>VZRH01005339.1:509341-543229 GCA_013397555.1 Urocynchramus pylzowi | reverse complement strand
AAAAAAAAAAAGAAAAAAAAAAGGTGTTTCTTTTCTTAAATTAATAAATTCTAGGATACATCTACAGTCATAATGCTAATACCACTGTGTGTTTCTAATGTCTCCTCAGTGACTGGCCTGGCATTCTGTAGGTATTAGATCTGCTTTCCACTCTGGTGAATGAGAGGGTTTGCACCTTGAAGCAGAGGGGTGATTTGCTGGCTTCCTGCCAGGTTCAAATGGGAATGTTTTGATGTCATTCATTTGAGGATAGCCTGCTTTACTTAGTGACTCAAATCTTACACCCTGGAGCCTTCACAAAAAAAAAAAAACAAAACGTTTAGGAAAGCCACTATCACATGCATTTCAAAGACATTCTCTTTCCTGAGCAAAGTAAATTATATCAAGACTAGTCTCAACAATCATCTTCAGCCACAAACCTGATACATGCCCCAAGGGTATTATGCCAAGTATAAGCATTTTACTCTCTTTCATGCATTTAAAAAGGCTATGCTTACACTGCTTGGCTCCCTCAGAAAGCAACAGTATCACTCAGACCCTCTAATTAAATCTTGAAATAAAAACTTCTAGAGATAAGGGTGTGGACATCCACAAACAGGACCAATTTTGTCTCTGTATTAGAGCCCTATTTCCATTCAGGGCTGCACCATTATGGGCCCTAATGAAAACTCAGCAAAATTAAACATCATTGTTTCCAGTTCAGTACTATGCCACCTCTGTAACTGCAGTCCCTTCATGTTACAGGCATGCTTAGATTACTGAAATGTCACAAGAGCAACAATTTCAAGCTCTCCTACACTCTAGCTAGCCACCCAGGAGCACAAAAAGTGAACAATGCGAGTAGAAAGCAGTAATAACCCTGGGTCTAGTCTATCTGGGTTCCTATACCGTGCTCATCAACACAGATACACAGCCTTAAATAGTAAACTAAAAGGATGCAACAGCTTGCCTTCTCATCCTCTTCCCAGGGAGGAAACATGCACTGAGCAATGTTTTGTCTAGATAGATAAGCAGACATGCACAAGTTGTTAGGGCTCTCTGTTGGAGAAGGTGACACGGAAAAAGCACATGCTGCTGATGAGCTTTGCAATTCTTCCGGGAGGATTTTGCACCAGTTGTCTGCAATCGTGAGTTTCACTCTACAAAACAACCCAGAGAAACAAACCTCTCAAGGACTCATGTATCCCAAGGCTCCACTCCACCTGACATCACACAGCCTCATGCCGAGTTACTGTAGCAAGAGCTGACATTAATCAACAGGTCACCTGTCGGCAAGCAAACACCATTTTGGGTCATGCATAAGCAGAGCATTTCTACTTCTGCCTCCAGACTGGGATCACAGATAGCCTAGGGATTTTCATTCTGTACTCCAGCAAATGCTGCAGAAATGATGATGCTCTGAGGTTGCATGGAAGCAGGAGGCAGGTATGCTGCATGTGTGGGAGGCACACCTGCCAAGGAGGCACACTTAAAACCTCTTGTTGCTTCAGGTATAAAAGGCATCATAGTGTGTCCTATTCTGAGGATGAAAAGACAGGAATTTACCTCCTCAACTAAGCAACACAAGTCGGGACAATTAAAAACCATAGTTTTGTCAGGTCTTGATTGGAGCATTTTTTCTTTTCAGAAGCTCCTGATTTCATAACATTTATAATTCAGGTCACCACAAAGGCACCAAACACATTCTCACGGACTCCTAGTTGTCCCACAGTTTTGTCTCCATGTTGAAATGTGTTGTGTATATTACATATTTCAGAATTTGAGTAGTCAATTGCTTCCCTTAGGATGCTCTTTCTGAAGTGTGGGTGACAGTATGTGTCAATGGGAAGCAAGATTTCATCCACAGAGCTGTATTTCTGCTATGCTATCCAGAACGCTTCATCTGCATTAACAGGAGATGCCAAACGCCTCATACCAAGTCTCCTCCCACACTTGACTTCAATATGAAGAATAAAGTACTGAGTAATCTTGTAAATCTCATTCTTAGCTTCTAAAGACCAGTGCAGCACTTCCAAACCATCCCACCTCTGTCTTCCTCCACATTACTTCAAGATTCTACTAAAAGAATTTTTTTTTTTGTTTGCACCCCTCATCTCCCACTGCCAATTACGTACAACAAAACTGCTTGATTCTTTCCTGAGGGGTTTGTGTAGCAAGGTTTTGGTAGCAGGGTGTAGGGAGGCTACAAGGATGGCTTCTTTAAGAAGCTTCCCCATGTCTGACAGTTCTAATGCCAGCCAGCTGGCCAAGGCCAAGCACAGCAAATGGTAGGAATGCTGCTGGGATAATCTGTTTAAGAAGGAGAATAAAGTTATGACACAGAAGTAAATGTGGCCATGGAAGAAAGGAGTGAGGATATGTGAAAGGAACAGCCCTGCAGACACCCAGGTCAGTGTAGGAGGGGCAGGAGGGGCCAGAGTTGGGATTCCCCTGCCACCCGTGGAGGAGCAGAGATCCACCTGCAGCCCATGGAGGAGCCCACAGCAGAGCAGGTAGATGCCCAAAAGAAGGTTGTGACTCCATGGTAAGTCCATGCTGGAGCTGGATCCTGGCAGGGGACCTGCAGACCCTGCAGGGAGAGAGGAGTCCAAGCTGGAGCACCCTGTTCCTGAGGGACCACAGCCGCTGGCAGGAACCCACACTGGAGCAGTTCATGAAGGACTGCAGCCCGTGGGAAGGACTCACACAGGAGAAGTAAATGGAGGACTGCCTCCCATGGGAGGGAGGGACACCACACTAGAGAAGGGGAAGCACTCTTTTTCCTGAGGAGGAAGCAGAGGCAGAAACAATATATGATGAACTGAATGATAACCCCCTTTCTCCATCACCCTGAACCACTAGGAGAGAGGAGACAGAGAATTAGGAATGAAATTAAGACCAAGGAGGGAGGGGCAGGAGGAAGATGTTTTAAAGATTTGTTTTATTTCTCATTATCCTGATTTTGATTGGCAATAAATTCAACTAATTTCCCTAAGTTTTGTCTGTGACAGTAACTGGTGAGTGATCTCTCCTGGTCTTTATCTCAACTCATCAGACACTTGTTATATTTTCTCTCTCTTATCCAGTTCAGAGTGAGGGGTGACAAGAGAGGCTTTGGTGAGTGCCTGGCCTCCAGCAAAGGTCAAGTCACCACAATAGCATTAATTATGCTGGAAAGACCATGAAAAGAATGGGCAAGAACAACTTTTATCCATGGCCCAGGTAGAAGCCCTGTGATCTATTTCAGATATGCTGAGCAGAGGCACAGATGACAAAAGAGTAAGCAGGGTAGTATCAAGTCCTATTTTTGAGGGATAACTGTAATATCATAGTTCATCCTTTCATCTCCACAGATCTTGAAACGATCTTATCAGCTGAACAGACAATAGCATCCCTAAACCCATATGTGCATCCAATAGGAGTAGCACTTTAGTAGCGTGTAAAAAAACCTCAAGAATAAAGGAAGCTTCACCTTAGAGCTGTTGCAAAAGCATTTTTCTGTACAGAAAAATAACACAGGCTCTTCAATGTGCTGGCAAAGAACATTCAGAACCTACCAGAAACAGTGAGCACACAGGAAGGTAAAAGGGGCCATTTTGAGAACGCTTGCACAAACCTGACAGAAAGAAAAATAACCTATTCTGAAAAATAGGTCTGTATTTATCTTTGTCTCCCACAGAAGGCATACAAAATGGAAGGCATTTAGTGTCTTTCAGGAGTGCCATCCCTCTTATCAAAAGGCTGCAAAATTGGGCAGATGAAACTTCCTGTTTCAGCAGGAATGTTGCCTATGCAAGGAAGTTGGGACCAAGTCTTACAGTCTAACCAGGTTCTCTTCAATTTCTGTGAGACCTTTTTGACACACACAGAGGGAAGGTAAAGGCATTCAAACTTCTGAAGACTGTGCAAAGCAGCAGCTTCAAACTGTCATTTGAAGGTCAGTCTCCAACACACAGTATTTATTTTCCTATTGTCAAACAACCTCAGTAGAAAGGCCTTTTAATAGAATATGTTAGTTAATTGAATCTGGAGCATTAACAGGTTTTTCACAACATTGTAGTATTTTTTCTATGAAAAGCAATGAAAAAATGGTTCTATTTAAAAGTGGTAATAGCTGTAGTCTTTGAACATATGCTTAATGAATAAATCTGTTAGGAAAAAGCCTTGTGTGTATTGGAGGGAGGTAGTATGTTTGTTCTCACTTAAAGCATGCCATGATGGCAATCATCAACAGCAAATGGCATCTATTGTTGGGACAAAAAAAAAATTCATTTGGCCATTTACTTTCAGGTGAAATTGCTCTTTTAAATAACTCATTCTTTTAGCTAAACAACTGAGTTGAAAATAAAGCAATAGCAGATCCATGTCATTAAGGACACCTTTTAAACTCTTTGATAGGTGCCAAGAACCACATAATAATATCCAGGCAGCTTGCTGCCACAGCATGGGGTGCAGCACACAGAAAGCCTACAGCCCACAGGGAAGAGGTTTTCAGATCCTATGGGGAGAACAGCCTAACAATCCAGTGCTACCACACACTGCAGTAGTGGGTGCAATCCCAATGATGAAATTATATAGGATACAGCAAAACACAGGACCTGAGCAGAATAGACTCTGTAAAGCTTAAATGACAACCAAAAATCTGTGAAGAAAAACACATGAGAACAAACTCAACCTACTGCATTGCCATTTGCATGAGCAGGTGGATGAATCTAATAAGCTGGTAGATTTGTTTGTGAAATTAAAATGCCAATTCTATACACGGGGAAGTGTGAAAAATACCCACAGTCAAGCCAGAGCTGGCTGGATATTTTTAAAGGAAGCTTGACAGATGTTGTGAAAATGTACTGCAAAAGAGTCAAACCTGTCAGTATTTACTCAACTCTTCTGTTGAGGAACTCCCTGTTCCTCTCGTGGAGTGCCTGAATCTCTCCTTTCTCCACTTAAACTGAGAGTTTAAGCTCCTCAGTTGCACTCTGAATGCTCCAAAGGAAGCTTCACAGAGGCAGACTCCCCTTCCTGATCTATTTTTCAATAAAATGCTTGTCTATGACTCCCTTTTTGCAACACAGCCAGATCTCAGTTGGAAGGTTCATTTTGTGGTGAAAGAGCCACAGGGAACTCCCTGGTTGCATTCAACAGAATCTCCTGGTGCAACACACTGCAGTTGGGAATCTAACAAATCTAACAGACCATACCATGATCACCTCTTCTTTGACAACTCTTCTCAGGTAGCAGGGTTGGGAGACTGCTTCAGCCAAGCACGAGCCAACGCCTGCTCTCCATCAGAGCTTTTAACTTGTCAGTCCTTGCAACCCTCCTCTCTCCTTTTAGAGTTTTCCTTGTGAAGACAGAGAGCAGGCCCAGATCTTAACAAAGATCAGAGACCATGTGTAGGTGGAAAGAGATAAGATTCACAAACAAAGCAGGTGTTAGGTTCCCAAGATTTCTTTTCCAAGGCAGAACAGTGATACACTGAAGAAAACATTCCACCATTAAAACCCCTAATTCTTGAGGTTGGTACAGGTCCACAACTGCTCATCTCTTAATGTTATCCTTATTGAAGTACTTTGTTTGTTGAGGCTTCTTGCACTTCCCCATGGTGATGTCACCAGCAGGCTTAAGGAAGCATGAAACCTCAGTCAGCAAACTAGTTAGGCAGAGGTCAAGAAACCATGATTTCCAGAAACAGTATAGCTTTAAGGTATGGTGACAACTTTAGACTTCCAGAGAGCATCAAACTTATCTTCTGTGACAGTCCCTGTTGCTGAAGAACAAGCTGAAAAAATAAGTTTATGAAACTGTTGCACATGGACCATGTGACATGTCAGCAAAATTCTGCTCTCAAAAATGACTAGTTGTTTTACCAGACTGATTTTCAGGTTATTTCAGCTGTGATATTAGTTTGCCCATTAATTAATCAATTAGTCCACCAAACCAAACCAGTGCCCATGAGCACAAAATTATTTGCATATAATTTAGTATGTAACAACCTGTGCAATTCAAAATACTGCACTGTTTTGGATCACACATCCCTGAAACAGGGATACTCCTCAGTATTCTTGACTTACAAAATGTGTGTTTTATGGCATTAAACTGGGTCCCACAAAACCACTCTCCTCAGTTAAGCTAGACAGTGGACTAGCAGCAACAACCAAAGAAAGGAGAAGATAAAATACAAATGGCAAAAGAAGGTGTATGTTTGGGAAAAATGGAAAAGAGAATATCTGATGAGAAAGGAAAGAAGGAAAATAAATACAAGGCCATAGAAGAGAAGCCCACAGGAGGAGGAGGAGTGTGAAAAGCCTGACAGAAGGACTAAGTGGAGACTAAAAACAGCATCTGGCAGTAGCTCAAATCAAACAAGGTAGCATATGCAAGAAGTACAGCATACTGAAAACTTCCTTCCTCTTGGATATTAAATAACCTCAGAATTAAGACAGAGAGTCTTCCCTCCCTCTCCTCTGAAATATCTTGCTCTAAACTCTGAAACAGAAAAAAAATATTGTTAAGCTTTTTGGTGATTGCCATTTCCCAATTACAACTCTTACTGAAATGAGCTCTTACTGAAAATTTTCAGACATAAAGCCACAGAAATCAGGTATTGATTTTGTTTCATTTTTCTAGTGGGAAACATGATAGTGGGTATCTCATGCCTAACAGACTTAGGGCATCAAGAGGCTAGATTTTTGAAAGGCTTAGGAAAATTTTCAAAAGCTCCAATGCCCCTAGACAGAGCCCTAGTTCTGCTGAAACAACAACTGTTCTTCAAAAGATGGGTCTAAGCTTCATTTCCAAAAGCAGCTTAAAAATATGGATTACATTTCACACTGACAGTGAGACAACACCACACAAGTTGTTTTTGAAACTGATACTGACATGGTTTTCAAACTGCTGCCTACCACACACTTTTGCTTCCTTTAATTGTGTCTGTGAATACAGCACACAAATGTGTCTGCTGTCACTCACAATTAAGAAAATACAGGTACAGTTGTGAGAACATCAAATACTACAAACTGGGCAGCGTGAGGAGAGCCCAGCATTCCAAATCTTTCACTCCAAGTGACATTTATGATATTTGCACCTGCACAAAAGCTGAGGAAGTCCCACATGGGGAAGAGTTACAGTGCTGGCAAGGGACTAAGAGAACTTCAGTTCTGTCAGCTCTCACAGGGGTGGAACATGGCCTTACAGGTAGGCATGCCAAGGCAAGCAATGCAACTTCAGGGAATATACCCCCCCTGCCCCACCTCTTTTCTGTCATGATGCACTGGCTGCCACATCTACATCTGACTGCACTGCAGGAACAAACTACACCAACAATCCTCCACCCCGTGACCATGTGGAGCAGGGCTGTAACTGGAGTTTGCTGCTGCTCTCCTCAGGTCCATATGCCCATATTTCCTTCACTTGAACACAGGAAAGCAAAGATAAAAAGTTGATGCTACCCAGACCATTTTAACAAAGTGCACTTGGTCAAATTTATACTCTGTGGCAGTCTCTATTGCCAAAGAACGAGCTTAAAAGGTAGGACCTACACACAGAGAGGTATGAGCAACGAGGGGACAACTGTCCTAATGTGAATGATGAAAGGAGGATTGACAGAACAGCCCTGAGTAATCCCTGGAGGGAATGACAACCCAGAGATACTATTTTGCTGCCTGTGTAGCAGTGGAGACACAGTAGAGTGTATTTTCACCTTGGATTTAGGATGTCAGTCTCCATAGGGACTGACAGAAACTGTTTTAAAAACTTCAGCTCTGTGATCTACCTTTGAAATACAGCTGCCTGCCTACAGTTAGGTCCTGGATCTTACCACATTAAGTATGATCCAATGTTCTGTCAGTATATGCTCATCATTCAAGTAGTATTCTTGTATTAAGACTTGAAGACTGAAACCCAGGAACATATCAGCAAATGATGCTGTTGTGTTTTCATGCAGTATGCCTGGAAAGTATAAAAAAAAATCCAGCTTTCACTGGAACTTCTCCAGAAAGCAAATAATCAGTTCCCTTAAATGCTGTATGAAATCCCAGTGTGAATAACAAAGTAATACCCTGGGTATTCAACAATAAGATATCCTTGATGTTGTGACTGCTGTGCTGGGCTAATGGAGCTGGCAGAGGAGGAAACATACATCAGGGGACATCACCAACAGGGTCAAGCCTTTAAATTACAAATGCCAGTTTACCAATTACCTTTACTTAGTATGAAGCAAGATAATTTTATGCAGAGCATAGAAGGAGAATGAAGAGCATCAAGTCAACTCACTACCTGTCTAGCTTGAGAAAAAATCAAGTGTGAGAAGGATTAACAGGAAAAAATCCAAAACCCTAAGAACTTATCCAGCCCTTAATAAAGATATGATAATACTGAAAGAAACTATATTAAACCTGTTCTAAATCAATACAACTGTCTAAATCAATAGGACCATAGAACTAAAACTGGCACATGATAATTTATAAAACAGGTGCTTGTCAAAAAGAAAGGACTGATTTTTAATTTAACTCTTTATTGAAAGCAGGGTCCCTGACCTGTAGATAGTGTTCCTTGGCACTGCAAACTGCCTCATCCTCATCATCTCTCTGATTCTTAAACGCCATTAAGAGATGAACTGAGATTTTAATTGGTTTAATTTTCTACAGTGTTTTGTGTACATGCTGCAGAATAAAGTTGCTTTAATAAAGATTTGACTGAAAGGCTTCAAATTCAACCTGTCAACCCAAGTGCACTCTCCTTCAGAAACAGCATGTTAATTTTGCTCTTCCCCACAGACTCATGTGACCTCTTTTATCTGTATCCTGTTTCCCACCCGCACAAGAGCAGCTCATGGCTCTGTCGTGCACCTACAGCAAAACTTATCAAGCACCCACAAACACCATCCAGTTTCATTTCACTCACTCTGTTTTTTGCTTCATGCACTGTGCTGGATGTGAGCACGTGAACATGAGACAGTTCTGTGAAATAAGTAGACTTATGGTTACTTAAAATGACCATTTTTCAATCTAGTCCATAATTTTATGGTTTCACCATCTGTATTAACTGGCTGGCAGAGACATATTCTAAGAGTTTCCAAAGGAATCTTTCAGAATTTTAATTTGTCCCCTCCAACCTACCCTAATCAAGACATGCCTTAGAAATTTCTCATTAGCTCCTATGCCCTGCAATGAAAGCAGTATTTTCTTTGTATGAATGTTATTGATTGCTCAACTTAAGCTCTACAACACTGAAGACCTTTGGCCACATTCTGCATTGTATTTTATGCAATACTGAAGTTTATTATTGTGTTTCTGACAGCTGGACAGAATCACATGCTTTTCTTTGCCAAATTTGGAACAAGGGCCAGTCTACAGTCCTATGGCAATGCCTGGAGAAAGATTTCTACTTCAAACATTCATTGGAGCATCTTCCATCAGATTAAAGACATGGATTTTAATTTTATACACCTGAGCCTTTCCTGAAATTAGCATCACTGATACTTTCTAAGTGCCTTTGCCTCTTGTGCCAAAAGCAGTCTGCTCAGCCACCTCAGACTGAGGCCTTTCCAGGGTGCTTTTCAGCAAGCACACTTGCCAGGGGTAGCCTCCAGACCCAGAATTCCTTCCATGGTACTTTAGCAATGCTTCCATGCTAGCTCTATCAAGTTAACATGAAAGGAAGTACATGACCTTCAGCTCACATTCAGTTGGGAAGTTTCAGCACAGTTTCTTTGCTGGAACTATTCCATTTTGATGTCACATGTTAAATGATTGTCGATCTTTTCTTTCTCCCCTCCCACACCAGGTTTTTCCAGGCTAAGCTTTTCTGCAAGGCAGAACTACCCACGCCTTATTCTGCAATAAAAACAAAACTGCTTGAAAAACTTCCCTTTGTATTGCCCACATACAAAGTGTAAGCCAGTAATCACTGCTGGATGAAAGACCTTTTCTGTGAACAACCTGCAGGCTCAGTGCATGAGCACTGGGTATTTTGGCCTTGAGATGAGAGAACAGCAGTGTCAAAGCCTAAGCAAAGACACAAGGGGAAGAAGTGAAGACACTTATAAACCAGGAGGGAAAAAAGTAACAATAAATAAATAAATAAATAAATAAATAAATAAATAAATAAATAAGTAAGTAAGTAAGTAAATAAATAAATAAGTAAATAAATAAATAGTTATTCTACCAGAACCATTCACACATTTCCCCCCAAAAGCAGTCATATTGGTGAATGGGAAATAGAAAGTGAAACGTGAAAGTGCTCTGAACATACTCAGTAGCCCTAAGAATCATATACTGGATTTATAACACAATTTTTTTAGCTATTCAACTAAAAACAGAGCAGATGTGGTTTCTGTGTTGGTGGGTGGAACAAATTTACCTTAACTCCATAATTTTAACTACATTTTACTACAAGTTTCAGTAAGGGGATAAATTTGATAAGCACAGTGAAGTGATTTCTGAATTCATTATTTTGTATAGCAGCAGAATGGTGCTCATGTCTTGCTTTGAAATTAATATAGTCTATAAGTGTCATGTAACATAAATTATCATGCTTTTACTTATGCTATCAAGAATAAGTGCTTTGAGGCAAAATTAGTGTTTGTCATTTATTGTATGTTTGTACATGTCCTAACATAATGAGACTTGCAATTATTTTGCACAATTACCCACCATCTCAATACAAAACCATCTCACTGATGTTTCACAGCCTTGGTTTAAACTTAGCCACAAATGATCTGGACAAGTTTGTAAAAAACACCGAAATGTGTAACACTAACCCAACTCTCTGAGCTTACAGAAAAGACAGCACCTCCTTTCTGCCATCAAATGAGTGGCAGGCATTGATTTTCAGTTGTCCAAATCTGACTCCTTATATATAATTTGTAAAGAAGATGGGAATGCCCAGGAAAAATACCTATAAGTTACCTGAAGTTTTTCAGGATTCTTACATAAATAAGATTACAGCTCATAAAGGGTTTTTTAGCAGTAAATTATACAGAAAGAACTCATTCCATCACGGTTTATTTGCATAGAGAACATGCTTTTGCCCTTCAAACATCCCCTAATAAAATTTTTCAGCATCCTCTTTCCACAAGCTGGGTCTTCATTACAGTGGGGAGTTGATAGCAAGGCCCACCCATGTCAGATTAACTCCTCCAGCTAATGTCAGCATTAGCTCCTCCAGCATAAAAACAACCAGAAACTGCAACAGCCTGCAAGGAGGTACCAAAGGCTAGTCCAAGTGCAGCTTTAACTGCAAGCAGTAAATAAATCTGATAACCAACCAACAAAAACAAAAAAAGGTTTATCTACACTGGATTCAGGATTCAAAGTCTTAGTTGCTCTAAAAGCCCTCACTATGCAGACAGGAAACACTTTCCTGTAAGACAGAATATGTTTAGAAACAAGTCCAGAATGGCTTGAAAACACCCACTTCCTTGACGATTAAACAAAATTAATCTATTTACAGTTTACCATGAATCAATTATAAAGAAAGAAAAAAAAATTGCATGAAACAGCTATGGACTGGATTTAAAAGGACTTCTTAAAGAGCTTGTAAGAGACAAAGGCTCTATCCTTTAGGCTTCCTTAGAAATGCAAGCTAGAAAGATCTGCATAGACATCAAGTAGGCAGTGGAGGTAACACAGACTCTGAATGATGTGAGAACCACAGCTAGGTTAAAATATATACTCCACCATGAAAAGATCTAGCAAAAACTACCTTCCATGCTAACTGGGCTTTGCAAAACACTTCAACCTGAAAATTAGGATAAATTCTGAAGGAGTGTATGGCAGTGTTTTTCATCTGTACTGAAGTGACAGCATGATAAGTCTCATCTTCCTTGTCTTACTTACCATCCAACTTGCACCCAGTCCTTTCAGTCACATAGTAACTTGGTTCCAAGGCCTGCTCCAGGACAGATGGTCCTCTGGGATTATCATTTACGTCCTTCATGCACTAGAATCCTGAAAAATAAAGGAAAAATCTAAGCTCTAACACTATCAGATGTCTAAGAACCATTTAGGGCTTTTACACACAATTCTTCTTGACAATAAATTCTAAAAGACCGTGACAAGCTGTTCATCCATAAAGAAAGAGTCAACCCACTAATGTGTGGGGTGAGGTGAAACATGGAAAGGAGATCAAGTATATTGCTGTATTATTATTGATGAACATGCTTTTGCTTATTGCCTGCATAAAGGAACTGCAATCTACCAGAACCAAAGGGTATGTACCATAAAATGTTTTAATATTTAAGGAAAAGGAGGCAATCCATAAACTAAGCTCCCTTAGGAGCCATCTGCACCATATGGAAAAAGCCTTCAGCTGAAATCATAACTCCCCATTTCACTAAAATCTCCAAGAGGACTTAAAGGTCTGAATACAAGACAAAAGCCCTTATTTGTGCAGGACTGTTGAATGTGTCATACCTATCACACAGTGGGGTTATCTGAACACATAATTTGGGAACAGTCCATCATAACCTCAGAGACCAACATGCCACTAAAAGCATGGCAAAATTGTGGACAAAGAGGGTCATGTAGGCAGGTGGAAAGATATTCACTCCTAACAAACTGCAAGGACCTTTTCCTCCTTCACACATTCAGCTAAAGGAGAGGCCAGAGATGCTTTTTTTGTCCAGATTATAAAGTGCTCTGCCTTCAAGGCTTATGTGATTTGCCATCTACTTTTAAAGGGCCTCGCACTGTGAACATCAGGCCAGTTCATTCAGTCTCTTCCAAAGTCCACAGAGACAAACAGAACTCTTTATATTGATGCCAGTACACTGTGCCTCACAAACCCAATCAATAAGTCTCCTAAGAACATGAGTTTAAAGGGCTAAATTCTGAAAGTGTCCTGTCCTACAGAGGTACTGCTTAAATCCTTTGAATAGGAAATGATCTTTCTGGTTCTGAACAGGCTAATAAATCCAAGATTATTTAGATATGCAGACTTTACCTCTGACACTGGGACACAAGGTGCTCACTGCACATAGAGCAGCACATTTGTATGTTAAAGAAGAACATACTTAAAAGTAAGTCACATCCTTACTTTTTAAGAAGACACCAGTATACAAGGAGATGGCATTTAGGTAAAAGCAAAACAGTAAAGTAATGTGTGAGGCACTCCTCAAGAAATCACCTGATGCAATATAGCACATCTTGGCACTAAGCTGTCCTCTGCTACCCAGGACAAGGGATTACTAAGGGATGAAACTGGCTGTAAAGGCCTGGATACATGCTGTCTCTTTCACTTGAAGTAATACAAACATAGTAGGCAAGTCCAAGAATAAGAATTACTGTCTGTGTACCCAGTGTGTCTCCAAACAAAATACAAAAGTTATTCCTAAAACCAGAAAAAAATAAGAATACATCATACAGATGGTATTTATACTTTTATAGACACTTAGAAACACCTTCCCAGGAAAATATGACAACCAATTATTTTCACCTAGATATTTTTAAGTTAGTTTTCTGATGTGATTACTTCCGTCCAGGCTCAAACCAGAAAAGATGTGTTGCAGGCATGTCCCAAAGGAAGTCATCCTTCTTTTACAGAGTAGGTGCTACTAAAAACAACTTAAAAGCACCATGAAAAGAGGGTGTGGACAGTTCTGAGTTTACCATCAGTACCCCCACTGCTCCTCAAACTTGTCAATGACATAATTGCCAGTTGTGAACAACAGCTCCTGAGAAACAGGCTTTGCAATGCTCTCAGATCCCTCCAGCAGAACTGCCATGAGATGCAGAATCAAGGAGTAACTGGATTTTGTAATGGACTTTGTGTCTTTTGGCTCACTACTGAAGGCCAAATTACATCCCTAAACTGCACCTTATTAGTGAACTAATAAAGGATGCTATACCTCTCTACACAGCACTTCATGTCTTGACACAAAGGGCTCTGGTATCAGAACAGGCTGCCCCAGCAAGCAAAGGTTATCACTTCTCCTAAGTGGACATGTAATTAACTCCACATGCCCTCAGTCCAATGCAAGCAGAAGACAAGAGCTAAAATTCAAGTCAGAAGTGGCTTGTGCTTTTGAAAAAGTAGAGTAAGAGTGTTTACATTTAGTTCCTGCGGTTCAGCTGACACAAGGTAACCCGATCACACCTTGTTTTTTGCATAGAGCTGTTACAATGACAGTAGACTCAAACACTTTCCTTGACCTCCCTTAGTGCCCTGCAGTTCACCACAATATTCAAATACCGGTATAAAATTGTTTTCTTTACACAGTGTGTACAAGGAACTGGGCATCACAACATTTCCAGAGAGACCAAACAAATAAAAATTGATGTTGAGGCTCTATAATATTCAATAAAGAGAGGGTTGCATCTTCTTAAACTATATTCTACTGCTGTATTCTGCATTCAGTGCAGGTGCCTTGCCAGACTCCACACTTCATTCCATTCTTTATACTGCCTCCAAACTCAAGCATTCCTTCTCTGCTTCCTCTTTCCCCATCATTTAATTTAGGGACAGGTGTAGTTTTACTCTGGTGAAAGACATACCTATCTATTGCCTAATATGTCCTGTCTTTCTGTCTCTCCAACAGTATGTGAATGATCAAAGGGAAAATACCATTAAAGCAAGGCAGGAATCACTCCTGCCTCTGAAATAGATAAAGGCTTATTTTCAATTAACTTACACCTTGCAGTTATTATCAGTGCAAAACTGATGTGAAAACAACGCTGAGATCTGGCAGCATTTTACACCTACTATACACTGATGTAGAAGACATAATTCCATCTGCCCCTGACTACAAGGAAAACCTTCAAGGCCAAGTAGTTTTACAGAAAGCAACTTACATTTGACAATAAAGGCAATACAACTGCATGACCTTCCTTGTGAAACTCTGGTGTGTCCTTTGTTATTCTGACACAAGCAGCTAAAACCAGTCACAGGAGCACACACTCATGCAAAAGTGCCAGCAAAATCAGGCTCCAAGTTAAGAGAAGATTTCAGCACCTGATTTTGAGCTGTGTGAAACCCCTAGAGGATGTGCCACAGAGGACTGAGAAGCAATTGCCAAATTCCTGGTAGCAAATACCCAGAAGCACATTCAGATTACATGGAACCAAGAGTGACTTTAGCTTGTGCTATGTATGAGGAAAACCCCAAGCTTTTAAGCTACCAAGTTAATTCTTGCTGAAAACAATTACATGATCTGCCCAGGTACAAGTAAAAATTGTACACACAATTACCTGTATACATATCCTGGCACTGACAGGGTAACAAAGCAGGTTAAATTGCAGGAGCACCATCACAGAACAGTAATGCAATTGCAGAGGATGGAACACAGAATGAGAAAATGGTTTATTGCTATTGTTCATTTTTTCCCTCTTTGGGAAGGATACAGCACCTATTCCAAAGGACACATCATTCAGACAATCAGCAGCGATGCTGTAAGATGTTCCCTCACTTAATCTACAAACCCCAGACAAGACTATTTGCCCAAAATGAGACTACATGGAGCCACACACTCTCCTTTTGTCCTTACATTCCCTTTTCTCCCTCTTGAGAATGGACAAACCAGAAGACAGGGCTAAGACTCTTGGGGCAGAGGAACAGAAAAACATTATTAAACTGAAGCGTGCACAAAAGTGGTTTATGTCTTGGGATCTGAAGACCAAGTTTAATTAACCACCTGGGTGGAAAGCACAGCTTATATAATGCAGACTGTCTGAGGACTGCCATCCCAGTCATTCCACACAACCCCTTCTAACTGCTAGTCCACATAAGAGCAATTTTTACTGGCAAAACCAACATAAGAGGGATGAGGGGTCGGGATGTCAACTTAGAGATCAAGAAAGAAGAAGCAGGCATTTCAAATAGAGTAAATAGAGACCAGTCCATATTGCACAGGCTACTGAATAGCTCTGTGAGGGAAATAGGGCTTTGTTCCTTCTTAAACTCAAAATTTAATTTGTCATCAGATAGTTAGTCAGTGCTCAATAGATACTGACAAATACTGTCAATGAAAGCATGTCCTGGAAAACATCTGAGGACTTCAGCTCTTCTCTACCTGTACTCTGTAACTCTGCTTTCCACAATATGTATCCTCATGCAATGTCAGTAAAAAGCATGATAAACTTGAAGAAATTCTAACTCTGGGAATGAGAGATGTTTGTTCATTGAACACTGGATCACCTGGTTGTGAGGCCACAGCTCTGTATCTCAGTGATTTGAGAGTCTGTCTTTGGTTTCATGCTTCTCCATTTTTTTCAGATTCAGTTCAAGAGACTGTCCACCATTCTGTGATTGTAGAGCTATTAGCTCAGAGGGCCCTTAATATTTCTTGAGGAATTTGTATGAGTCCACCATCCAAACTATCAACACTTGAGGTTCACTTTGTGTTGCATTTAGCATGATCTAACCTTTCACTGCTGCAGAAAGAGAAATTTTCTTTTTTCACTCTGTTCTATTTCCTCTACTGCATCCTGTTCCCCATCTTAGCTATCCATGCAGCAAAAAGGCTGCTTCAACTTGCAGAACTGACAGAAAATGAATTCATTGGGTGGGGTGTGGATTAGCCTTCATTGGGGGAAAGAAAAGGGGATCCTCTTCAGAGGAAGCTGACTGCTAGATTAAATGCTGAGGTGAGCTGCACTCTGCTTACAGAGATTTACAGGACTTCCCTGGAGGTTCAGCTCATTGTACATCCACATGTACATTGCAAAACTAAGGCTAAGCAAGTGTCAAATGAAACTCAACTCCTTTGTTACAGCATGATGATTTTTGTGAACACCTCCTACCAATTTTACCCAAAAAAGAGTGATCAAAATTCAATCAGGGCGAAAGTATTAATAAAAAAAATGAAATAGGAACCCAAACATTAAATACAAAGCTTTAAAACCATATTCCCACTGGGAAAAAAAAAAAATCTCACTTTCTTAAAAAAGCTATTTTCTAGCCACTAAATAAAGGTAAGCTCAGAAAATTGCACATGATATGCACAGCCATCCTAGAGAGCATTTATAGCAGTTACTTGAAATTCTGATGTCACTCACAACCGATGTATCAGCTGGTCGCTCTAACAACTTGATCGTATATTAAAAGCTATGACCAACATTGTTTTCTGTGCACAGAGATAAACATCCTGCTCAAAGATCTGAACTCCTATTTAAAAACAAAGCCAAACATTAAGAACAAAAAGCAGCCGGTGTGTTTCTGAGACACATACGCGGTGCGCTGCACACTGCCTGCCTACACCGGCAGTGTGGGAGCTGTTAGTCATCCACTGCGCAGATCTGCTTGGCACCGTGCCTTCCCTCTGGCACCCAGGCAGGGCAGATCATCACCCATTTATTGGATCCTTGCATCTTCACTGCAGGTTCAGCAGGCAGCGTGACCAGGCCCTCCCAGTCCAAACTGCAGGCTGCTGGGGGCAGACCAGTTCAAAGCAATGCCCAAGGACTGGGAGGTTCTTCAGCATGTTTGTAAAGGAGAGGACAACTGTTAAATTTATGCTGTTTAGACACATTCCCTGTTGGGACCTAACAACATGTTTATTTAAGAATAAGGAATTTTTGTTGAATAGAGGCCTAATTTAGTTTTGCTTTCAGCCCTGGCACAGATCCTTTCACTATTTTCTAGGGCATGAGAAGTTCTCAAGCTGGTTTGCTTTAACTGTCCTGCTCTGCTTCTGTTCTGGAGGGGCCTGGAACAGAACCTAAATTTAGTTTTCAAGTAAGGTTGTCATAAAACTTCATTGCCCAGACTACAGCAGGATCAGACACCACATCCTTTTGGGATCCCAATTTCATTTGAGCCATACAAAACACATACAAGAAAGGTGTGCTTTTTTAGTGTCATGTTGATGGTGAAATTTGAAGAGTAAGGGTGCCTCAGACATTAAAGTGCCTCAATGTTGTCAGACTTTGAAGGAATAGCTCTGGCCATTTCCCTCCCACTGTCCTTGAATACTCACTTTATAACCTCCTTTGTACAGAATTAACAAAGCACCAAAGCATCTGCTTTCTGACAAAGCAAGGGAAGAAGTGTTTTGAGTGCAGGTATCTCATGCCATCGCTTAGATATCTCAGTGCTGAAAGCACTTCACACTGACTACTGCACTCACATCAAGGACAAGTCTCACACTGCTGCACTCCACTGTAGAAACTGGCAAGGCCAGCCTTCAAGGGTAATCTGGGACTACCTGGCAGGATCTCTCTAAACCCCTTGCTTATTCTTATTGCCTTCAGCAATATGGGCTGCCACGTCCCCACTGGTTTTGACCCAAATGTGCACAAGTTTAGATTCCCCAGGACTGCAGTGTACTGCAGTTGCTTCCTTGGTGTGATGTCTGCTGACTGTGCTCAGTGCTCATATCTCGCTGAATGGAACAGCTTTTGACAAGCTGGAGTTCAGAACAGGTAAGATCTGGTCTGATCTAGTGGAGCTCTGTCTTTAAATTTGATGACAGTAAGAAGAAATATGTGGGAAGCATCCACAATAATCAACCATCTCAAGTTAATTAGCAATTAATTTAGTGAGCTACTAAAGTCTAGTGAAGATGAATCCTGGGAGATTCTGGTCACAATTTCTCTGATGTAAATCTAGATTAACTCCTAGAGAGAACATCAATCTCCATGACAGTTACTTCAGATTTACACCCAGCTACTCTGAATTTGTGCACTTGTTTTCACAGCCGTGTGGGAGATCTGTCTCAACACAAATCAGCTCTGCTCTCATGCAGATTCTGCAAGATACACAGAGTTACAGCTCTGTAGAAACCCAACCTCGGTGAAACAGGGAAATTAAATTCTCCACTGATGAAACCTAAGCCTCCCACATAACAGACAAAAACTCTGCTACAGAGCCTGCCACTACAAGTGGTCACAATAGCTTCCTTAGTTCTCAGTCTTCATGCAGTAAGGATAATTCCCTCTCACTGGATTTCACAAAGCACAAGAGCAGGCATCGAAATTACTGCATTCCTCTGCCTAGGACTCCCAAGAGAATTAAGAATACCAGATCTACAGAGTCAGTTTTGAGTCCAGTCTTACAATCTCAGCAAAATCCACACAATCGTTCAAGGTCATCTTTCTAAGAGGCTACAGAGAGAGAAAACACATTCTGGCCATTAGCACTGACACTTGTGATGCAGACTGCAGCTGCATCAGAGAAATTTGATATGAAAACAGAAGATATTGTCCAGCCACATGGCCTGTCACCCTTTTACCAGTTTTACTCAGTTCTGCATCCCCTTCTCTGCGCAGCCACAACTTTCCCCTTTCTTTATCCATAAGTTAACCACTGATATGATGTTGCTTCCCACTCACATGAATCTCAATCCTAGTGGTGCAGCCCTGGTCATGAAATTCTGAGCTGATGAATTCTGCCTGTGTGCTTCCTGGTGAGCCAGAGTACAGGCCACAAAAGTAACAAAGAGCAGAGTGACTGGAAAGTATCTTCCAAGAAACAAGCTGAAAATAAAATAGTAATGGTAATTTTTAAGCTGGAGTTGATCTTATAAAAGATATATTTTCTCTAAGCATTCAACACAAAATAATTTCTTCTACATAGGCTACTTTGAGTGTTACAGCTGGAGCTCCCCAAAACTATGTAACATTTATGACTTTGTCTACAGATACAAGTTATGTCACAATATAAAAAGATGAGTATTTAAACGATAACTATTCCAGAATGACTATGTCCATACATTAAGTTATTTAGAAAGTTATTGCACAAAAATGCTGTATGGACATTGTGTAAGTACTGCAGAATATTGTAGCATACCACAATAAAAACAATTCAATACTTTAACGTGATGAAGCAAAACAATCTCCCCTGCAGATGTACCAGGAACTAAGTAAATCCCACAGCACCCTATAGTTCTTATCTCAACCCCCATAAAATAACTGGCAAAAAATAAAGCTAGAATTACACACAAGTCTCAGGTGCCTTTTCTGAACTTAACTGAGCTTCACCAACAGGTGAGATAGGAACTCAACTGGTTACTGATGGCTGGGCATATCTTGCTTAATTTCTAGAAGAGTAAGTGGACTCAAAGAAATCTTTCTTTGTACTATTTCCCAAAAGATCACACCAGCTGACTCATCCTCCTGCCTAAAGTACAACATGAAAGCAAAGAAAAGCAAAACAGAATATCTCAAATTATCAGACCCAAAATTGCTTTCTATAGTAATAGGAGATAGACTAAAAACAAAATTGGATGCCAATTCACAAACTGCCATTAAATTTCCAGGAAGCCAATCCACCAAGGAACATACTGCACCCTAAAGAGTCCTTAATGAATAATGACAATTTGCAATAGGCTAGTTAAGGTTTTGCCAGCATTTAGGATTTGAATCCCTCATATTCCAGGTTTGTTAGCAAAACAAACTGAAAAATTTACTGAAAAATTATATACAGAGTTCCAGTCCAGGCAGAGAGACTCTGGGAGGCAGGTGAGGGGGGAGTGTTAGTGCCAAAGATGATTAGATTTTGTGTTTTAATTTAAAAAAAAAAATAAAAATAAAAAAAAAAAAAAAAAAAAAAGAGAGAGAGAGAGAGAAGCTTTGAACCATTACAAGTTCCAAAGGCAGAAAACATTTTGGCAGGCATTTAAGGTGAATCCTGCAGGTAGTAAGTGCCCCTGAGTCTAATCTCAGTGGGACACAAGTTGCTAGCAACCCCTCAAAGAATGAGGGATCCCCAGCATCTGAGTACACATTTACATGCATGAGTCTCAAAGCATGAAGCTGTTTCTGTGGTCTGGATCACTGTCCATCTATACTTCCTCTGTTATTCTTGCACTAAAGAGCTTGATCTTTCTTCCATCTCAGGGCCAATAATATTTACAGTCCAGGGCCCAGAAGATAAGCACTATAAACTTGCAAACATGATGAAATATACAGTACATATAAGAGCTTTACACACTGAATATAATTTGCATTAGATGGAGCATTACTCTCCCTTTGATGTTTATATGTGGAGTATTTCACGGTATCTTGGCATTGTTTTCTAACTAGAAGCTATATAGCATCCAATTTGGAGCCCCTACAGCTTCCAGCCCCATCAGCTGGAATAGACTGCTCCTGACTTCCAGTTCTTGGAAACAGATTGCAATAGTGCAGAGAGGAAGCAGCATTAGACATTGTTAAGAGAATGGACAGGGCAGACAGAGGCACCTCATGACCATCCACATCTGCATTAAATTGTCTCAGTACTCAAGTAAGGCCAGGAGGGTTAAAAGTAAGGATGGTAAGCTCAAAGTAAAGCCATTAAGTGCTTTCAGTACCAAATGGAGGTCCATCAGTTGACTGCTCCATCCTTCACTGTCCTAAGTGCCTCCTGTAGCCTTCAATACTCCTGGTACCTTCACAGCTGTGCATGTGTAGCCAAGAACTGCCTGCAGAGTGCCTCAGGCCTGGGCTGCAGCCAGGGCTGTCCCACTCATGAACCCCGGCCCCAACAGTGGGACATGCAAGGATCCCCATTTTATCCTGCCCCATGCATTGTGGCTGTGTAACTGGTGACAACAAACAGGTATGGAGGCTCCAGGGCCATGCCACAGCCTCCCCTGCCTGTTCCCTGCAGCCCAGCTCTGATTACTGCCCCTTTGAAGCACCCACCCATTTTAAAAAGCCACAAGTTTCTCACAGAGTCCAGGCTGTGCCTCAGAAGGCAGTGGCAGTCTGCTATGCCTTTCTAAGAAAGAATGTTGGATACAACAACTCAGTTCCTAGGTCAGGACCCATGAGCTCCCCACCCTGTCTGATATAAGACTTCCCACAGCAGGCCAGTATTCTCTTAATTTTAATTGATTTTGTGAAGTAATTGGACATTGAGCCATACATACATGTACCTGAAACATGACCACCTTTAACACATCCAGGTTTGAAAAGCGTATCCATTCCCAAATTAAGACCCTGTCAGTCAACAATCAACACTCATCCTGACTAGCAATTGCTGAGGAAAAAATCAATGTAACTCAGAACTTTGTCTTTCACACACTATTGCCTCCCCAGCATAAACCATCAGTCAAGAGCCTGACCTTCTTGCATAAACCCCTTTTCTACAAACAGGTGGAGTTTAGTAGCAGGGTAAATCAATCTTAAGAGGATTCAGAAAGCAGGCAATGCTCTTAAAAGAACAGTTTTCTTGTTTCCATTATTACACCAAGTGGCACCTTCCTGTTTGCTAAACAGCTGCCTTCTCAGGTTAGACTGACCCAGTGATCTTGGGGTGCCACACAATCTCTGCAGGAAGCAGAACTGCTTATCCCAAAAGGATGAATGCACTATCTCAAACCATCAGGGTATCACTGCTGTATCCATTTAGCCTATTGCTGCCACAGCCTTAAAAATTAATGAGTTCTCCAGGGAATAGACAGGCATAATGCTCAAAGCAAATGAAGCTGCTGCCAACACTGTTTTCGTCTTCCCTAGACACCACTTCAAACCAAAACAGAAGAGCAACTTTTTGCCCCTCAGCTGAGAATCAGAATTCTTTCAGACAGAAAAAAATACCTATGCCTGTGTGGACAGACCTTGAACTTTCCCTTCTTACCAGCCAACACCACATAGTCTGACCTTGTTCCCTCTGCCATCCAAGTTCAACCTGAAGAAAAATCAAGCTTCATTTTGGGGTTATTCTGAAGTGATCTTGGTCCAAGTTTTGTGAAGATGCTAAACCTTACTTAGAAATGATGACCTGCATACAACTAAAAGGGATGCTTACTTTCTCCAACCCTGGAACTGATTTGATTTCTCACTTTTCTGTGCAGTAGTTAACAACACATCCACAGATATTATATCACAGATAATATATAATATATATTATATCATATATCACATATCACATATCACATATATACACAGAAACACAGGTCAAAAAAAAACATTTATGTAAGATCCCCTTCTTTGGGGAGCCATCTCACATGAAAGGGAACATCAGCAGATGGAGCTCTGCTTCTGCCTCACACTCTTCAAATGTGAAAACCTGGCAGGTGCAGAAGGGGATAGGAACAATCACTGTCTCACCCTTTCCATCTCTTGCTTTTCATGGCACCACTGCACACAAAAAAGAAACAGCTTCTTCTGCCTTCCAATCCCTTTGCTTCCCCAAAACCACTCCCCCCATCAACCAGTGTCTCTGAGTCTGTCAGGAAAAGGTTTAGAAATCCTCAAACAAAATGCATTAAGCATCCAGAATTATCATAAATTAACAGGTCCAAAACAATGCAATGAGGGATTAGCTCAGCAGAGGAGCTCTAAAATTTACACTGATCTAAGGTCTGAGACCTGTTCTCAAGCAACAGGAAAAGAAATGCTTCTCTAGGGCAAAAGACCAATACTATGCAAATCACTATGACAAGCAAGCAAGGCTTTGTCTGGCCTGACATGTTAGCAGGATCTCAGATTTCTGTTCATCTCTACTTCTGTAATTTATGAAGCATCAGCTGTTAAAATCATGGAGCAACCAAGGAAGAAAATTAGCAATTACAACCAGGTAAGTGCAATGCTTGAGTTCAGTATTGCAGGAAAAGGCCTAAAAATGGCTGGCTGGATTCAGGAGGCATTTTCCAGGACATCAGGATGATGTTTCCGAATACCTGCTGTGTTCTCAGAATCAGAGTGATGTCCATAGCAATCAGTTGCAGAAGAGGCATGGAAAAACTAGAAGCAAATTACTGTCATGTATCCTGTGGTGGTGGCCATCAGCTCATTTCAGCCCATGATGAAGTCCCTTACAACCGAGGGATTTCACAGCTCCTGGGGAAGAGCTGCTTCTTTCATACTTGTCAATATCACTATCAATCAGAAGCTGCTAATCTGACAGGATGTAGTGGACAAAGAGAGCAGTTTGTACTTCCCTGGTCTAAAACCTTTGTGGCAGAAGGTTTCTCAGCTCTTTCTGAGAGGAAGAGAAATACAGACCTACAGGAGCTGACACTTGGGCTGGAGAGGTGATGGACAGGGTGGAAGCCCTGCACAGAGCAGCAGAGATTGGGATCAGCTGGGAAGAAGAGAAGGAAGAAAAGCTGGTAGACACAGATAGGAAACTCTCTATTCCAAACTGGAATAAACATCCGGTTTCAAGGACAGACAATAAATTAGCTTAGAGACCTACTCTCAATTTCTGTTCAGCGTCAACAACCAAGGGAGTAAGCCGGATGCCTTAATAAAGCAAATTCCCAAATGACAGCAGACACTATTCCAGCTAGCTTTGGACTGCCTTCTCTTCCCAGTGTAATCAGCAATCCCATAGGCACAGCTTTACAAATCCCAGGCCACTAGACTGTGATAGAACACAGTGAAGCCAGAGTTAGCATTAACAGCACTTTGAAGCAAGCTTGCCAAGCAGAAGAAAATTTTTTTCTAAATCCTGGATACATAGACAATAAGCTCTTCTGTCTAAACTCTGGAATCAGCCTACATGAGGATCTTACCTCTGGCACCATTTTTTTTGGTTTAAAAACCACCTTTATTAAAGTTAGTAAGTTTAATGTTAAAGTCATGCCCCGGGCTAACACAAAGCAACAGTTCTCAACTTAAACTAATATAATGTAATCTAATCTACTCATGGATAACAGACTGAAAATTGATGTTCTGAGTTGCACAGACTACACTATAGATAAAACATTGTTGCTTAATTGCTGGTTCATTTGTGAACTGCTGCCCACTGACAGCATGCAGACCTGTGACAATGGCCAAAACTACATTCAAGAGCTACAGCATTTCCAATCAGGAGTCTGAAGGGTTACAGTCCTAGAGAGCTCATAGGAAATTCAAAGGGATGATGGTTTTTCCTAACAAATTCAGACAATGTTGTACATGATGCAAAAAAGCTCAAAAGGGATAAAAGAGCAAATGTCAGTGTCTGCTTTGGGGACAATATACATAATTTAGAAATTTGGGATGTTAGAAAATGTACATAGCATGGAGAACATTACATGTGCTTGCAGTAATTTACCACAAAAAACAAAGCACTATCTGAAAACACAGTTTAAAGCAATAACTAAGAAGCTGAAATACAGACAGTATTTGGGCACTCAGCTCCTTGTTTCTGTTGGTGCAAGACAGATGTCATGCAAGTATGAGAGAAGCCGTCTTTAAATTTAAAAGAAAATAATAACTATTTTAATTATGGGACTATTCCAAACAGGCTCTGAAGTGCAAAAGCAATCATCAGCACAATAAAATAGCCATTACATGCTTTTTAGTCACAGGATTTGTTACAATAATTCTTGAAGGTCCCAGCAGTTTCATAACAAAGTAGTCACATCTGCAGTTTCACAGAAATTACCACGTCTGTGCCAACGTTTCATCTTAAGAATGTTTGCAGGCTCCAATTTCCATGTTTAGAAGAGGAATGAAACAAGGCAACTACTTAAATTATTCCACCTCTCTGCTTTGCTATTCTGAGACTTAAGGAGCAGAGGCTTCAGTCAGGGTTATGGAATGGTGGCAGTGATCTCCACTGGCAAGGGAGGCTCTGCTCCTGAAGGAGACAGCTTCAGCCAAGTCCCAGTCTGGTAATGTACACTGATACTGAAAACGAGGGGACAGATGCTGTTGGAGTACCAAATGGAAGGCATTCTGCAAAAGAAAATAAACAAACCTAGCCATACTGAACCAGTCAAGGTCCAAGAAGGAAGCAGCAAGTGTCTGTTCCTAAAAGTAAAAAGGACTCTCCAGAACCACCAGGAGAAAATGCACTGCCTGATGAAGAAAATTAATTCCCTTCCCAAGAATCTCTGGATGATGCTAAGAAAAAGCATATTAAGCACACGTTATTTACCTTCATTAAAACACAAAACCAAACAACAAAAAGACACAAACCAAAAAGAAAACAAAACAACAACAAAAACCCAACAACACAAAAAAATCCCAAGAAAACCCAAATAGGCAAGTGTAATTCAGTGAACTGACAGTAAATTCAAAAGTGGTATCACATACCCAAGAATGCTTCAAATAACATCTCTGGTAAAACAAGTACTCTCTTAGAGAGGCTGAATCAAGATGCCTAGCTTGCTTCTAAGTGTCCTGACCTAAACACTATGACCTGAATCTTGCAAGAGTACAGAAAAATGAAACCTCAAGCCCATATGGATTCTCACTGCCATTAGCAGACCTGCAATGGTCTGCTTTCTTTACTGTTTTATGTGAGTATACACCTGTATTTTAATTATCCCAAAATTTTGGTCAATTCCGTAACACCAGTATGAGCTGCAAAACGAAAAATATGGAGTGCATCCAGGGAGATGCATCAGCCTGCCTTTTGGATAGGCAGCTAATCAACAGGTAATTGTAAGAACAGGTCTCCTGCGTGTGGAGAAGCTTCTGCTGTTCGTGTTGTCACCACAGCTGCACATGGCAACTGCCAACCTACAACCCGTGTACTGCTGGTGACAACCCAAATTTCAGAGACCAGCTGGGGTCAGTGAGCAGGTCCAATAGGCTGTTCTGCTCCCCTGGACTTCCCTCAACCAAAAAATAAACTTCTCAAGTGCTGTTCTCCCCATCTCTTTAATGTTCACTTGACAACTCTCATTGCACACAAGTGAAGTAAAGCTGTGCTCCAGGCAAGCTGGTGGGAGGCAGGAATGGGGCTACAAAACCCAAGGTAATTGTTGGTTTGGCCTTTTAAATCCTGCCTTGCCAAAGAACTCAAAGCTTCCTATACCCCAGTGGAGCCTTCTCCTTATCTTGCATCCTTGAAGTGGTCACATCCACCTAAAAATGCCTGCAATGCTGTTGGCTGCTAAAAATCTCCTGCCATTGAAATAGGAAGAGAAATAAGGTAATAATTGGAATGACCTGCTTTTACAGACTGCAAGTCATCTATTATGAAAATGGTTATTATTTATAGCAACTGAGTGATAAAATTCAGAACAAATACCCTCACTGTGCAAAATTCTGAGCTTTTTTCCCCCCCGACAGTTTTGGTTAGTCAACAATACCCAGAAGAGTTCTTTACCAAATGCCAGCCTTTGTATTTTCTAACACACTCTAAGATACCATTAGAGGTTATATTACTGGTGTTATGAACAGAATATGGCTTCCCAGTGAAGGGGAGCAGCAACTATCTAGAGGGAAAAAGGAAATGTTTGTCTCAGGCTAGAAACCACAAGGATTGCTATTTTCTGGAGTGTGGAATTAGTGGGAAAAAAATACAACCTCATCTAGAAAGTGATGTGTACACTGGTCCAAATGAAGTCATCACCTAAATTTATCTAAGCCACCCTCACTAAGAGGTGAAATTAGAAGGGAATTCAGCTAAGAGGGGAAATCAGAAGGGAACTAAACTATTTATGAAACAGTAGTCTAAGTAATATGCTATAGTTTCAATAATGAAGGGAGCTGTGCACAAAATAAACCTCGTACTAGTAAACACAAATAGTCCTGTTCAGTCTTTAAGAATGTGGAAGTTTCAAGTCTCTGCTTCTAAGAAAGTCAGAAACAATACAAGTAGGTTGTTAAAAAAATTAAAAATTAAATAACTGAAGGTAAACAAAACATCCTAAATTATAATTCCTCAATAAAACACTCATTTAGAAAAGTTTTTCAGTGTCAATTTCATTTTAAATTCATTCACAATTTTAGACCATATTTTCTCACAAGCCAGACTTCATTTGCTGTAGTGACTTTTGACTATCTTTTGCAATGAGTTCATGGGCTGATGTGATCCTACAGTGCAAATACTCCACTGTCAATTACTTCAGAGTGTGACATGAGAAATACAACTTAAATCTTGTGCACTATAAAGAAAATTTAAACTGCTTACTGATATTTAACAAATAATTCACTTTTTTTTTTTTTTGGAAAGATAATTTCCTTCAAGCATCTTGCTTGTTCCTTTGCATCAATAGCCCCCAGTGTCAGGTGTCTACTCTTCCTTTGTCATTTATTTAAAACAGTTTTATATTTAACAGACTTAATTTTACTGACTAGTGCTACTCATATGCCAATTCTCCACATCTAATTCTTAATAACACTTAATATGAGTTATCTTTACCTGTACCCCTCACATCTGAATAAAGACATCTCCAGACATACAGAACTCATGGGATCTAGGGACATGGGGATTTCTAGGTATAATTGTGATTTCAGTAAGCATGCATTTCAAGAAGTAACAAATGTTTATCATGGAATATTCTGAGTTGGAGGGGACCCACAAGGATTGAGTCCAATGCCAGAGTCACTTTGCTGCACTAGTAACACAAGATACATCATTACCTGAAGAAACACCTGCAGCTGTAAATATGAAGTATTCCCCTAAATTGAAAATATTCTGTTCCCAACATATACAGAACAAACAAAGGAGTGGATATCTAAGAGGATTTTTAACCTTAACTTCTCATATTGGGTTGATGTGGCATCCACATTCTCTGGGCATGATTCTTTCCCCAGGAGTTTTCTCCTGGGAAGCTGAAAAGACAGCAAGAGGCCCCAGAGAAAAAAGGAAAACAATTCTTATCTCATTTGCTTCTCCTGTGTTTGTGCACAAGTGGAATGTGTCATGGAAGATTGTTTACCTGAAGGTGATTGCCTGACTGGATTCTGGTGTGAGTTGTTTTGACTCGTTGGCCAATTGGTGCAAATCTATGTCGGGACTCTGGAAAGAGTCACGAGTTTTTCATTAGTATCTTCTAGCATTCAGTAAGTATCTTTTCTGTATTCTTTAGTTTAGTATCAAATAATAAATTAGTCTTCTGAGAACATGGAGTCAGACTCATCATTCCTTCCTGACCTGAGGGCATCCACAAATACAATAGGTTCACAGATGAAAACGTGTATTTTTGCCAAAGCACCCTCAAAGTATACCTCAAAGATCTTTGTGCTCTTGCTGCATCTCCACTTGCACTGTTAAAGAGCTCCTTTCATTGTTTTATTCTCCTTTAGGTTTAGATTTGATTTCACCAGCTGCTGCAATACCAATTCAAATCTAAGAGTATGTCTACACAGGGCTACACACCAGAATAGCCATTCCAAATATTCAGGTATATACATTTCCAGTTCACAGTCTGATTGCATAAGGGCCATGTGTGTGTGGAAAATAAGCTTGATATATTTATCTTTGTTAATTTCCATATGTAGATTAGCCCTCAATTTCCCAATTAAATAAATTTATAAAATTAAATAAATAAATTTCCATCTCCCACATCTCTTGGGGTCACATAGGAATGGGAGACAACATTTGATAACTGCCTACTTACAAATACAATTAAAACCATATTTTGCAAGATTCTTTCTGCATTTTTTTTTACAAGGACCGTATAATGAAGATGAAAGGAAATATTAGGCAGTGATAAAATTCTTCCACTTTTTGAAATGGAAAAATCTAAGTCCACTGGGCTTGCCCACTAAAATACCTAGTGATTTTTTTTTTCCCCAGAGCAGTGGTCAGTTATTTATCTGCCAAGAATTGTGATGGGTTTGTACTTAATATTGTGGTTACAACTGCAAAATGTATTTCAGGGCATTACATGCATGGTTAGAGTCCTGGTCTCCCAGCTTCCAACCCATTCCCTATTGACAGGAGCCTATGCTGCAAAAGGGCTCAGGGATTCAACAAAAAGTTCTGCAAGGGTATGCAAATCATTTATATGAGATAGTTTGCATATTTAACTACATCAAGGACTTCATGACCTTGGTCAACTGCAGGTTTCAAAGAGTCTTCTGCAAGTGAACCAACAGCTTTGGAGCACACAGCTTCCAGAGACTCCTTTGAAACCAGTTATGTTGTACAGCTCACACCATCCATCTCCTTGATTTCCAAGCAGGTCTGTAAGCAAAGTCATTCAGAACTGATAGGTGCAGATCACAGGTTCCTCGGGATAAATTAAATGTCTTCCTCTAATGTAGAGTGTTTCAAATTCACACTCACTTGTAGAAAAAAAAAAAAAACAAAACAACAAACACCTAATTGCTCCATAGTTGTAATACTGCAACTGAACAGAAACAAACATATCTACACAGCTCCTGAAAGCAGTTTCTAACCCACTATTAAGTTTCTTCAGTACAAAAACTTCTTGTAAAGCCAAGGACATCCAATTGTCCTTCAGACATACAATTTCAGACTAGACTACAGTGACATCTTATGCCATCAGTGTCTGCTAGGAACTCTATCCTCCATCAGCTTCTTTAAGGAACATTCTTATCTTGCACAAAACTGCTGCCTTCAGAGTCCTGGGTGCTCATCAGCACTTTCAATGAAACCTGATCTGTAGCTAATCAAGGGGCAGAATAATTCTAGCAGTACACAGACTACAACACTGGAATGATTTTTAAAAAGCAGTGTAATTAAGACAAGCTGTGTCATAGTTTATGCAGTTTGATGAAGCAGTGTATCCACACAGACATCAGTTTAGATGGTGACATGTTAGCTGCAAGGAGCAGGCTCTGCACACTGCAGACATTGGCAACTTCTCACTGAAGCTTTCAAAACCTGCCTGAAACTCTGGCCCATCTGGAAGTAACAAGTTTGCAAACACAGGATTACAAAGACAGGATTACATCATCATCCTAAACAAATGCATGTACATTAAACATATTACACATAGTTTTCACTCTTGCTGGCACTCACTGCTGTTTGAGCCTGGCTTACATATTTAATTCTTTTCTAAAAGATGGCCTAAGTGGCTTTATTATATATACTGCAATAACAAAAGTTATTTATCTGATGATAAGGGAGGTCACAGTCTCCCTGTATCTTAAGCAAGTTGCTTATACCTGAAGGGCGAGTTTGTGTCAAAAATGAGTTCCTGTTAGCACATGCAGTTGTGTCCACAGGGCAGAATTGCTATAAAAATACAGAAAGTTGTACTGTCTAGCTGTTATACCCATACACACAGAAGTAAAACACAGAACAAAACTAAACATGATACTGAATTGCAAAACAAACAAGAAATAAAATTTTTATGCTAGAGATCCAATTCCTAAAAACACTAAATATTTTTGGCAGCTACTCATGACCTTAAACCAGGGTTACCAGACTGATACTTTCTATTCCATCCATCTCCTAGAGCTGCAAACAAGGATCTGAGCTCTACTGAAACAAATCAGGAAAGGCTGCTCCTGCCCCAAAGAGGTTAGGAGTCAGGTTACATGCAGCAGGTCACTAAACAAGGAAGGATTGAGTAAAAAGACACAAACCAGTAACATACAACTTACTGGCATTCTTAGTGGTCACAGATCAGGACACTTACAACACAGGAGCTTGAATCTGATTTCTAAGATGTGAATTATTACCGTACTAGCTCTTTAAAGTTGCTCAAAAATCACAGGACAGCCTGGTTCTGGGTAGAATCAAGACAGTCTCAATTCTGGGTATAATTAAGAGAGGAGTCTGAAAAGAACATGAGCTCCATCGGGAAATAATAAATACTGTGATGTTCCAGAGCCCTTGCCTTTCTTGACTACCATATAGCTTGCTCTCTCTGTGGTGGCATGGATACATGCAGCACACAAATACTCTACACCTCTGCTGGCCTTAATCTGCTAAAGATGCTTTAGTGCAAATCAGTCCTTCAGTTCTTAAATTTCATTTGCATGTTCTCTTTGCAAGCAAGTCCCACATATTCTCTAAAGTAGAAACACATTGTCTCTGAAATCTCAAGATAAATGCTCTAAGCATCATTTTAAACCAAGAAACTAGCCCATAGTTGAATCTTGGGTCACATCAGTCACACGCTCCTGTGGCCTACACAGGGTAAGCAGGGAACTGAAAATGAACTGTGAGAGCAAAATTATCAGTTATGGGATTCTGTTGTGCACCTTTTGAAAAGCTACAAGTCAGAAAGGCTCTTCTACAAAAGCCTACACACCTCAAGTCTCCATTGCCTCTTCTGCCTTTGGACTCAACATTCCACAGGAGAGTGTGATCAACCAAGCAAACCTAGCCAAAATCCCTGCCTTTCAGAAAGGGTTGGCTTGTGGGCAACTGTGAGGGAAAGCCAAGCAAGTGAAATTCTTCAGTGCAGTTGGTTAGGGAAATTTACTCATTTTATTCCTGAAACAGAAACTTCCTAACTGTACATTACTTCACTCCCTTTGCCAAACGAAGTTAACTTCCCTGTCTCATCTCTTCTGTTGACAAGCCCAAACCATGGCTGACCTTTTCAGACAGAGGCAGAAAGACCAATTTTATTTTTTTTTTAACTGTGCTGCAAATCAGTATAATTGCTCCTGCTGCAGCAACATCTGCCTTTCCAGATACTGAGAAAGCAGAAACTGGAAAGCGTCCTGCTACATAATGGAATTCTGAGATCCAGAAAACAAAAGAAATGCTTGTAAAAACTTCTTTCCCCCACCCCATGCTTGTTTTTAAAGCATAAACCATGTAACAGGAAAAAAAAAACCACATAACAGAAAACAGCTCTTCCATTTCAAACCAGTTTAGGCACTTAAAAGCTGTATGTGTTTATTTGCCTTTTGTGCTTTGTACTTAATCAATATTAATACCAAAAGATGCATGCTATAATTGTTCAGATTTGCATTCTTTTTGTGCATTCTACCATTTATCACACTAAATTGTTACTAAATTGTTGGTTTTGCTATTTAAAGGCTCTTGTTCTAGTTTTACATGCATGACATCCAGTTGGCAACTATTTCTGCAGTGGAGCGACAAACATTTTAAAGCCCTTAAACCAAGTACTGCTAAATAAGAAGTAAAAAAACCTAACAAATTAATGACTTGATCCTACAGAGAATAATGCCTGTTCAATTATAACAAAAGAAATAAAACAACCAAACACAATGTGCTTACCTTTCTGCACATACCTACTGAGAACGTTTGGACTCATTATATGCAAATGTAGAGTAAGAGTTCCCATGTCCATTTTATCCACATTCAAGTCAGCTGGCTAAATTTTCTCTCTCAATGAGCACATATTGAGCCCCTGAACTATCCTTGGCTTCAAATGTTCAACACTAACTCAAATATATCAATGAGAACATTGGAAAAATCACTACATTCTGCTACTCCAAAGAAACAAACTGGAAGTAGAGCAAGCAGTGAGAAAATTTGCTTCAGCTATCCCACACAGTAAAATTTAGTACTCTTGTCATGCACCACACAACTTGTGCCGAAATCAACATGAGCTCTGGGTCTGTCTGAGATTTGAACTTGATTAACTGCACAATTTACACAACAAGGAAGTTATCATCTCAAGCTGACTAACAAAATATTGTGATTAATTAAAAATTTTTCTTCCTCAGTATATGCAACATTTTCGAAGAAAATAAAGAGGGTAATGCAGCCACATTTCTTCTGAATCTGTGATTTGTTGCTCTAACACAAACACAGAACCTGACCACCAGCTGTAAATCGTTGCCAATCAGGTGGCAGCCAACGGAGCTGGATCCCAACCTCGACAACTTTGTTAATAATGCTGCAATACAGAAGACTTAACCTACTAAATTTGTTTTTCCTTTCTCACACAACGTAACAATTCCAGCCTCACCAAAACGTAATTGCATAACGAGATAGCCGTATGTAAAGTTTGAAGGAAAAAATTGTCTTAACTGCAAATTAGCTCACAGGGCACACGTGAATGCTGTTCCTTTCCACCCATAACTCTACCAAAATCCAGCTGCACAGGACTCCAGGCTCCCAGCACTTCATTGACTACACGGGCAGCTCTCCTGCTCTCAGCACTGCCATCTAGGAGAGAGATGGCCCGTACCGCCTGGAACACGCTCTCCCAGGCAGCAGCATTCCCGCAAAGCATCGCAAAGCTGTTGCTGCTGCTGCTAAAATTCCAACTGCAGCCGGTAGTTAACAACCGGCTGTGCCGTTCGAAAGCAGCCTCCCCCAAATCCCCCAGCCCTTCTCCAGCGCGGTCCGCTAGGCGCATACACCGGCATCTGCTCCTCCGCGTATCCCGGCGTTCTGTGGCGGGGGAAAAGCCCAGCCTTGTGCGCGCCGCCGCCGTGCCGGGCCCTGCGGGCGGAGCGGAGCGGAGCGGCCGGGGCT
>VZRH01005339.1:466591-508087 GCA_013397555.1 Urocynchramus pylzowi | reverse complement strand
TGAGAGAGGGTAGCCGGCGGCCGCTGGCTGCCAGCGGCACCCCCGGCATCTCTGCTCAGAGGGGGCTCAAAAGCCGCTTGAAGACACTGCGATGCCTCTGCTGGGTTTGTTGGGTGTAAGGTTGATGTCCTCTCGAGCTAGAGACGCGACTGTAGCCTTAGAGATGCCCCAGCAAGTGGTTAGTTCCTTATCTGTAAACCCACTTCGCTCCACCAAAGGCCATTCATTTTGTACTCATAAAAACCCAGCACCTAATACCTGAAGTAGGACTACTGTCCAGAAGTAATAGGAGGGAGGAAACAATCTCAAAATTCATTTAAAGCCCGCTTGGTTTCCCCAGTGATTAGCTGGTACAGAGGGGTAGCCTTGTAATCCTTTTTTCCCAAAGACCAGTTGTCCCAAAAATGCTTGTGATTGTTAAACACAAACTTTGCCATCTCTGGCTGGAGACCAGAGGCTGTCCCAGTGCTTTGGCAAGACTGTTGTTAAGTTTGGTTTGTGGTGTTAGGTTTAGTAGCCTTACTGCACAAAGGATGAAATGTTCAGGTAGTGGGGGCCTACAAAGTAAGTGGTTACCAATCTAGCCATTCACTGAAAATCAGTAATTCCTTTAACTAATATTTTATGTATTTTCTTGACTTTATTCACTGGAATTCTTGATTTGAACACCCAAAAGTATTTATTTATTTAAATCTCATACAATTTAAATTGAAAAGAACATTTTCTACTTCTGAATATGCATGGAAAATTTTGTTATATGCTGGTACATACATTGCATGCTGCACTCAAGACATATCTGCATTTGCAGTTACATAATCAATAAACATGGGGTTTTGTCCCATTAATCTAGAATCACATTCTGAGCTGTTTTAAACCAGTATGCCTCCACAAATTTAATGCCTGCCAGAAAATTTATATCAGCTAAAACTTTAGCCTCTGAATTTTAAAAAAGCTGCTTTTTATTTCTATGGAGAGAAGTGTCTTAGGAACTTCATTTTTTAAATTTTGTGTTCCTGAAAACTGAGTGGACAATAAAGCATTGTCAAATCTTTTGTTATAGAACAATGAATGTATCATTATACGATAACGCAGTGCAATCCTTTATGTATTTGGTCTAAGAGGTGCATAAGCAACTAGAGAACAAAAAAGAAGGATCCTGAAATGACATGTGTCTTTTAGGTAATTACACAAAGAGATGTTAAAGCATATAAGAAGCTGGCTATAAATACAGTAATAACATCTTATCAATAATGCCTGTTATAAAATCATTACATTCACATCATGTAATCAATGTATCAGCGGTTACCATCTTAAGAAAATGAGATAACACCTTTAAATGAGATAAAACATGGCTGTTTAGAACCTATGGCAGCAAAATGAAACAAAGGAAAACTCTAAACCAGCTTACAATCAGTAACAGGCATAGTGTAGAATCATAACTGACTCTTCTGTGTTATCTATGGAAGATAAAACAGCAGGGATTGTAAGGAGCAATAAAATCTTCGACAAAATCAAGTGTAAACATGCTGTATCTTCTTTACCCACAAACAGGTGTTTATCAGTGTTTCATCACAGCTGTTCTAGTCAGAGCCATCTTATCTCTTAAAAGAAAACAACTATATATCTTATGAATGTAGAGAAGTAATATTTAACTATCTTAGATTGCAATGCAAGATGTAACCAGAAGGATGTATTTTATCACCATCGGTTAAAACCAGGTGGGGCAATGTTCTTTGCCTCCTCAACGACCCATCCTCCCTCCAGGAGATATCTTCTGGTAAAGGGCCATCAAGTCTCACTGCATGACTGATAAAATTACATCATCCCATTGTGAGATGCTCCGCCCAGGGGTAGGAGCCAAGCATTCCTAGCTGGATATAATCTGACATTTGGAACACCAGGGAGCTCTTTTCCACTGCATTCCCAGAAGAAGACCAGACCCTTCTACGCCACCAATGGACCTTCAGAGAAAAACTGCACCCTTCTACAGGATCACTGCTTCAACAGGTCCATATTTGTCACTCCAGGAAGACTGCAGCCACCATTTATTTGGACTGCTACTAATATCCTGACCAAGAGGGTGTTAGGTTGTATTCTGACTTTGTCTGTTTCAGCAGTAAATTTTTTTTTGTGAGTTAACTATTTTCTATACTTTAAAGAACTGCTGCAGACAAAATTCAAGGCTCTAGGACTTTGCTAAGAGCTTAAAATCAATTGCTGCAAATAATCTTGGGAGGAGAGCCGCCGGCGCAGCGGGGAGCGGAGCCGCGTGTGGTCCCGCTGGGTGAGATGTGAGTGCGTGCGGGCACGAGAGATGTCGGGGCCGGTGGCCAGGGATGTGGTGGTGGATGCACTGCCCTACTTCAACCAGGGCTGCGAGGCACGGGGCGTGTGGGAGGTGGCTGCAGCGCTGGTGGTGGAGGAGGAGACGTGGCGGTGCCGGCCAGCCAAGAACTGCCTCAGCTACCTGCCCGCACGCAGCCGCAGCGCCTTCGAGACTGAGCTCACGCGGAACAAGTTGGAGCGCCTGGCAGCCTGGCAGCCCCTGGAGCTACTCAGTATGAAGAGGTACGAGCTGCCTGCCCCGTCCTCCAGGCAGAAGAACGACATCACGGCGTGGCAGGAGCGTGTGAACAATTCCATGGCACACTGGAGCACCAGGCCGTGCGCATCAAGAACCTGGAGCGCGTGTCCCAGCATGGGCTGCAACCCCTGGACGTTGTACAATGAGCACCTAGCTCAGAAGATAGAAACAAGCCCAGAAAGAGCTTCAGAAATTGAGGAAAAACATTCAAGACCTGAACTGGCAGAGGAAGAACGTGCAGCTCACAGCTGGGGCTAAGCTGTGAGAGATGGAATCTGCGTGGGTCTCTCTTCTCAGTAAAAATTATGAGATTGAACGAACTATTGTGCAGCTGGAAAATGAAATTTCACAAATCAAGCAGCAGAATGGGGAAGCAAACAAAGATAATATCCAGCAAGACTTTCAGTGACTTAATCCTGACTCTTCTTAGTGCAGCATGTGTTAAAAACTACTAACCAGACAATTTGGAGATGCTGTGTCTGCAGACACCTCTAGCTGGAGTTGTGTGAGGTGGTAAAAGGGTATTTCCGTCGTGCCTTTTCCTTGTTTTAAATTCACGTTGATCACATCTTTGGGGTCACCGCATGTGGGAGTAAATCAGCTGGGAATACATTTTCTTCATGCAGAAAGCCAATTCTTTATTCATAAAGCTCATATTTGTAGGAAATATCACAAGGCACTGTGTTAAACCTAACTGGTCAGCAATACAGTGAAACTCAGTTCATTGGTCAGTAAGGGCTATTGTATATGCCTATCAAATTTTCTCTCTCTAGATATGTTTATATTTTTCCTTTGTGGTTTTTTCATGGGACAAATCTTATTGTTTACACAGGTGCATTTGTTTTTTCCCCCTCAGAATAGATTTTTGTGTTAAATGAACTTTTCATTCTCAAAATGGCTTCACATGGGAACTTGCAAATTGCTTGTTAGCTGCACTTACAAGAAATGACAGGCCAGCTTTGGCAATTTTAGCAGAGCGAGGCCTGATTTCATAAGGCCTTTCTTTTATAATTCTTCTACCTGTGTACGACAGTTCAACATGACTCACCTGCAGTACATATTACTGCCACAGCTGTTGTAAACCTTCTTCTGAGTCACAGAATAACTTTATGACCCAGAATTCTGGCAGTGAGTACTATCCTAGTGATTTTCCCAATTAAGAGAGAATTGTGAGCTGGTATCAGAGCAGGGTGAGTCAGTTTGATGTAAGGCAAAACTAAACTCATCTGTTACTACTGCACTAGGTCAGTATCCTTTTCCCCTCCAAAAATCAGTGTTATGAAAATCTGGAATCATCTTGTGATGGGACCTCCTCTGAGAGTTCAGAAAGACTGCAGCACTCCATGGAATCAGTTCTCCTTATTCCCAAATGCTCCAAGCTATTGTACCAGCTCACTACCATGGGGTGCACAGTACCTTTTTGGGGGCTGGCAGCAGCAAAGAACTGAGAAGCAGCAGGGTTTTTCTGATTTATTCTGAGAAATCATTTTGTTTCTTGAGTGTACCAAAGTGCTGGAGGTCTGACATTAAAACCACATGTGGTTCTCTGCAATTTTTTTTTCTGAAAACCATCCCAAATCTGCCTGAACTGATTTTGAATAACAAAATTTGGGTACCCTGTACTCTGCAGAGAACATGATGGAATCAGTCAACCACCTACTTGCTGTTAAAATTGTGTCAGAAGAAAAGGGGCCATAATTTGGGATTGGGTACATGGATGACCTATGAGGGCATGATGTACTTGAGTTAGGCTGGTGGCAACCTGTGCTTGTTTTGGTGTTTTGTCACCCTGACACAATTAGGAAAGGTTTAAGTGGGAGATTGTGATGAGGCCAAGATCAAACACAGGGCAGAGAGGGGACACTCAGGGACCAGCAAGCTGGGTGTATTGCCAGCCATGCCAGGGACTTCCATGTTGACTCTGGCAGCAGCTCCCTGCTGGGCAGGCCGAGGTTGCTGACTCAGGATTACAGCTGGGATCAGGGTTGAACTTTGGGTGAAGTACAACCGATGAGGCAGGTTTGAGGTAGCGTTCAGAAGATGTCAATCTTTTTGGAGCATCCACTGATACAGCTGTAGAACAGAGGCTGTTGCTGAATTTTGTATAAAAGTTTGACCTTGCTTAGAGTGAAGTATTTGCACTATACTGTGTGTGAGGCAGCTGGTAAGGATCCTGGTAAGGGTTAAGGTGGGAATAACTGGGAATTTGTAACATTTGAAGTTGATGCGCTCCTGTATTCATGTCCTTGCTAATAGCCTATGTCCATTTGATTTCATGGTCGAGAATGTCATTGAAAAATCTAATCCATCTGGTTTCTAAATGACTTTGGGTTATATTTCCTGTTTGACCTGCTGGGCATGATAGCCATTTGACCTTGGCTGATCAGCTGGGAAGCAGCTGTGCACAAGTATCTGGGGGTCCTGGTGAAAACAAGCTGTCCATGAGCCATCTGTGTGTCCTTGTGGCCAAGAAGGCCAATCCTGGGGGGCATTGGGAAAAGCATTGCCAGCAGGTCCAGGGAGGTGGTTCTGTCCCTCTGCTCAGCCCTGGTGAAGGCTCACCTGGGGTACTGTGCTGAGCTCTGGGCTCCCCAGTACAAGAGAGACATGGAGCTCCTGGAGTGGGTCTAGTGGAGGACTGCAAAGATGGTTAAGGGTCTGGAGCATCTCTCCTATGAGGAATGGATGAGGGAGCTGGGCCTGTTCAGCCAGAATCTTTGGGAAGAGTCTGTGTGGCAGATTCTGGTTAGAGAAGGAAGAAAATGCATGTGAACCATCTGCAGACAGTGAATTGGGTTGGAGTGGAAGCACAGGCAGAATGCAGGGAGCTTTGTATGAAATACTGCCTGGTTCATTGGCCCCTTTGTTTTGTAGTACCTTCCATGTCTTTCCCCCTGACCAACTTTCTTATATCTGTATGCAGAATACAAATCCAGATAGCTTTACTGAAGTGAACAGAGCCACACCACATTTGTTTTGGTTAAATATGATATTAAAACTGGAGGGTTGTTTTCATGCAGTAAACTTGGTAGGAGCATAAGGGAGAAATGCAACTTAAAATAGCATTTGGGAAATATATATAGCAAAATGAACAAACAATATGCAATGAGTCATGTCCAGCGGTTCTTGCAGTAAAAGAGAGGATCTTCTCTGAGGAAACTAGCTGGGAATAACTTTTGTTTGTCTGAAGCTGTAGCTACGTTCTGGGTACAGCGTTTTGGCAGTGGCCAGTGGATTCCTTTGTGGGTGCAGAGCCCTCTCTGGGCACAGGTAATTGCAGCACTGGACCACAGGCAACCATGCACTGAGACACCCTGCACTGAGACACCCTGCATAGGCTAGCAGAGAAATCTTCCAGCACAGTTAAGCAAAAAATATTTAAAATCTGGTTTGTCTGGCAAGTGGAGACCAAGAACCACCATTTTACTCATGGCCAAAGACATGGGAGGATGCCCACAGCACATGACAAATGCCACTGTCCTGAGGGAATCTGTTACAACCGTGATCCTCTTACCTGCTGCTATCCAGAGCTGTCCTATAAGCTGGTGGCACAGCTGCCCTGAAGCAAAACTAACTGTACCAAGGCAGAAGCAAAGGGCAGCTCTGCTTTTATGAGCTTTGCAACAATGAAGCCAGAAAGAATTGGCCAGGCTGGGTGGCAGCAGTTTGGCCATCTTTATTAAATATAAAACTCAACACACAGCAGAGAGAAGGGGCTCTGATGACACTATTTCAGCTTTGTTCTCATGGTAACCATTATGTCATCAGGATACCATGGTTACTATAATACTACTTATATTTCAAATGTTAAAAAAGGCAGAAGGAGGAAAAAAAAAAAAAAACTTTTCTCAAAGTTGAGAAAAAGATGTGTTTATTCAGAACCAAGTAGTCACAAGGAAGAATCAACCAGGAGTTATTAATGCTTCCTGGAAAAGCCATTTTGAAACCATGAAGAATTGTTTTATTTAGCAATTACTATTTCTTACTGTCTCTGTCCCTGTCACCATATGGTGCATGTCCTGGGGTTTCCCCTCTCAGCTTTGTCACCAGCAGCTATTTTGATAAATGCAGACTGCAGAAGGTTAACAACATCAGATTCAAAACTTTGGGAGCATAATTTGTGCTTGAGTTACAAACCTCAATTTGCACATAAGTCAGAAATAAAAAAAAATCCAGAAGTACAAGATTGGGACTGTGAGGTTATCTCATATCAGAGGTTCAAGCTAAGCAAAGAAAGTCTTGGCTTGGATGCTTTCAAGATGCTGAAGCATATGGCTCAGAGGAAATCAGAATGGCAGCTTGCTATTCCTTGTTTGAGGACAAAAAGTATACTGATGGCAGGATGTTTTCAGGGGATCAGATCTGCAGACCTCTATAGCTACACCATGAGAGACCTTTGCTGCAGAAGAGAACAAGAGCTCTGACATTGTGAGAATGTATGATTTTGAAAATGGTCTGATAATGAGAAGTGAAAGAGCTTTAGGTCATTGTATGTGTGAATCTCAAAAAAGGAACTAAAATAGACAATGCACATACTTCCAAAAGCAGCTGGTGTTTGTGGGACCTTTGGTATTAGGTAGTTGCTCAACTTAAGACTGTTTACAGAAATCACTGGGTGTTCTCTGCATTGTTGGTGTCAGGTCCTGGGAGGTAGTTTGAGACAGAATCCACAAATACAGTGCATTTAAAATTTCAAAATCACTTTTTAGCACTCCTGAGAGTTCAGGACTACTCATTTGGGCAAGGCTGATTTTGAAATGGTTATTAAAAATATGAAAAAAATATTAGGTATTAAGTTTTGATGGGGAAATTCTAAAATCAAAATAATTTTGTCAACTTATGTAATTGCCTGATCTTATCACTTGTATTGTTTTTCCTCTTTTCCCTGATACTTGTTATCACTGATTAAAGTATCTTTTTCTAAATTGGAAAGTAAATTTTTGAGGCCAGGGTTGTAGTTTTCTGTACCATCTGAACAGGGTCATAACAAAGCAGGTGAGACTCTTGCAGAAGTGTGAAACTACAGGAGGGATTTTAGATGCAATCTGAATTGAGAAGTATACTGTCTCATATACATATTTTATATATGTATATACTCACAGCCATGAAAATTTGTTGTATCAGCCAACAAGAAAAAGAACTAATGGCTGCTGTGTAAACCTAACCATGAAGAAACCAATGAGATATATACAGTCAATTCTAAAATGTTTCCCTTTAATACATGTTGAGCTTCCTGAAGCATTAAAGTACCCCACTTATCCCTAGATTGAGTTCATCTCTCTGCAGGATCCCTCCTGTGCATATCCAGCATTCAAAACATTGTCTCTGTGTAGATTTTTCCTTCTTGCTGTTGCATATTTTACATACAAAAAGTCAAATCACAAAAGTTTTGGTAAATTCAACAGCCATCACCAGCCAGACCTTCCTATACACAAAAATCTGTAGTCCAGCTTCAGTGATTTTGGGGGGAAAAAGCACAAATCTGAAAGGAAGGGATGATGCCATAGAGAATGCCAGCAAACTCCTCTTGACTATAAAAATTTCCATGCCAGTAAACAGCTAGTGGTGTTTCTAGCAAATTCCCTCTCTCTAGATTAAACAATCAGCTGCCCTTTCTTAATGTTCACTGTAGCCTAGCTCATTTTGTACATCTGTTGTAGTCTTGCAAATATTAGTAAACAAGCCTTTCACAGCATGCCTTGCTGCTAAGCAGCACTGACAGACACTTGAGATAGCCAGAGTGTCTATAGCTGGGTATGGCTAAAGATTTTTACCTGTTTATCTCTCCAATTTAATAGTCCTCTTGATCTAGAATCAAGAAAAAATTATGTCCAAAATCATCCAAAACCACAAACAAGTGCATTTGGTCCATAGGAAAATGTCCTATAGAAAGTATCTTCTGACTTGAAATAGTCCTACCAAGGTAAGAAATATTTAAAAATATGGAAATTCAGATAATTTGTTCATGAAGCAATAATTCTGTGATGCTTCCTAAGTTCTCCACGTGTCTGTGATAAATGTCCTTTGCTACTAAAGTTCATTCATTGCCAGTATATAGCAGCAATTATGGTTGTACCTAGAGATGTAAAGGATGTATATGAATAATGGAGACCTTGAGGGATGGCAGGCTAAAATACTGAACCAGGGAAATCAAATTGATTAGGGCCTTATGATCAATACCCTGAGCAGAGATAATTTCAGTGTTGTATTTCTATGAGATCACCACCATAGAACATAACTCTTTGTGTTTTAATAGCATCTTGATGTCTTAAAAAATGCCTTTAGTATATTGGTAAAAGACAAGATTTGTCTGTGGCTTAATTAAGTTTCAGGGCATATAATCAGCTAAAAATTTTAATTTATACATCCTGGCAGGTAACATAAAGACAAGATCTATATCCCTTTGCTGAAAATAACTTGATTGAGAAACCAAGGACCTACATATTGTATGTAGTCATCAGAAGTTGGCATATGGTCTGCAAGACTGCTTTGTCTGGCACCTGAAGTTGTTGTCAAGCTTTTTCTTTGAATTCTTCTAGTTGGTATTTGTTCCCAGTCTCGTTGTCACTTAGCTCTACTGAACTGCCAGCAGCAGTGCCCTTTCTTTCTGCCTGTTGTGACAAAGCCAGTTCACTAGGCACTGCTCAGAAGATACTCCAAGCTGTGACATATGGGAGCTTATGAATCAGGTTTTCCCAATTGGAAAAGTAGCAATAATCAACAATGACAATGGAAAAAACTAAGTAAGAAGAGCCTTATTGCTATTGTTTAACAGCACTGTCTGCCATGCAATTTATTACCTCTCTATATGTAACATACCGCAAAAAAACCAGAATTTTAACTTTTTGTGTTTACTACATGAGAAAGAAATAAGCCATTCTCATTATCCAGTGCTTGGGAAAGCACACCAGTTGGTGCACGTGACACTCACAGTAGGAGTAGCTGACATGGGATCCATATGGCACTTGAGCATGGAATTCAGCAAGAGAAACTGAAAGGTCATCCAAACTTCAGCTGGAGAGAGAGCTTCATCTTAGGATAAAAAAGAAATTATTTACCTGTGGCCAACTGTTGTATCCCTACATATAGTGATATAACATCTATATCCTTACCCTGCATCTTTATCCATACTCTGTAGCTTTATCTTCTTAAATTGATGCAGGGGCAGACTGAGCAGACCTGAGCAAGAGGAGGCAAGAAGTATTATTAAAGAAAGCAAGTGCACCTGCTCCAAGCTCCAATCTCTGAGAATTACTAGTTGTGCTGGTTTTGGCTGGGCTAGAGTTAATTTTCTTCACAGTAATTGGTGTGGGGCTGTGTATCAGATTTGTGCTGGAAACAGTGCTGGTAATACAGGGATGTTTTCACTATTGCTGAGCAGGGCTTGCACAGGGCCAAGGTCTTTTCTGCCTCTCAACCCCACCAGTGGGGAGACTGGGAGAACACAGGAAGTTGGGAGGGACAGAGTCAGGACAGCTGACTCCAGCTGCTCAGAGGGACATTCCTCACCATGTGGCATCAGGCTCAGTTGTAAAGCTGGGCAAGAAGAAGGAATGGGGGAGATGTTTGGAGTGATGGCGTTTGCCTTCCCTGGTCACTGTTACATGTGATGGAGCCTGGCTGTGCTGGGCATGGCTGAACACCTGCCTGCCCTTGGGAAGGGGAGAATCCATTTTGCTTTATCTGTAAAACTGTCTTTATCTCAACCCATGAGTTTTCCCACTCTTACCATTCTGATTCTCTCCCCCATCCCACTGCAGAGGGAGTGGGGGAGTTCTTTTCATCTATTTCCTATATAAAATACCATCACCAGAATAAAGCTTGGAACAGTGAGGCCTGGTCATTATGACCCATTGCAAAGTGCTGCTTTGTCAGGGAGATGGAGCTTGCTTAATTGAAAGTGGGCTGTTGAGAATGGTTTTGGTTTTACCTGGCTTGTTAATGCACACCTGATGGCTTGGAACTGCAGGAGGGAAGGGAGGGATTCATGTCAGCACTGTACCTCTCAACAATGGAGAAAGTCTCCCTCTGGCTGCAGTTGTCAAAGGGACAAGTTGCAGACTCTGTCTCTGGGGATGTAGCTTGACTTTCTTGTAGTGCCACCCGATTCCCATGGAGACTTAGATAAATGGCCAAGAGTGAATCACCGTGAATCACTGGGCTCTTGGGCTTCATCAGAGAGGGCCCCAGGCACTGGGACTTCACTGAGAGTGGAGTGGATGGGATATGAGGGGAAAAAAAGCCTTACAGCCTGGGGACACGCTCTCATTCCTGGTCTGGAGGGTCAAGATGTGACATTGTGTGATGAGACTGCAGTACTATTTTGTGTATTAGTGTCATTGAAGATTCAAACACATCAGCAATATACCAGGAAAATAATACATCAGAATATTAACTGAAGCAATAGGGAAATTCTTTCTAAACTGAAACAATAGGTCAAAACTATTCAGTACTTCAGTTTCCTTCTTGAATTTTTCAGAGCTCACTTTACTTTGAGCTTTTGTAATTTATTAAAATGGTATGGCTGTGGACAAAGCTGCCTTGCTGCCTCCTTAACCTCTTGCTCCAGACCTAACTTCAGAGGGGCTATTCTGAGCTCAGACCTGCATATATTTGAGTTTGAATACAAAACAAACATGCTCAAAGGTCACACCTGTCCATGGCATAAAACAGGGCAATTCCTTTTGAAACTGATGCAAGTTATGTCTATGTATATCCAGAACTGACTAAGTCTTAAAAGGCCTCAAGTTTGATTTTTCTATTTCTGTGTTCTTCATGTGAATGCCTAGAGCTGTTTGAATGCAAATAACTATTGTAACAGTTCAACAATTAGGAAACAAAATAATTAAGAATAAGTTCCTGTTCATTTGTCAAAGTACCAACTGAAAGATCCCTTCCAGTTTCCATTGCAATGTGATGGTGAGTGGCTTGCCTAAAGCAGCACTGAGGCATGACTAGACCTGTATTCCAAAGTCAATTCTATCTGAGATCAATTTTTCTTGTCAAATTTACAGAATTTCAATACCTTCATTTGAATGTCAATTCTGTGGACATGAACTCTTTCACAGCATGGAAGTCCTCTCTATATTTATTGATGCAATGCCCCTGAGAGCAGGAGAGAAACAAAAGGGTGAGTGACCTTTGGTTTCAATTTAATGTTACCAGGACTGAAGTGACCTGGTGTCTCTCCTGTTGATTCAGAGCAGAGACACACCTCACTAATATATTGCAAATGCACACAAAAGTAACACAGGAGATGCTGTTGCTTGTGTTGTTACTCACTTCCTATTTCCAACTTAAGAATATGTTAGTAAAGAGTGTTACACAAACTGTTGATGCTGTTTTAACAAGAAATGTAGTACAATGCATTGTAGGAGTATAGAGTGATACAGTTTTCCTCTGTGGGTTGCAGAAGGTATTTTTCTAAGTGTTTGGATTACACAGACTACATATGATTAGCCTAGCTGTTGCTAATTGCTGGTGTTCTAACGCCCACCTTCTCCTCTTATATGGTTTTACCATGGCTGGCATCACTATTTAGTCATTGCAGCAGTGGACAAAGAGTCAGAATTCCTGGCTCCTGAGAGTAATTTGGGTGATTTACTAGGTTTTTGTGTCCTTGCATCAGTCAGACCTCAGTCACTTTGTGCCTCCATCCCTCCATCGAAAAGCAGAATTAATCTGGAGGTCCATATAATTGTGCCTAGGATTCTTTCCCACTCTGCAGTTAAAGAAAACAAATGTAAACATTATGTCCCATGTGAAAATCTGGTATTTGAAAATTTGTCTTTATCTGGAATTGGGCCAAGTTTTTCCCTCTTTGCCACAAATAATTAATGCAAAACCAGCACACATGGTAATACTGATATGCTTTCCTTTCTGTGCTTTGAAAAGTTACAATAAGTACTGATTAGGAATCAGAGGCCTCAGACATTTCTGTAGTCCTAAAGTGAATTGGCTGTATTATGTTTCCTGAACTTTTGATTTTCTCTTTGAATTCAGTTTGACTTATCTCTGGTTTTGACTTGTCTCTCTTTCGACTTGTCTCTGTCAAAAAGCCTGGTTTTGACTTGTCTCTGTGTCACCTGAGTAATTAGTGATTGTCATGCCAGCCCACTGGGTCTCCCTCAATTGCCTAAGGCCAGGTGAGTCCCAGGGCACACTGCTGGTTGCCCTGCCTTGTGCTCACTCAGAATTACCAGGAGAACTCAGCTGGGATTGAACTGAAAAAGCAGAAGGCAGTGGTACTGAAATTCACAGTACTGAAGTTCACAGGCACAAATTAACATTGATGTGACTCAGAATCATTCTAGCTTGGCTCAAAACCAGGAAGTTTATTGGTGAGAAGGAGCAAAGGCCAGGGCTCTTAGCATCAGGAGACTGAAGCAATCCCTTCATGTACCACATTCATGATAATAGGGTCAAGGAGAAATCCAACAGGACAAATGGGAGAATGTAAGATATCCAAGAACACTGCTAACATGAGTTTGGAAACCTGGGTGGGGTGAAATGGTTGTGCCTTGTGAGGAAAAAAGTAATTATCACAGAATTTCAGAATCCTGTGATTCTGTCACGGGCCAAGTGGCTCATGATGACTGAAGACAGACTATATTTTTATCTGGAAAATACCTTTCAAAAGCAAAGTCAATGACTTTGACAAACTCCTCCCATCCCAAGGGGCATTTGGTCATCAGATTAGAGATGTTTAAATAGGTCTAATAAGAATAAATTCAGTGAACCTTCATGCTGTCCAAGTATTTTCCAACATGTCAAATGCATAGACTTTTCAAAAAATCTTGCTTAGAGATACCAGAACTACAGAAACCAGCCTGGATGTTCTAGAAAACTAAAATCTAAGGAAAATATGAACTAGGACAGGATTTTTGAAAAAAATAATAACATATTTTCTTGCAGTACAAGGTTAGGTTTTGGCTGCCACTTCAACTTCTTTGCAGGAAAGCAAAGAATTGCAGCAGGAATGGCTGGGATTTCACTGGGATATTTAAAAATTGGTTCTCAATTCCTACCTCCTGTCTGAGTGGGCTGTAATTCTGTGTCCTGAGGCACTCTGAGCTCTCAGCTGCTCCTCCAATGAGGTGTTATAAACCTCCTGGTTTGTTCTGCCTGCATCTAAATGTCACCTCTGGCTCTGAAAGCCACTTAGGGTACTTCAGGAATGCTCTCTCAAGGCAGCTGTCACCTCCTGGGAGAAAACAACAGCTTTCAGTGAATGGCACTGAATGATTAGAAAAGACTCAGAAGGAGAGGGAGGGGGGGAAAGGCATTTGCTGATATTTTTTTGTTTGGTTGGTTATTGGGTTTTGTTGTTGTTTTTTTCCCCAGTGACATTAAAGTGTATGGCTGCATCCTGTGTTTGAATGCTGTTGTACTGGATCAGAGCAGAGACTGTGAAGTTGCTGTGTTTTATCCCTGGTATGTTTGGGAGGATGAGCAAGAGAGAACCAGTGGGGGATTTTTATATGGAGTTATTGATATGTGTGACCAATGATGAGCAAATTGCATCCAGGTCAGAAATTTTGAGAAGCACTTCAGTCATCAAGAAAAATTAGTGTTTATTTTTTTTTGATATTTGCATAGATAAACCTGGATGTTCTTGGGACCTGCTGTCTTATGGTCAGACTGCTTGACCTGAGTGCTTCCACCACAAATTTTTGCAGAATTCCCCAATCTGTTGTGATTGGAGGAATTGGAAAATTCTAGGCTGTTTAGAAACATGGCTGCTTCTTAATGCATGGGGGTTTTTTTCACCCCAGAGGCCTGGATATTCTCTCTTTCATATTACTCTCAATCTTGATGTAGGCTCTAAGCAAGGGTTACTGCTGTGTGGATCTAGTGGTTTTGTCTTTCTGTTATACTGTGCTTTTAAATAATCATCAGGAGTGCCTAGAGCACAGGATGGGCACCTTTCCCATCTGGTTTTATAAGCATAAACAAATACTTATAGAAGAGACAGCTGTGGCAGCTCCCCCCTTCTCTGATAGATCTCTCTTCAAAGCTGTGGATCAAAAGAGCTGTGCAAATATTCAGCAGCAGGGACCATGACTCTTGAGTACTGGCACAGAAGAGTCACATGTGAACTTCTAAGGCTGCATAAGTAACCTTCCAAAATGCAGGTTGAAAAAATAATAAACACACTTATCCTGCCAGCAGGGAAAGAAAGAGTCTCCTGTCACTCAGTGCAACTCTCAGAGGCATTGCAGTCATGTATGGAAGCTGAAGGAAGCCTGTGTTAGGCCCTCTGCCTTCAGAAATGTGACAGAGATTCAAGTCTGTTTTCACTGAGACCCCAGAAATGACACTGCAAGAGACTCAAGAGATCCAAATTAAAATTCCAACTCTGACACAGACCTTTGGAGTGTATGAGCAAATTACCATGTCCCTCAGTTCCTTCTGGTAAGAAGAAAGGATGATAATATTTTTTCTCTGTCTTGTATGAGATCCAGACTGAGGCCATTCCTCACTAAATAGATGTATTGGAAGCCAAGCCCTCTTGGGACAGCTTAACAAGAAATACAGAAGTAAAAATAGGTGTAAGTAGGTAATGAAATTATTTCTAATACCTTGAAGTTATTGTGGGATGTGCTGGTTTTGCTTTTTTACACTAAATAAGTAAAATTTATCATTTTATGAAGACAGGTGGGCTTTTATTGAACAGTATAAAACTTACTTGGGAGAAATGCAAGTAAAAAGTCTCGACTGTAGACAACTATTTTCCTCATATAAAACCAATGACACAAGAGAATTTTATGACTGCATATGCTCACAAAACAGCTCAAAACCAGCTCATCCACTATCCTATCTCTAAGCCTAGTGGCAGATCAGTAAGGGAAATTGACAGAAATGCCTAAACCTTACTTTTGTGCTCTAAATGTTGTTGGTTTTGTTTTCAAATCTCATTTCAGCCTGTCTTTGGATGTCAAAGGTTGATGTAACAAGACATCTGCCTCTGTCCTGAAACGACATCTCTGGTTGCTAAAATTAATTTTCTTTCCTCAAAGTTGGTTACTAAAACTGGTATTTTGCAGTAGAGAATGTATCTCCTCCCTACCCAGTACTCACCACTGACTTGGACTAAACAAACCAGGTCCTTTGCTGTCTGGCTGTCCATTGTAAAGAGCATTCTTTAAAAAGCAGTAATCTGCTTATGCAGGGTTTTGTAGAGACATAAATAAATGTGTGAGGCAGTGCAGAACAACAGATAAGCAGACTGGTGTTACAAGTGTGGAATCCCACTCTGAGTCAAGGGCTCTTTCCTAGCCTGAAGGACTGAGGAAAGGGGAGGGCAAAGGCAAGTGCAGTAACTCCACAGCTCCATAGATGTCACCAGCTTTTCACTCCAGCCTTCCCCAGACCTTTTGGTTCGTACCTATCCCCCTCCAGCCGTTCATTCTGCAGCCCCAGAGGGACTGTGCTTGGGATGGTGAAATACTGCAGAGTGCAAGTTAAAAGCTGCCAGCAGTGAGCTGTGCCTGGACAGGAGATACTAAATGGAAAATGTAAACAGTCACTCGGTACTTCTTCAATTACATCTTAAGAAAACATACTTAACAGGAGTCTTACAACAGTGTGAACTTCTTTTTTAGGTATTGAGAGCTAAATAATGATGGAATTTCCTCAGCTTTGTTTAAAACGATTTATAAAGGTTATTTGCAACATTTTTCCTCCTTCTGGAATTCTCACATAAAAATCCAAACCACGTAATTTCCGTTCACATAATGACCCACAGCAGTCATTCACTGCTCTTTTAGGGCTGGGAACTTGTCTACAAAATGGCAAGGGCAGTTCCAAAAAGGAAAAAAATATAGTACAGAAGGAAAAAGACCCCCTTCCATCCTCACAGCCAATAACTGAGGTGCCGATTTCAGATGAGGATCTGAGGTGTGACAGGAGCCAGGTATGACAGGTGTCTGCAAGGGCTCTGCCAGCATAGCCAGAGCTTGGCCAAGGCTCCTGGGGGCCAGCCCTGGCCAAACAGACCGTGCCCCAAAAGTGCACACTCACCAGCCCCAGCCAAGTGCTCTGACACAGGCTTCACTCAGTCCCTCACAAGATTTATTTTCAAGACTGCCCCAGAGAGTGGTATTTTCCTGGCTTGAAGTTGAAGTCAGGCCCAGGAGGCAGGATGGAAGATCAGAGAGTGAGGTTAGGAGAGGGGCAGGTCATGGCAGGGGGCAGTAGGGTCTGGCTGCTGGGATCCTTGGGCCAGAGGTCTGTCCAAGAGACCACACAGCTGGCTAGTCCATAGTCATGCACCTAGCAGGACAATGCTTTTCTCTTGGATTTTGAAGAAATTTCTCAGGGTAGTGGGGAGAAACACTAAAAACCAACACATGCTTTCTCCAGAATTTCCATTTTTAAACTTGTATCTTAAAATATATTTAAAAGCTTTGTTAGTAAGTGATCATCAAGAATTTGAAAATACATATTAGCTCAGCTGGTAGTGATCCTGCAACTCTCCACTGTTAATAAGTAATCAGCATTTTTCATACAATGCCTTTCACCTTTGGATGGAGGCCCATCCCCTAATTTGATATAAAAGGCTATACTTCAGTGCAAGATCACCACCAGTGCTATTGCTGTGAATTTACATTGGTTTAATAGCAAGTAGAATCTGTTCCTAAAAGAGAGGCAGTGAAAAATGAACATATACTATAATTTCCCAAGTGGTAGATTTTCATATTATTTATGTTCATTCAGGATTTGAATCTCGGAGATTGAATTAATTTCAGATCTCCTACCACCTGACCCAAAACAAAAACCAAACAGCTGTGTTTGTTACTGCTTGGTAATATATTTTTCCAGGAAAACACAGCTTAATCTGGGCTCTGCTGAAATAGCTGTCTGTTGTTTGTGCTTTACAAAGCACACCAACAACTGAAAAGAGAATGAGTATCTGCCTACCCCAGAAAATGTTCCTTTTAACTTTGGTACAGTGCAACAATGCGTCAAAAAATGGATGTGGAGCAAATTTTTAAATCCTGTTCGATGTAAAGAAAGGAGATGGTAAAACTGGAAGAGGAAGTACTTAGTTTAGTTTATTGTTTGAAGCAGAAAAAACCACACTGTTCAAGAAAAGGGGCAGTGACCCAAGAGACTGGAAATGTGCAGGCAGGAGTAGAAATCCTAAGAACAGAAGAGTACACTTTCTGCAGCACTAGGTAAAATAGGGACTAAAAGCAGGCTCATTCACTGTATTGACCATGACACATGATTTAATCCCTGAGTGACATTGATTATGGATCTTTGTCTGATCTCAAAATTTGAAAAAAGAAGCACTCGGGACCCAAAGCTCTGGTTTAAGAAGGAGTCAGATCTTTCTGCACATCAGTACTGGCAGGCTGGGTCCTGTGGGGGCAGAGAGAAATGTTTTGGCCTGCTCTAGTGCAGTCAGACCTTTGGGGACTTGGGCTTCTCTGCCTGGGAGCAGTAAAGAAGTTGTCTTTTATGCTGCACTCTGCAGGTGGAAGGCAGCTGAGCTCCCAAATGGCTTCAGTTGTTTTACACGAGGGGCAGAGTGCCATGGTGACAGGAAATGGAGCTTGTGGATGGACAGGCACAAAGTGCTGTGCTCTCCTGCATCCAGTCCAGTAAAGTGTCTTGGGACTGCTCTGGATCATTCCTTTCTCAACTTCTTTTTCTATGTGCAGTGGTGCTTGGAGATGGAGACGGGCACACGTGAATGGGAAATTCACAAATATTCACATCCATCTATATATTTAAATGACAGAAGAAAATAAGCTTTTCATCTCTTTTATTTCAAGAAACAGGGTTCTGGTCTATTCTTTTCATGCAACTTCCTAATGAGCAGACAATAAGACTGTTACATACTTCTGTAATGAATAGATTATGTGGTTGAAAAAGGAAGCATTATTTCAATTTGTTATGCCAGTTGTGAATTATAATGCAGTTTTAATTGAGGAAAAGGGAAATCCACAGGAATATCCACTGCATTAATCAAGATGAGATACCTTGCAATGAATACTAAATGAATAATAATGAAACACCAAGAATAAAATGTCAGTTTAGAGATATTATATCTTACCTCCTCCATGCACCAGACCGTCAGGATTAATTGAACCTGCAAAATGTTATGGCTGGTGGCATGTTCATTGTTGCTAAAAGGAAATGAAAATGTAGGAACAATTTAGCTCATTTATCAAAAGCAGAACTTTTTACAAAACTCAGCTGATGAAGTTTCCTGAATCTGTTTTTCCAGCCAATTGCAGAAGCATGGACCCATCTTTGTTGGATATTTTTGTACCACAATTTGTTAAAGGGAAATATATGTGAGGACCCATAGACAAACATTTTCAAACTGTATTAGTTGTTTGGAGACAATTATATGTCTTTTTTATATGAAATGGTTTTTAACTACCTCAAAGGCTTTGCCTTCTGGAAGAGCTGATGTGCTCAAATATCAAATGGATCTTTGCTATTGCTGTTATATATTTTGAACTTTCAAAATTCTACTTTATTGCAGAGAGAGGCAAATTCTACTTCAACAACTTTTGTCCATCACCTCAAATTTTCTGGACTCTTAAGTGGGATTAACCAGCAGAAATTCAATAGTAAAACAGAAGAGTTGGGGTCACTGATTTTGCCTGTAAATTAAGCTTTCTCCTACTTATCCAAAATCACAACACAGAACAAAGATACTCATTCCAAAAAACAGGAGGATAGTTTACTTCTGTAATAACCAGTTTAGATGAGCTAATGTGAATATCAAATTATATGATTATACCAGTAGAGGAGTTATGCAAAATTGAACTTTGAATCCTGCATTGTGAGTGAACCAGAAGCTCGGTCCATGCACCCACTTGGGAAACAAAGCAGGGCCCAATTCTCATCTTATATACTCCAGACTGCTACAGATTAATACAATTCAGAGCCAGATTGAATAGTATGTTCTCTAATCACAGACCATAGACTACTGTCCTCACAATGAGCTTTGTGTGTCTCCCTAAAATACAGCCTGCAGAAAGCAGGAATCCAGTTTGGGCTCAGAAACAGAGAATTTGCTGCTTCCCCTGCTGGTCTGTTCCAATGGTTAGTCACTCTCACTCTTAAAAATGTGTTACTTACTTCCCATCTGGCATCCAGATATGGGAATGTATGTTAGAATAGCTCTGCTGACTTTAATCTGCTACTCCTGATGAGAGGAGAAGCAGGCTTGAGGTCTGTTTGCTCCTGATCCTGACTTGGAGAGCCCATCAGTGCTGCAGGTCTGAGTGCTTGGTGCCAGCTATTCCAGCCAGCAGGCTGGGAAAGTTTCTTACTGTCTTATTACTTTCTTCTGCTTGTTCCACTAAGTGAGCATTTCTTCACTGAGTCAGCCCTTACATGACTGCCCTACCCACTCCTTTCCCCCCCTTTCTCCCACAGTGGGGAATTGTTGCAAAGTGCAGTTGTGCACAGTGCCTGCCATTTCCATGAGCAGGACAGGAGTTCATTCTGCCATGTACGAGTTATTCTGACTCTTTGAAACACACGTGTGCATGTGCACACAAAACCACGAGCTAACCCACTCAGAGGCTGTGTCAGAAATTCCTGCTGGAAGCTGTCAGTTATCCCACACCGATGTGAGCTCCCTTTTGGTCTTTCAAAGGTCAAACATACCCTATTGCAGAGGATCAGAAAGTCAGTGCATGACAAATCAGGCAGTTGCTGGAGAGTGATACAATTTTCGGGTTTGGATCAATGATGGTCTATGACAGTGTCTAGGTAACAATTTTAACACTGCTACTCCAGCGTGATTTCGTAATGTCTCAGCTAATCTTGTAATGATATCGCCACCTGGTGCCTGCTGCATCGTATACCAAGCTGCAGGGAACGCAGCGTTACTATGACAATTTCTGTGGCAGATGCTGGGGGCTTCATGTGAAATATTTGGCTCAAAACGCTCCTTGTGAGGAGGGCAGGGCGGGCACAGCTGATACCAAAATGCTGGAGCCTGGGTGTGTGGTAATTTTGGAACGTGGTGGTTGCCACCATAGAGCCATTTGTGAAGCCAGTGTAACCCTGCAGTTCACTGCAGGGTGTGTCTGCTGGGGACACTGAGGTGGTGGCCGTGTCCCCTGTTAGCACCGTGCAATACAACGGGTGCTGCAGGTCAGTCTTCTGGCAACACCTTTTCAACTCCTCATCCCAGTGTCCAAGAAAACTCCTCTTTTTTTGAATACTCTCCAATGCAGAAGAGTTCATTTTCATTTCTATGGCTTTGATGTTGGAGGGACATTGAATCACTTATCAAGAGCCAGTTTCTGCTTCACTTAAAGTGAGGAGTCTCACAAGGTTCCAGAGCTAGGATTTACCCTTTGCTATATTGCACACATAATGAGAGCTGCAGGAGATGGACCAGGCAGATGACACCTAGAGATCTGATCTTATTCTGTAATTTTAGTTCATGGTTTAGGATCACCTCCTTGTAGGTTCAATCCAGAGAAGATTCCATTTCTGTGCCCTAATAGCTGCAACTCCTTCATCCACACCAGCTTGGCTGAAGGGGTCTGTGCTGCTGTGACAACCAATTCTGTTCTTTCTCAGTCAAGTGAGTCCTGGAATGGCTTCTTCCTCACATCCTCTCTGCACATTGTCTTGGAGGGAGTACTTTTGGACAACACTGGGACACCATCCCATGCTGTGCTGAGCTACAGAGTTTCACAATTGCCTCACTGTGCAGAAGGGAACCGGGAACTTGGCCACGGCCATTTCCTAAGCTCCTTATGTTGTGCTGTGGTTTGCAAGAGCTTTTGTGTCCTAGGCCAAGCAGAGGTGCCAGCTCACCCTTCCACCCTAAAATGCAGGCTTTGGGCAGGAGAAATACTCCCCTGTGTGCTGTTGCTTGAGGCCATGTGATGTCATGAGAAGGGTGAGCAGGGCAGTGGGGTGGGCTGGTTGTGAGCAGCAGGGAAAGGTACAGCAGCCAGGAAGCCTGGAAGAGCAAAAAGTCTTGGAGTGCTATGACTTTTTCTAGTGGGTTTTCCTCTGCCAGGGAAGAATGGGTCAAACCAAGATACAGAAGGAAGAAGGTTGAACAGAGCAGTGGGAGCTAGAGGAGAAAGATTAAGTTGGGACAGATGGCAAGCTCAGGGGTCACCTCAGAGAGGATCTGCTCCTGAAAACAGTGCTTGGTTCTTTACATCCTCCATTCCCCTTTCTGTCACAGAGCATGGGGAAGGGGAGTAGCACAATCTACCCCTACCAAGACCTTTCCAGAACCTCTGTTGCCTGGCTCTCATACCAGCCATGGTCTGTCCATGGATGCAGGAAGACCTTACTTCCAGATACTGACTGCCATGTTCCTAACAATTTCTCTTCCCTTCCCATTCCCCAGCATACTCCATGTAGAGGAACTGCACTCCTGGGTGTGCATTGTGCTGGGTGTGCAGATACACTCTTACCTGTGTAGGTGACCCCTCCAAATATTAAGATAAGGTGAGGAGTCACCCTTGGACTCACCTCTGATCATTTCTTTGTGCTTTATCCTGGGGAGATGTCCCTGCTCAGCACTTCTGCGTTTCCTCCAGCATTCATTCTTCAGCACTCCGTAGGCAACTCTGTCCCACCTGACAGGGCCTGTATTTATTCACTTGGACATCTCTGCCAGTTAGGGCACTAAGAATCAATGGCCCTGAATTTTTGATGTATTAAGTACTTGCAGAATTGATTGACTTTGGAGCTGCTATGGTTCAAGAGTTTTTGCCACCAGTCTTTCAATGAACAAACCAAAACATCCAGCCAAACTTGGGCTTACGTTCATCAGCCAAGTGAAGGGAATTAGGCATATTGACACCAGATGGGAATCTGGCCCTAAAATGTCCGTAAGACAAAGAATGGAAAGCACAGAAAGTTTTCATAGATATTCCATTTAATGTTTTGTAAACTTTCCTGCTATGTTGCTAGGGGGATTTTAGTACATCAACGTGTTTTAAATAGATCTCAGTGAGATGTTTGTAATTGGAGCTAATTCTCCCTCCACCCTGAACTTCCTTATTGTTCCCGGCACTATTTCATCTCCCTCTTGTCTGTAAAAGACCCTCTTGCTGACCCACTTCCTGCCCCTGGAGCAGCACTAGGAACTGCACAAGGAATCCTTGTCTTAATGCACTTGGATGCTGACATTGCATTTTCAGCAAGCCGGGCTTCATCTGGAGAGTGGAGTTCTTGCGTTTCCTGATGTGAGTCAGTTGTGAGGAAAGTGTTTAACCTTTTTGTCAAAGGTTAAACATATAAAAGGGGAATGTGGAGCTCTTGTATTCCTGTTGCTGCCACATTAAAGAGAGCAGCTTTCATGGCTGAGCAAAATCTTACTTTTCAGGGGGGATATTTCTTTCCGTATCCGATTCAAAGCTGCAGTTTACTGCACTTGTTAAGGAAAGTGTATGTTTAAACAGGACTATATGACAAGGTCATTCATTGACTGTTTCCATTGTTTTTTTTCATTTTGCTAGTCTCAAAGGATTTGAGGACAATTGTACAGGCATTTGTATGAAGTGAGCCAATTAGAATTTTTCAAAATTTGTGTAAAATATAAAGATCTTCAAAGCGAAATAGAGAGCAAGCAGTCTTTATCTTGATAGCAAAAGAATTTGTCATTTCTTTTTCTTATTGACACCATATTACTTTTGGCCATCTTTCTCTACTACTTGGCTGAGCATACTGGTTTACCTGTAATTTACCAAGACTGATGACTTAGCTATGTTACCTACAATCACATACCTCTTTCCCCTGACTAAATACTTAATGGCATGCTCTTGTCATGATTCAGAATGCTCTGTCAAAGAGCTTGTTCCAGTTTTGCTCTGTATGCTCATTGCTTCTGCCCTTTGTGAGGCATAGCACATACCTATATGCACATAGCATAGCACAAACCTATTTTTGTTGAGAGGTAATTCCCCAGGTGACCTGCTGCTTCTGCACCAATTGCCCCACAGATAATTTGTTGGTTGTCTTTATGGCTGGGTCTGAAATACCCCACTGTAATGACCTGACTATGATTATCCAATGAGTCTGAGAGAAACCAGGAACAGACTGAAGGTTTGCTCTTGAATCTCTGTTGCTCAAAGCCTCCATTCTAGTGGATAATTAGAATGCTCTTCTCTGCTCTGGGTTCTTCTGCAGCTCTCTAGGATTGTGTCAAAAGCTCCACACAACAGTTTTTATGGCCTGGAAAGATATAGTCTTGAAAGGGGAAAAGAGTATAAACAAAAGATAAACGATAAAGAAAAACTAGAAACGTCATTCCCAAGGGAGTGTTCTCAACAATCTCCTAACTTTGCATTGGTGAGTTCAAAACTACTTCCAAAAAATGTCACAAACTCTTACTAGAGAAGCTTGAACCTCTGCTGATGAATTGAAGGAAATTTGTTCTAAAGAGAATACATCACACAAAGTTAACTCACAATACAGGATCAGCCAAAACCAACACCACGGAACAGGAATTCCTTCATTTTAACAATACCATAATCTCATTGCAGGCTGAGCAGTAACATTAGAAACTGCACATGTAACACCCTCCCTTACAGCTAAAATTTGGCAGTAGTGACTTAAAAAGAAAAAAAAAAAAATCCTAAAACCAACCTCGACCTTCAGCCTGGATGCATTTGTTTCATTAAGAGGATTTATGAGTTAACCACTTACAAAATCCAATCAATGTAGTGTTAGGGTTCCTATGTTTTATTCCAGGCGTATATGTAGCCTGTTATTCAAAATACACAGCAGAACAGTTCAAAGCTGGCACTGGGAGTGCTGCATGAACTGTGGAGGAGGGCTGATTTTCCTCTGCTCTGTGATGTTCTTCATCACTGTAGTTCTGTCTCCTCCTGCAAGGCCAACTCAATCTGACTGTGCTGTTCCTAATTACATCGCTTCCACTGAAAAGACAAAAGTAACCACTGTGAATCATGCTGTCAAAAACACAGGTATACTTTCCATGGCTCTTCATTTACATTACAACTAAGTGCCTTTTGTTTCCAAAAACTAATTCCTTGCAAAGCTGGGGCAAAGGAGCTCTGTGTGAGGACTTCCTGGGCTCCAGAATTGGTGGTAATACAATATTAAGGCAAACATAGCATAGAGCAGCTGCATGTTCACTGCCACAGCTCCTGGCCTGCAGTTTGTAGCTGTGACCTCCTCTGTTCCTGTATGGAAGGACTGTGAGAAACAGACCTGGTTGCAGGTCAGTAGGACAAACACAGACCTGTCTCCTTGGGCACACGACAGCTCCTGCTGTTTGCCTGCTACAGAAGGAATCACTGCAGCAGCACATGCAACTGTGGAAGGGACCTTCAAGAGCATCTTGTTCCAACCTCCTGCTATGGGCAGGGACACCTCCCACTAGACCAGGAGAGCTCCATCCAACCTGGCCTTGAACACTGTCAGGGATGGGGGTTATATACCAGTAATCCAGGAATATCCCTGGGCTGGGATTTGTTCCATCTGACTGCATGTGTGAGTTGTGACTGCTTGTGGCCAAGCACTGTATATTAATGGTTCAAGATGTTATGGAGGTCTTGTACAGCAAAGATGTTGTGATATTAGCAGATCTTTTGGGCAAGGAGGAGCAGGAACAGGCTGTTTATTTGAGGAGAGATATTTTCTCCCTCTCTTCCTCCCTACTCAGATCTCTGCCCAATCAGATTCTCAGATATTTGACAAAAACCCCACCAAAACAAAACCAAGACAACTAAAAAGGTTTCCAAAGGTTGTTTTCCTGATTTGTAGAAACCTGGTTCAGGTATTTTGAAGACAGAAAGTTGCTAGAATGATAGAAAGTCATGGGGCTTATATTAGGGAAGGGAGTAAAAGGATGACAAAACCTACACTGCTACTTCCTTTAGGACAGGAGGTTTCACAGGGAGAGAAGCCTGTGTGAAACAAAGTGATTATTTCTGCTGCAGTCACTCTGAACACTATGGACAGTAGCCTGTACCTTTATTCAGTTTAAACAATAATTTAGCCTTTTCCTTTACAGCATCAGGACATCCTCCCATGTTTAGCCACAGACTACCAAAACCCTGTGTGTATTTGTCAGTGGTGCAGAACTTTTTTCCCTTACAGACATAGGACAGTTTCCAATCCATTTCAGCTAGAAAGATGAATTGGAATTGGATTTGAGATTAGAGAACCTGGGCTCATTTCCCAGTTCTGCCATGTACATCTTGCAGAATTGGGCAAATCTTAGCTCTGTCTGTTCTGAGCTATTTGGGGCAGGCACTTTCTCATTTGCTATGCATACATGAAGTGCTTAGCACAAAGGGGACTCCAACCACTCATGAGTAACCAGTAACAGATGGTTATAAGTTGTCATTGTGACTAGGTATTCCCACTCTGATAGTTTTTGCTAGCAATTTTCATCTTTTAAGAAATCTTGCCAACAGGCCAAAACTGGAAGTATGTAACAGAAAAATTAAATTAAGGAGTCCATTTTCAAAATGTCTCTTTTCCAGATCTAAAATACTGAAAAGGCTTTCCACTGTAGGAGCTGAGACATGTTGGACAAACTAGCAAAGTCCTGCTAAAGCCCAATGTCAGTGCTGTGCTTACTTAAATCCATGGTAAGCTCATCTTTTTGACTTCCAGAAATGGCGCAAAGAGCTCTTTTGGGACAGATATTTCCTTAATCTCTTACTTGCGTTCACTCAAATGAGCTTTTCACAATTACGAGTTTCCCCGTCTGGCAGCACTTCTGCATTGTCACAGGCAGAGATGACATAATAAACTACTCTTACGCATATTCTGGAGCTCTTCTGAGTAAAAATAGTGGCCCTCAGCTTTAATCTTTGGAACTCTGCGTCTCAGTGCAGCTATTCTGATGGCAGGGGTGAGCAGATCTGGCTAAGGCAGGAAACAGATGTATCCTCTTATTCTTAACATAAATTTTGGGGGTTTACTTTTTGGTTAGCTGCAGTTGTAATCTCGCTTTCAATCGAGTGCGGAGGAAAAGAGTAATTAGTGAAGTATTAGTGTTATTATTATTTCCTGACATTAACTCTCCTGCTACTTGTCCATCCTTTTCTCAGGCCCAGCAAAATGGTGTGTGGCTTTAACAGCCTAAAAGCAATTTTTATTGCTGGTCCCTCTCTGAGCTCTGGAGTTCAGTGCCTTCCCTCTACTGAGCTATGTGGGTGGTAAGTGTCTTAGAACAGTATAGCTTAAGGAGGAAGTGGAATATGTTTTATTAGTGGAGTTTTTGTCGTTGGAGAACTGTTTTCCAAATGCACTGTTTTGGTGGTTTTTATTCTGCAAAGCAGATAAAAATGTGGTTTACAACAACTGTTTTATTGTGCAGCAATGTATAATTAATATCTATTAATATGACTGTTGTGATTTTAAAATTAATGAGTCAATTTTAACATGACTCCAAATAATGCAAAATTGCAATTTGGCTTGAGCCATCATAGAGGTGGCCAAAGCACAAAAAGAGAGGAATCAATTTACCAGACATCCCAGCTAGGAATTGGCCCCTTGTCCTCTGAAGGTGGGACCTACAGTTAAGAACAGGAGGTTTGTCCTGCCCATTGCTTTCCATGAGAATGAGTACCCCAGCATTTCTGACACCTCTACTTACCCTATTGCAAAAAGCATAATCGTTTGTTGTGCAGCAGGCAGCACAAGCACATCCTTCCCTCCTAACATCTGGTCTGGATAGATACTCCAGGGACCAGGAGGAGATGCAGAGCAGTTTTGGTTTTTTTTTTTTTTCTCTCTCCCTCTTTCACTCTTTTTTCCCCCCAGCTATTACATAATAGCCAATTTTTGGCAGCTGTAGTTTTCCCTGGTGAAAAGTTTTTGTTCCCTGAACAGTAATGATAGTACTTCAGACCATATTGCAAACATTTATGTAATTTTTTTACACAAACCTGCTACATGTGTACCTTTTTAGTTACTGTGGTATTGTTCTCAGTATATCATAACTCTACAGTGTAAGATAGTTATGAAAAGATATCGCTTCTGAATTTTCATTTTCTTAAGAACCAGAAATTTACTTTGAAGGCAACTTTTTCCAAGAAAGACAAGTTTTATTTAAAGCATCTCTGTATGCAAGCAGAGATAATCATTCAAGAGGCAATTTAGTCTATTTTCCTAAAACTCTTTATATCTTTCATCATCACATTTAATTGGCTTTCACTGTGCTGAGCTGCTTTTGATACATTTTGATGCTTTATTTAAAACCCTCAATTACAGGTTAGAATCATTATGGCCACTGAGGCAAATTCAGTTCTGAGGTAAGTCCATGAAATCACACAATATCAGGGTTGTCAGGGGTGGAAAAGACCTCTGAGATCATAAACCCAACCATTAACTCAGCTGTGGTTCACCACTTAACCCTGTCCCCAAGTGCCACATCCACACCTTTTTTTGAACACTTTCAGGGATGGTGACTCAACCACTTCCCTGGACAGCCTGTTCCATTGCTTGATAACCTTTCTGGTGAATATTTTTTTCCTAATATTCAATCTAAATCTCCCCTGGAAAAAATTGAGTCCATTTCCTCTTGTCCTGCCTTGTTACATGGGAGAAGAAACAATTTTGATTTATATTTTTTAAACACGCTAATTTGCATAGAAGCTTCCTTTAAGATCTTCAGTATTAAATCAGCCTTGTTTGTCCTATTCAATATTTCCATTGAAAAGAAAGAAGAAGAGAAAGATGAACGGGGATGCTGCACAGAACAACCTGCTGGCTGGCCCATTTGCAGCAAACAAAGCAACTTGTGTCACATGGGTCACAACCCCCTGCAGGCTGGGGGCAGAGTGGCTGGAAAAAGCTGCCTGGTGGGAGAGTTCTCAACAGAAACTGTTCATTTAATCTAAGTAGTTTCGTTTTGATTGCTAAACCAAATCCATCTGCATCGATCCAGGGGACTCATTCAGAGGACCTGCCCATTTTTGCAGCCATAGCTTTGTAGAGAAACTCTGGTCTTTTGGATGTGACACTTCAAAGAGAAGTGTCAAAATCTTGGGGTTCAAAACGTGCTGGGTTTTTTTTTTTCTATGATCTTGTAACAATCACAGCATGGTCATTATTTTGGGGGTGTGATAACATGATGCAGATTGGAAAGGCCTCATGTTACATCATCTTTGGTGATTGAAAGTAAAAATTCTTGAAGTGGGTGGAGAAAGAATTGTTACCGTTCCCTGCCACCCTGAAATGATAAATGCTTGGAAAACACCCAGAATGATATTGAAGTGCCTAAAAAAGTAAATATTTGTTCTGCACACAAATCTTTTCGATCTGTCAGTAGCTGAATTTGATTATTCTTCTGTGGGTTTCTATTATTTGACTGGGTATTTGCAGACAGATGGCCTCTTCTAGTGTTAATAAAAACAACTTATGTAGAATGATTGGGCTGTATAGTAATTGGGGAAATACTGAGGATTAGGAAAGAAAATAGCCTGCCAAAACCTAATGTCTGTTTATACACATTTAATTCCTTCTTATAGCAATGGAAGCTTTTCTTCAGATATGTTCAGTTACTCTGGTCAAGTAAGGCTAGAGTTTGATATACTGAGGAATTGAGATTTGTAAGTCCAGCTCATCTTCCAACACTTTACTGGTCAAACAAAGAACATTTATATGCATTTTTGAGTTTGATTTTAATAGCCAAAACTACTTTTGAACCTGTGTCAGCAAATGCCATGAACCCCAAATGATGCAAGAAAAGCTGAGATAAGGCTGAACTGTGAATAGAGTTAACCAAAAGGCAACTGATGTTCTGTTCCCTAACAACAGGGGATCCCAGTTTCCCTTCTGCTTTGTACTGTGGCATCCATTCTCTTTGTTGAAAATCTTTGTAATCACAAGTGTCACCCACCCTCACATAGTAAAAATGTAAATAAGGAGAGTTTAACAAAGAATTAAACCAGATAAAACTTTGATACAAAATCAGCCCAAACATTTGGTGAACTTTACCAAGATGCAATGTTTTAAATTCATTGTGGGTTCATGACATGAAAAAAACACCTCTGCTTTTGCAATAATGCCATTAGTTCCTCCCCCTCTTCCTTCTCTTCCCTTGAAAGAAAAATATGACCAGCTTTCTCTGCTTTAAGTTTTTAGGCAACTCTGGAATGAAATGGCCAAATTCAGCCTATAAGCATGAAGTATTTTGAAACATACTCAGAGATGAGTGAGCTGCATGAGAGGACCTAGAGAAGCCTCCCCAAACCTACTGTGGCAAAGGCTTCTATTAGCTAGAACTGGGGGAAACTGGAAGCCAGATCCTTCCCTCCTGATCACAGAGATCTGCAATGTGGCTGTCTACACCTGAGCTGATTTTCCACACATCCTTGAAAACCAATGCAGAGAAAGAGGCACTTTTAGGATAGCCAGGCACTTCCTGGGCTACTATCAGATGGGCTGCACTGTGCCTCTGAGTAGCCTTTTTTCTTCGTGGACAGCTAAAGTAGCCTGCAGTGATTTGTTCAGACAGACTTGTCCCCATTACAGGTACCTCTGCTTTGTCACCCTCATCCCACCCCTGCTGCCTGCTGGTGCATGGTGGCTCTGAATACCACAGCATGCTCATACTTGTGCTGGAGCAGACTGGGCTTTTCCCTCTTGGCTGTTGATGCTCAAGAGAGAATGCATCCTGTGATGAAAGGAAATCATGCACAATGCAGTTCAAAGTAGCAAAACTGTTTGCTGAGCTGGCAGGAAATTTAATTTAGCACATGGGACTTTATCCTGCAAAGATTAAATATTCTTATTCAGATGAGAATGAAAACCTTGTGATTGCCTTATCAACTGAAACATGTGTAGGGCTTCCAGTAACCAAGCCATAAAAGCACTGATATACTTGTGCACTTTACAAAGGTCTTCCTAGTCCTTCCTCTTGTTCCTCTGAAAATGGTTTTGCTAAGACAGGATGACTGCCTGTACTACTGGCATAACCTCACCCAGTTTGCAGTTTACCATATTATTGGTACCCATTTAGCTCAACAGTGTCAAGTGGGTGAGATGTAGACAAGGGAATATGAGATCAGGGCAGGCTGGTAAGATGCCTCTTTCTTGCTCTGTAGTTTCTTTTCTAAACAATTCCCCAAGGTTACATCAAATGATTCTGGTATTTAAAAGTCTGATTTAACTTTTGAAGAAAGAAACATCTGTATTTTGCTTCATGTTGAATTGTGTTCTTTCACACAGAAAAGTGTCAATGGCAGGGTCTAACCATGTAGATGCATTACAAACTCCTATATTCTCACACCCTGAACTGCAGATTGGATGCTGCAGAAAACCTGCTGGCAAGACTCTGGGAAACCATTACTACATCTTTAGCATGGTGTCATTCTCTTTTCCTTTTCTTCCTAGGGGTGCTGCTGCTGGCCATTGCCATTTAGAGGGTATCAGGCTAACAGGAGATCTGATGTCACCTCTCAGCCTCACTTGCTGCAGAGCACTAGCACCTGCCTTGGCAGCAGAGCTGTCACCTGGTTGAGACCCAGTGTGGCCAGTCCTACAAAACCTGTCAAATCCCAAGTAACACAGCCCTGAAGTGGCACACCACAGTCCCTGGGATGGCAAGGCTGGGTGGCTTCATGCTCAAATGCAGGGAGTCAGCTGGGGGACAGTTCACTCCAGCAAGGCCAACACCAGCAAGGCTTGTGAGACCCAAGAGCAGCAGGGCTGAGCAGAAAGTGAGCTCCCACTAGCAGAGGTCCTCTCGGGGTCCTGGGACAAGTGGTGGGGGTGTCTGTGCTCAAAATCTTCTTCCTGTCACTACCAAAGTGTGCTTATGTAGTAAGGACCTGCAGAATGCTGCTTCAGAAAAAGTGACCCAAGGAAGATAATACAGAATTTTCTTAGCAACCCATTAAAAGAGAATATTAGTAATATTTATAGAGGTATTAAGAATAGCCATGTAATTCCCAGTTTTCACAAGAGATCAAACCACTTTTAGGGTGCCTTATGAAGTCAGTTTGGCATCATTTTCCTGTTGGGAAGTTAGAGCAGCTTTTGGAGGCAATGTACAGAAAGCTGAGTGCTCTGCATTATAGTTCAGAAGATCAATAGACCCCTTTGTTCAGGGATCCTGATATTAAAAGAAGAAATTTCTTGTTTATGGACTGCCTTGGCCTATAACTCCTGGTTGTTACTAATAAAAGTCCTTTCAGAGCACTCTGAGTGATCAGATTCTTGAACATCTTTCCATAAAAGCATTAGATAGAACGAAAATAGAGAAGAAAAATAACCTCCTAAAGTCTTTCTTTCCACAGGTAATGCATCTTTGAGTATGAATTTCAAAGTGGGTAGAGCACACGCTTCTGCTTGGCATGGAAATAAATAGTGGAAATAATAAAAAATCAGGAAATATTCTTAGCTTATCAGTTCTATGGGTGCATTAAGAACTTAGATGAGAATAGTTTTCATGATGAAAAGTTAACTGTGCATGTTTCTGAACTGTTATTGCAAAATAGGAGGAAGGGGGAAGTTTAATAACTACTGTTTTGGGTTGGGCTCCTTTCTGTGCTTTTACATATCTTTTAACAGCTGTGGGCAGGGGACCATGGAGCGGACATGTTTCTGTTCTCAAATGGAAAAAAATAACCTTCAGAAATTTTCATTGGACAATATTCAAAAACTAAGAGCATTTAAATTTTTCCTAAGGCAAGAAGCCATTTTACAAAAAGACAAATTGCAGGAACCACCCAAACAGACCAAAATTTTCAATAATTTTCTTTGTTTGAGGTTTGTTTTGACATAGTCTTCATTTTTACATTCAACCTACTGAGTGTGAATTCACCCAATTTCACAATATGGGTGTGACCTCTTTCACACCCAACCTAGTAAACAGCACTGCATGAGCAACTTTTAGATAAAGAGAAAAATCAGTTAGTAAAATGATATTTTAAAGGAAGGTCGACACCTTGCAAATGTGGATGTATTAAAGTTGTGTTAATAAATGTTTAGGTTTGGCCTCCTACAGAAGAATATTTTGCTTTTTCATAAGTTCTGGATATGTGCAAGTCCCACTTGCACAGGAGATGAGAACAGATGCTACTTTGAAAGTCAAATTACTTTTCTAGAAACTTATATATGGATTCTGAGGTACAGATTTTCTTCCTAGAATGGGCAAAGCAATGCTAGCTAAGATCCTAATATATTAAAGCCTTCTAAAAATCTTTTCTCATGGACTCAGACTTTCAATATGCAAATTCAAAGTCGGTGTTGCTCAAGAGTCCACACTGTTGCTGTCTCTCCATGACAGCTCATGTGGACTGGTGGGAAATGTTGAGCCAAACTCTAGTGTTGGCAATGCCAGAGAGGCTCATTCCTGTGTTTTTGGGAAGCACTTCAAGACAGCAGTGCAGCAGAGCATTCAGCTTGTATGTTATACTCAAGCCCAGATGCAGCCACATTGTCTCCAACGAATTGGTTAAATGATGCAAGTTAAAGAAAGAGCTGAGAGAACTCTGCCAGATCAGGGGCTGACAGGGCAAACAGTCAGACCCTGGCCAACTGGAGCTTTATTCCTACACATTGGAAACCTCTGTTCCAGCTTTGGTTCATCCTTTACCACCCTGTGTAAAGGGTGGTAAACACCACCTCTTCAGTTCCCAGAGCCTCCCCAGAAAGCATCAGATCTCTTTAGTGACTGAATTAGCTGTTTGTTTGCCCATGGCACAGTGCTGATGTTTCCAAAGTCCTCTTGGGAAGCCCTCCTTTGCATTATTTGGTGCCACATAAAGGTCTTAATTTTTATCAAGGTTACTTATGGACACTGCATTTTTTGCTAATTCTTGCTAATTTCATCTGGCTGGGGCTGATGCCAGCTCTCTTCCTTGCCTGACCTCTTGTGAAGAGGAAGCAAGATGATGCTTTGTTGTTTTTTTTCACAACTGGTCTCCAGAGGAGAAATTCCCAATTGAATCTGCAGTGCTCTGCAACACAATTCCCTCCTGACATCCTCTTCCAGCCTCTCTTTACTGTAAATTGCAAGGACTTCATTGAGCTGGAAGCCTCCCCTGGCATCATACACATAGCAGGCAGCGGTGATTTCACACAGCTCCCTCCTGACCTGACTGTGGATCTGGAGACTTTGAATGGTTGAATGGAATGGTTGTGGAGACTTTAAAAGGGCTGGAGACCTGTGGAGGATGGGTGCAGTTGCAAAAACTGCCCAAAGCAAGGAAGTCAGATGTGCAAGGGAGACCAACAGCAGCATCAGTGTCAGCACTACTGAGTCACCTCCCTGTTGGAACCAAGCACAACAGTGACACTGCCCAGCCAATGCCTTCCCTGCAAAGAAGTAATTTATTTTTCACCCTCTGTAAGATGAAGGTCTTCCTTTCTTTAAGCTCATGAAACCACTCTCTGTTTACTGAGTTCAGTTGCATTTAAGCAACTTGTGTGTGTGTTGTATTGCAGATGAGCTCCTTGGCATTTATGCAATGGGAAAAAATTCAGATGAGTAAACTTGTGTTTTATGACTCAGCAGACATCATCTCAGTTTCTGACTCTCACGTGATCTCTTTCTACAACCTTGGGCAAGCTCTTTAATCACTTACTGTGCCATCCCTAAACAACTTCCCTTGTCTGTGTCTTCTCTTCTATGCATCACCTCTGTATTGCAAGTGTCATCCTATATATTTGTGTAGCACTTACCAGCAAAGAAACTTCGCTCCTGATAATCCCAAGGCATCACTGGAATTAAGAGTAATATCTGAGTTATCAACCACGCCATTTCCTCATCCTTTAACATGTCCTCTGGATGTCTTCCAAAAATTGCCAGACTTGAAACTAGAGCACTAATAAGAATGTATCTCCTGTCATGTATTTTGGCTAAAGGCTCCAGAAAGAGGGAACTTTCAATGCTGAAAGACTCAGCACAGATGCTGTGCCGGCAGGGAACAAGGATGCAAAGGGAGAATTGGAGCCATGAGCTGCCTGGCAGCTACAGCAAAGAGTGAAGCTCTATTTATTCACTGTAACATTCTCTGTCTCATCTTCTTCCTGCCAGAGTGTTGTGCATAGGTGACAGAACTCAGAAAATACACTTTGTTGCCTCTCCATACACTCGGAGTTATCAGGAGATACTTTTCCCAGGGGTCTGCCTCCTGTGACATTCCCAGGCGCAGAGCAAGGAAAGGGAAAGTGAAATACTCCTTAAAGAGCTGCCTTTGGAAATGTTGCAACATATGAGATACCATGAGGTACCTCTACACCTATGTCACCTGTAGGCAGAGTGCCACATAACTAAAAAGTAGTTCTGAAGTTCAGGAAAAGCTGACAGCAGCCACAAGTGATAGGTTTAAAATAGTAGGTTTAAAATAGAAATAAATGCCAAAGACAGGACTAAATGAGAGCACCTGTCCTTCTCAATCAGTTTCAGGTGGGCCCAGTTTTGTCCCTCAGAGGCAGCTGGGTGGGACTGGTCTCTTTTGGCAGTACCCAAGGGCTTTATAAGCATTTGTGTGGCAGTAGCTCCCTGTTTGATCTGCTCTCCCAAGCAGCGTTTCTGTACCAAGAGTGGATTCCTCAGCACTGCAACGTGAGGGAGCTCCCACAACGTCCCATGGCAAGGTGTGTGGGGTAACTCTGCTCAGGAGGTAGCCCAGGGTAAGGAGACAAGAAGATAGCACAGTCTTCCCAGAGTCCTGCTCCAGTTGGAGAGGGGTTTCTGTGGTCTGTTATGAAGTGCTGGATGTTTACATTTTGCTTTTCCTGTCGGAAGAAATAGATCTGGCAAACAGCCAGCAAGCTATTTCTGGAAAACTATTTTCCTGGTAATTAAAAGCACCTGGGCAGACTTTCCTTGTCCAAACAGCACTGTCTGGCCAGGCTTTTAGGGTCAGCATTTCAGGCACTGAACACCTTAAACAGTGGCAGGAACTCAAGAATTTAAGGTGTTCCTTCTTCACCTCATGCAACTTGAATGTCCATTTGCAACCCAAGTTAAAGATGACAAAGGACTGAATGAAAGTCTGTGCCTGTTAAAGTGTCAAAAGCTCCTCAAACCCCAGACTTTCTTTCTGGCTCTGCCAGCTGTTCAAAGATCATGAGAAGAACTTATCATGTGTTTTTTGCCTCACCCCTCCCACCTTCTGGGTTATGATCCTTTAGGGAGCTTTTGGATCATTATTTAGGATCCAACCATATTTCATTTAAAATAAAAGCTTGGAGTCTTTCCCGCTTGTGACGCAAATGCAAGAGCCTCCGCAAGGAAAAAAACCACTGTCATGGAGTTGGCAGTCACACTGTTAAAGGTGGTGCTGCTCCAGTCAAAGTGAAATTAAATCAGAGAAATTGAGATTATTTATAGTTGTCTGGCAGCAAGATCAGACTTTGTACTGAGTTTTGGCCGCTGCTACTTCTTTACTAGCTCTGCTACTCAATGGGTGTCTCTCAGAGAATGCACTGTGGCTACCTACTGGTGTCTGGGGAGGGCAGGGGTCTGGCAGGGCCTCCTGAGAGCAAGATTGTCTGTTGGCTAACAGCTGTGTTCCAGCCTCTTATGGTGAGGCAGTAAAGCTCACATGGCCAAAGCAAGTGCTGTAGCTGGTGGGATACCAAGAGGGACCATGACCCACATTTGTGGATAAATGAGTTATAGAAGTAGCAGGACATGGATGGCAGGCTTCTGTGTCCGGAGAAGGAGGGCTGAGGAACAAGGGGAGGCAAATTAGGGAATCTTCTTTTCCTCTAGAAAAGAATAGCACCACCACTGACTGCTAAATAAACTCCTCACATCTTCTGTTTCTCTGCTAAAGCTCTTGTTTTTCTTTTGCCTGTGCCTGTCTTAGCTTCTTCCTCAGCCCACGCTTTTATACAGCACCAAGCTCCAGTGACACACATCAGAAAGGTCAGTTCATACATGAAAGGGAAGGAGTTACTCCATAAAATCTTTAATTCTCTGAAGAAAAATCTAAATTATTTCTCTTATCTATAAGGTTTGTTTAGAAAATCAAAACTTCTAATAAGCATGCAGACAGCAATCAAGATTAATCTTTCTGTATCTTAATAACCTGGGCAAGTTAAAACCTGAGGATCTCTTAAACAGGAGAGCAGCAAATAAAATTTTGATAATTAACCAGAATCTCTTGGCTACTCAGGTCAACATATTCATGGTTTTAACTTTAATTTTGAATCATCTACCTTCAGACAAAGACTTGCTACATTGTGGAGATACATACCCCTTGTAGAATCAGAACTGGCTCGTAGGCTAGGTAAGATTGATGCAGCAACAAATCATTTAAATTGGGTTGTAGTTATCTCACCAAAAAAATTACCCTGCAGGCTAGCAAGATCAAGTTCTGGTGAAGAAAAAATATGCTTTCTAGAAGAGAAAGTTAATCAGGTTTATTCCCCAGATTAATTAAGTATGCTGGATATAGGAAATGAATTAATTTTGAAAATGCTCCATTATAATTCCCTCTGATAACCACTAAGAAGCATAAGCACATCTTCCATTATCTCCTGCTTTCCTCAGCTACAGGAATTAGAAATCATTCAAAAGGACACAGTGCTTTGAAACTACAAGACCCCCACCTGCCTGGGACCCAGGCAAGGCTGGTCACATCGCTGTAGTAGATGGTGAGTATTCCCATGACAATGATTTTTTCCCTCTATCTGTCATTAAGTGTCACTCTTTGAGTGCATTAGTACAAAGAAGCCAGTAACTGAGAGTGAAGAGCTTAGCCCTGGCAGAAAGCCTCAGCACTGTCTGCTCTGTCAAAGATGACAGCATAGTCTGACAGAAAAGCCATGCAATGTGCTCATGGCCTCTCCTGCAGTGCTTGCTGCCACACACTGAGTCCCACCTCTGCTTAGGGCAGTAGCAGCAATGCTCCTTCAACAAGAAAAAAACCCCTAGTTTCAATGTTTCCTTGCTTTTGACCTCCTGATTTCATGTTCTGGACAATTTGTTTTATTCCTGATCAGCTGCTTTAAATCTTTATTTCCTTGCTTTGGTATCACATGGGTATCGTATGAGTTCCATGGAGAAATAAGGCAGTAATTTTCTGCCATGCCCTTGATATCTGTTTCCCTCTCACCCTGCTCTCCTCCTATTTCCATTCTCCTTGGCCACTGTTACTTCTCACCAAAAAGGAGCAGTTTTGCAGTGACACAGTTAGAGCAAGTGTACTGCTGTAGAACCACATCTAGTATTTACCTGAAAGGAGTTATGTGCTTCATCTCTCAACTAGCAACAGAGGTGACAGGTACAGCTCCTTAGCCAGGCACTCATGGGGACTAAAAGCCTGCAAAGCCACGTCACCTCTGGCAGAGAACATAGTCCATGGAGCCACTGCCCCTCTGCAAGGTGTGCTTTGGAGTTACTCTGCTCTGCAGCAATGAGTGAAGTATAGAAAGTGACAAATAATTCCTTGTTTTCATAGCCTGTAAAGTTGTTGTAACAGCTTACATCTGTATAGATGCACTCTGGAAAGGTCAGGATCTTTCAGAAAAAGCAAGTTTTCCCTTTTAAGAGGACACATAATTCACCCAACCTTTAAGCTGTCAGCTGTAAAATTAATTTGGATTGTTGCTGGTGAGTGCCCATTGAAGCAGATTGAATCTAATCCATCAGTTTTTAAAAGGATCTGTACCTTCCACGGAGATTGGTAGTTGTGGATGTGACTTCCTTGCCCTTTGGACTCTTGTTTTCCTGGGGAGCAGAAGTGCTGTTTAGAACAGCCTGTTAAACTGAGGAATGACAGGAGGAAGCATTGCACACACAAACTAATAATCCTGAAAGCAGTGTGCTGGTGCATCATTCTCATGCAAGAAGAACACAGGGGAATGGAATTATTTAATTCATGATTTGATGTATAATGTGTTTATTATTTCACTTACTAGAGTTAAATGAACATTTGTTTAAAAGCTTTTCCCAGTAGCAACAGAAGACTGTACAGCACTGACTGGGTTCAAGTGCTAGGTGGAAAGGGGTTAGTTTTAAAAATAGGTATTTTAAAAAATGCTACCAAAACCCAGAATCTGGGATTTTTGAAAAGGATGTATCAAGCTAGGCACTTGGCTCTCAATGACAGTAGAAAGCCCAGCACAAGAATTTGGCCAGCTAAGCCTCAGCATGTCTTAAAGGATGTTCAGTGCTGTGGTGCCACAGTAAATAGCAGGCTGTTGCCAAAACACCATTACCAGTCAGACAGGACAAGTAAACCAACAAAGATCAGAGCACATCACCAGGCATTAGAATTGCAAGTGCAGGGATGCAAATTCAGAGCCAGGGAGTTCAACCATGCTAGCTGGGATGTGAACTGATAATTTTTGATGTCAGCTTTTGTTTTCTTCCCAGGAAAATGTCTTCCTAACCTTCCTGCCATCTTGCTGTTTAAGCTAAGGGTTGCTGCCAAGCTGCCTGAAACCATCCCAACTCAACTGCAGAGGTTTGAGCACAATAAGTAGGACCTGATATCCACCAAGAGAAGCCTTAAGATATCTTTCTGATGGACAGTGATGGACACAAGCACTTCAGGGATTCAGTCTCACCTCTTCTTTTTTGCCTCTTTGCTTCCTGTCATTTTCTGCATACTTTTGTAAAAAGATGTTTACCTTAAAGCAGGCATTTGTGCAGAAAATACGGGTTATGTGTAAAACAGGCCAGTTGCATTCCAGCCAGTAGTTTTATTGCTCAGAAAACTGCTTCTCCCACTTTTATGATATTGCCAAATGTACATTGCCATGAAAATAGTTCATGCTTCAGTACCATCTGTTAAATGAGCACAAGATGATGTGCCTGTATTTTAGGAGCAATCTCTGCAATGGACCAAAAGTTAAATGACCCTGAAGGTGCTAATTGCTCTCCTAGGATGTCCATAAGCAGCCCACTCCTGATAGAGTTGACATGCATCACACTTGGAAGACACCTGCACTTCTGCATCATTTCTCCACATTATTACTCATGGGGAGAAGGAGGGCAGGGGTAGGGTTTTGCTAATAAGCAAAACATTATAAATTACCAGCATTCAAACTGAGCTCCACCCTCCCACCAAAATTTGTGATGTCAGAAGAAAGGGAAAAGGAGGCTGACCCATTTTGTCAAAGAATTTTGGTAGATTTAATTTTTAACCTTTTAACTTTTTCCTTCTTTAATGGATATCTGTTACATTGGTACTTCAGCAGTCATCTGTGATTCTGGAATGACAATCCCCTGATGTGGAAATCTTGGTGCTGTTTAAGCATTGGTATATTTGCAAGTGGTGTCAAGACTATGGTTTTTCTGATCAATTTCTTAAAGCTTCAGTGCTTAAAGGTGGCAGGGTGAGTTGTGGGAGATCATGGCACATGGGGCTTCTGGACAACATAATGTATCCAGCCACTCCCTTTTCTAATGCCCTTGACAGAGGTTGCTTGTCATGTACACACCTGCTGGTTTCCAGGAGGCAGGTGATTTCACTCATTATCAAGGGCAGACTCAGCTGTTGTAATGTTTTGTAGCACCAAGTTTAGCTTGGTGTTATTTCATTTGGATTATATGGTGTCATTTATGGGACTTAAATCGTAATTGAAAGTGATTCTGCTGGAACTTTATATGCTGAGAAAAATTTATGCCTTTCTTCTGTGAGCTTGGAGACAAGGACAAAAAAACCTGGCAGATGGAGAAGGGGAAATGGTTCTGCCAGCTTCTGGTATCTCCCAGAATCCTGCCAGTCACTGCTTCCTGGCTCTCCATGCCACCTCAGAGCTCTAGCTCCTGTGCAGAGCAGCTGAGTAATATGGCTGTGGTAATATGGCAGGGACTGTCTATATTGAGCAGGGCTTTCCTCTTGCCCTTTCTGCAAGTCTGAGTAAAACTCTGATGTATATTTATTGTGCTAGAGCCCTTTGCAACCCATGACATTGCTTCTGGCTGAAACCAAGTGATTACATGGGACCTTGCATTGGTGAGACAGGCTGTAGGACCACAACTTCTTTCCTACTGGAACAGAGTCCATTCACTCCTGTGTAGAATATGACCTGTTTAAAAGGCTGGTGTCTGTTTGAACTCAAATCACTTACAAAACTATTCTGTCATGCTAGAAGTAGCTCAAGGGCTGTAGGATTGTGCATCTGCTGAGTTGGAAGGGACCCACATGGATCCCAAGAAATCCAGCTAGCTCCTGGCCCTGAGCAGGAGAACTCCCAAAATCACACCATGAGCATTGTCCAAACTCTGTCAGGCTTGCTGCTGTGACCACCTCCATGGGGAGCCTGTTCCAGTGCCCAAACACCCTCTGGGTGAAGAACCTTTTCCTGATATCCAACCTGAACCCACCCTGACACAACTTCAGGCCATTCCCTCCAGTGCTGTCACAGAGAAGAGATCAGTGCCTGCCCCTCCTCTTCCCCTCTGGAAGAAGTTGTAACTGCAATGAGGTCTCCCCTCTGTCTCCTCCAGGCTGAAAGGACCAAGTGACCTCAGCTGCTCCTCATACAGCTTCGCTTCCAGGCCCTTTGCCACTTTCATAGCCCTTCTTTAGAAGCTTTCTAACACCTCTATACTCCTCTTATACTGTAGCACCCAAAACTGCACACAGGACTGGAGGTGAGGCCACACCAGTGCAGAGCAGAACAGGACAATCACCTCACTTGACCTCACCTCCCCTGACAGGCTGCTGATGCTGAGCCTGAGGCATCCCAGGACACGGCTGGCCCTCGTGGCTGCCAGGGCAGCTGACTCAATGCTTTGGAGTGTCCTAGTCTGTGTGGTTTTAATGCATATTTTCCCTTCAATTACTATGTGAAATATATCCTCCCACTCACCTGCCTTCCCACACAAAGGAAGCTGGCCACTGAGTGAACTTAAGAGACTGAAGGCATTACCCACCTCCAAAAAGTAATTTTCAGCTACAGCACTTTAAAAGTCCTTTTGAAAGTTTGTAAGAAAAAAAAAAAAAAAATTTCAGTTTCTCTTTGCTGGCCCCCACAGCAAAAAGTCTTTTCCCCCTCAG
>VZRH01005339.1:448519-460859 GCA_013397555.1 Urocynchramus pylzowi | reverse complement strand
TTGTCCCGCAGCGGAGGCTGGGGGGCCGCGCCGTGGCCCGGCCGGGGCGTTGCTCACCTGGGGCGGGATCCCCGCGGCCTCCCCCTGGCCCCCGCCCGGGCGCAGCGGGGACTGTGCTGGGGTTTCGCCCCGCGGTGCAGCCGCGGGGCTCCTTTCGGGGCGTGAGGCTGCCCCGCTTGTTTTCCTGGGTAGAAGCTGCCCTGGGTACAACAGGCACGGCTCCCGTCTCGCCAGGGTTGTAGCCTGTCCTCCTCGTGTCGCTGCTGGTTAATTGTGTTAATCGGGTGCGTGTAGTAACGGGGTATTTGCTCATTGCCCGTGCCGGTGGTGCACATCACCCGCTGGGTTACGGCTTTCGGGATCGGCGCGGAGTTTCCACGGGAAAATGCTGCCGTGGTGCGGAGCGAGCAGCCCTCGCGGTGCCGGGCAGCAGATCAGCGGGAGGCCTTGGCCACCGGCTTGGCTTTGGGGCCCCGCTCTGTTCCCACGTGTGTTGCAGGGTGTTCTTCCAAGAACACCTTTCATTGATGTAAATCAGAATGGCGTGCCAGGTGACCCACTCAGCGTGCTGGCGCAGACTCTCGCCCTTGCTTCCCTCAGCTGATGTGTTCTCAGTGTTCCCGTAGGAATGCTTCGTGGCCGCTGTGAACTCTCATGTTCTGGGCCTTGCTGAACTTTTGCTTCCAGATGTACCCGCTTGTCCTCTCTGCCTCAGTGGTTTCTGCTACAGAAGTGTGAATGTGTGTTGATGGGCACCAAGGTGCTCAGTAATCTGTGGTGACAGATCACCGAGAGCTGCCGAGCAGAACTGTACTGCTGCTTTACATTTTTGACTACTTTTTCCTTACCTTGCGTTGGTACCAGCTTGTGATTGCAGCCATTGGCTGCAGTTGACTACTGTAAACCTTTGCTTCCTCGTCTCATCTGTTTCAATTTCTGGTACCTTGCAGCCCTTTGTCATTTGATCTCTGTTTGTTGATGTACCAAGACTAAGTTTAAAAATCTCTTCTGAATAAAAGCTAAAACTGAATTGGATATTAAAGTACACCAGCATTTTGGAAGACCTCAGAAGAGGCCTGGATTGTCTTTGGGCACAGCCTTGCAGGATCTGCCTGCCATAACCTCTGTTTGTCGTTTTTCTTCTCAAGCTGGGTATGAAACCTTGTGACTTAGTGATCTCTGATGTTCTCTTAAGTCAGGCTCTTAACTGGTGTCTAGTATGGTTAATAATAATCGAAAAAAAAAAAAAGCAGACCTGCTCCTCAGTTACATGTAGATAAATTTATGCATTCCTCATCTTGGGACCCAGCTGTGGACCCTCAGCTAGGTCTTGTTAACCCTGATATTATCAGAGCTCCCATCAGCATGCTACAGGACATAGGTCAGATCTGCAGATTTTGGAGTGGCTCGTAATTTTAGGAGGGAATGCTGCAGCTCATAGTGTCACTTCTGAAACTTCAGAAGACAACATTCCCAATTTTGACTTAATTGTACCTGTGAATTGGAAGGCTGAGGCAAGGAAGTCTCAGTTTACTGAGACTCTCAGGCTTCTTAACTAGTGCTGATCAGCACCTGGTGGAGTTCTGAACATTAAGAGCACGTGCTTGAACTGCAGACAGGTGGGGAGAAAGGTCCTTTAGGACTTTTTTCCTTAGACGACTAGGATGTAAACCAGGTGCTCACTGACGGTGTGATTCTACAAATCACCCTCTGATTTGAAGTGACTAAATTTCATTGTAGCCACTTTTGTCAGGTAGGGTGGGATAACTCATATTTGGAAAGTCATTATGTTTCTATAGCCTGTAAGGATGCAGAATAAAGCCTTGCTTGGAGGCAGTGATTCAAGTGCAATAATCTTGTTGCCCATTCCAGTGCTCCGGGAGAAGGAGGCTTCACATGGTCTTGCTCTAAAAATGAGGATGTTCTCTAACAGGGCAGAGTTTTTCTCTTTGTGTAGGGTTCTTTGCATAGGCTCAGGCAGGTGACAGAGTTGGCTGGTGTTGTTTGAGGTGTGGCATGTGCTCAGGTCCAGGGACATGGCAGGGCACTACCTGGGGAGGCATTTAGCTGCTGTGGGAAGGTGACAGCGTGGGGCAGGAGCTGGGCTTCACGTGTTGCCAGTAAGAACTATTGCCCCTTCTCTGCAGTCTCCAGCCAGCCCCTGAGTGGAAAGGCTGGGGTGGAAGTGGCTCCTGGCTGGGTCTGGCCTCTGTGTTGCCTTTCAGATGACTGTGGGGTCGGAGAGGGGACAGTGCTCCACACTGGCACCATTGTGGGCCCAGCCACACGCAGCAGGGACTGGGAAGCCGCCGGAGCTCTGGAATGGCTGTGTCATGGCAGCTCTTCAGTGGTGTGATGGGCACATGATCTTTCTGTGGTGCCTTTTACTCAAGGATAAGCATCTCGCTTATTTTTCAGGAATTACAACATAGTGGACAAGGTTGGTGTTGTTAAAAAACAAACCTTGCTCTCTGTTTTTTATTGAGTGATCATATTAGTGATATGATAAATAACATCTACTACTGAAAGAGCAACAGACAGTGGTTTTGGGCTTGTTTTGGTGTTTAGAATTACAAGTGCCTTTTATGTGGACCTGATAGCTTGTTGTCACATATTATTCCATGCACAGAACTACTGATACTGTGTGAGTTGATTATATAGGATTATGACTTAATTCCTGGTCTGAATTTTCAAGTGAGGAGTTTAAATGAAGAACCATCTTATCTCAAATGTAGGCTTGCCATGTGTGTATGTTGCATGTGAGATAATTTCTGCTATATATTGGTCATTGTTAATCATCCTTGTTGAGTCTTCTCCTGCATAGTACACTAAATTTAAATTTTAGTTTGTGAAATCATTCTGGGTAATCTTCAGCACATGCAAGAAGTTAATAGTAATTTCCATTTAATTTTGTGACTGGTTGACATACAGCTTATTTAGAGGCTTACAAAAGAATAAAGATGGAGAAATGTGAGGCTCCCTTGCTGCTTCTATACATGCACTTCTGGGGTAAACCCTTTAATGGCCACTGTTAAAAACACAGGTATGAGCATTGCAGATCTGGAGACCTGAGCAGGCCTGACCTCTGTCATCACAGACCAGAAGGGGAAGCTGTAGCTGTGAACAGAGTTTGCTTGTGGCTGAGGAGCATAGAAATAAACTTTTCATCTGCCAGGCCAGGTTATTTTTGTCTGATGACTGCTTTAGTTTTTGTTTACAACAGCAACACAGGTTAATTTCCTGAGCTTCTTTATGATCCTTACAAAGCCCCAGAACACAAGCACCTTCTGCAGGGCTCAATGGAGGCTTTGTCTTCAGCATGGCATGGATGTGCTTCCTTAGAGGCATAGGCTGGCTGCACATTGCAGCACACTCACATGGTTTCCAATACTTTGAGTCTCCAGCCAGCAACACACAACAAAATATCTTCTTCTGCATATTTAAGATCAGAATTGAGGCTCACAGTGGAAATGTTGTCTGTGCAAACAGCCATGCTATTATTAGTACTTCCTCAATTATGGGAGCTACATGCAAGTCTTTGTTGAGAATTTTCATGGCATGTCATTTTTTATGTTGGAGTTTCTAAATATGAGCGAAATTGCTGCTGTTTTAAAATCTTCGGTTGTTCATTGTGCAGGGCGTAATCTATATATTATGCATTTCCTTCTTTCTGCTAGAGTTACAGTGTATCATAGAGGGAGCATTTTGACAGTGCTGGAGAGTGGTTGGGTACTTGGATGTTTGTAGGTGCAAAGCCTACCTATGACATTTACTTGCCTGCTTGAAAAATTCTCAGTATGAGCCAAGGCGAGAGACACTACTAAACCAGTTGGTGGCTGCACATCTGGTTGTGAGCCTGATGCTTTTAGTTTGACTCCAAAATTTGAATGCAAATAGTACCTTGAACATCGTGAAAGGTTGCTGGAAGTGTAGGAGGAGCTAGCTGAGTTTTCTCCAGCAGAGAGGGCCTACTGCTGTGTAGGGATGGGAGAGTGAAAGAACTTTGCCTTAAATGGAGCTATCAGTAGGAAATTAATTTTCAGCAGGAGATGACTGTGCAGGGGAGGACTTCAACTGGGAGAGGGGGGAAGAAAATGAACTGTAGGTAAACATGTGCTAATATGAAGTGTTAGAAAGTGAAGAGTGTGGGGGAAAGGGGTGATCAGGCATCACAGGAAGAGAAGAACAAAACAGATGCCTTGTTCTGAAAAGCTGCACCAAGGCTCTTCTTTAAGTGCTTTCCAGCTATTCCCAAATGTATCTGCACATAAACAGGCCTCCTGGGGCCATTAATCCAAAATTCCAGGAGAAAATCCAAGATTAAGTGGGAAAAGTATTTCTGTAATCCAGCAAAGAATGGACATCTAATTGTGGTCCAACCAGAGCTGAATCAATAAATTCATGGCCTCGTTTAGTTATCTTCTATGGCCTTTCAGTGGAAAAGGCAGGGAAAGCTATGTCCATATCTTTCCATAAATGTTGTTGGTATTTGGCATTTCACTGAAAGTATTTATTCTCCTACCATCACCAGGAAATTGGAAGAACCCCTTGATATCAGAAACCAAGCAGTCTACCCATCACTCTTTTCCTTCTGTTCTCTCTGTAAAGATACCATTGGCCATTTAGGAAAGCTTCTTTCTCCACATGTAGAAATGTATAGAAGAAAAGGTAACTGTGCTTTTGACTGTGTCTCAGAATTGAAGAAGTTGCACCTAAGAAGAAGAAATGGCAGCTCTAAATGGAGGAAGTAGGATGGTGTTTGCTGTGGTACCAGACCTGTGGGGTCTGTAGCTGACCTTGGCTTTACATGGTGCTTCAAACCCAGCTGGTGTGAGTGGGGAAGAGGGCTAAGGCTGTGTTTGACATGAGTACTGTTTTGGGGAGGAGAAGGTACCCCTGTAAGGATCACCTTCAGGCTCTCCTAGCCAGTGCCTGATAGTCTTTTTCCCTCCAGTGCTGCCCATCTGCTTGTTTCCTGTTCTTCTTGTAGCTCCTGTTTGTTAGGAACACTTCTGACTCTTGTACAGTTTTAGCCAAACTGAACAAGTAAATGAAATACCTAATGTGTCATTGGGAAGTTCCTATTGCATGCAAAGGTTTTGTTGTGTTCTGCATGTGGGCTTCTGCTTTAGGGTTGAGAATGTGGGTATTTTGTTTAAGTGTTGGGTTGGGTGTTTTGTTTATTGGAAGGGCCTAATGGTTTTTTGATTGATTGGTTTGGCTTTGTGGTGTGCAGGAGAATGATGTCCACATACTGTAGTACTGGTTTTTGTGTTCTGTGCACCAAATGAGCCAGGGCTTGAATATAAGGAATAATTTGTGTGAGCTTCAGCCCCATTTTCCTCATTGAAGGTAAGAAATTTTTGCTTCTGAGACTGCAAAATCACCAAGTAAAGACTTGAACATCAGCTGCAGAGCTGTATTGCAAATTACAGCCTGTCTCCTGTGGCCTGGTAAAGAGATGCAGTCTCTTAGCACTTCTGAGCCCCAAAGTGCTGGAGCCCTCTCTCCCATCATAGCTCAGGTGAGTGGCTGGGAGCTTTCCCTTGGTAGGCTGTTAGATTTGTATCTACAACACAGCTGGCTCTGTGATTAACTGCGTTCTCAGAGTAATTCCTTACTTCCTTTTGGCCCTATTTTGGTATTTTTGGTGTCTGCCAGCTTGCAAGCAGTTGGGCTGAACCTAGCCTGCATGGGAGTGCTCCCCAAAGTGGGTTATTTGTCCAGATCAGCTTTGTGGAAAGGGTAGCCTGTCCTTGGTAATTGAGGGATTGTAGATTGGCATGGCTTTAAATGAATATTTAAAAGCTTCTGCTAGTTCAGCAGGATTTTTTTTTTTAATGGAGTGTGCCAAAATGAATCATTCATGGATGTCTTGGCAGGTGGGTGGTAAGACAGGGAGCTCTGCATGCCTGTGAGAAGACTCCTGGTCCAGTTCATGATGTTACACATCTCTCTCTGCTTGCTGATGGTTTGTCTCTGCAATGGTAGATGGCTCTGGAAGGTGTTTTTGCACTGGAATGCTGGTGGCTTTTGTTTCTGCATTCCCCATCGTGGTGGAATTTAGGCAGAGCTTTCTCTCATTATTTCCTCTTGTGCACTTGGATTCTAGTAAATTGGAGCACTTTTAATAAGAGTCCTTGTTTATTTTCTTATATGTAACACTCATGAGCAGGTTACTGCTGTCAAGACTCTCTCTACATACCTGGTTTTGAGTCCTCACTTTCAAATTGTGTTTTCTACCAGCTCTGTTTCTCAAAGTAAGGAGAGAGCAGTGCAGAGGATGCCAGACAGAGGATTGGTTTGTGAGTGCCACATTGACTCATGAGACAGGAGGATGCTGCAAAGAATGGGGCAACAGAGCTTAGCTTTGAGGCAGACCAGCCTATATAAGCAGCAAAGCATGGGACCATCCTTGGTATTACAGGCTGGGAAAGCTTCCTGCTGCCTCCCTGTAGCAGTTGTTGTGCCTGCAGGATCGACAGTTCCCACAGATAAGTCGCTTCTTTCTGCTGCCTTTCCTTCCCAGGGTTTCCTCATGCCCAAAGTAGCTCAGACAACTGATTCTCAGACTTGAAACTTTCAAGTCCCCTTGAAACTTTCAACTTATTTTTCCTGAAGGTCTCATGATACAGAAGGGGAAAATGGTGAGACTTCATTTTCGTTACCTTCATCTGTCTGCATCAGCTTAAGAACAGGTGAATTGTTAGGTACTGTCTGAATTCATAGTAAGAGAGGTCCCATCTTTGTCTTTGTCAAAACCTGCTCTGCTGCTTGACTTTGTGCAAGGTTGCCTCTGTGCTTTGAAGTGGAAAGAGCTGGGTGGATGCTGGAGTGGTAATGGACAAGGCTTCCACCACCAGGGACATCTGGATTGGAAAAGCCACCAGCTTTGTGTGCTGGCAGGGATTTGGGGTAAATGAGCTCTCTGAGACCAAGATGTGGTTTTGGCTGACAAAGAGAAGGGCTTCCACTGTTTCCCTCTGGGATGCAGGTGAAAGAAATGCACATTAGCAGAAAGTAGCAGTGTGGTATCATCAAAAGAGATTGACTTGGCCTTGCTGGTGGTTTTAGTACAGTAGGAAATGTGCCATGGTTTCACTGTACTTTTTAAACAATGAATGTGACTTTTTATGAAACACAGCGTGAGGAAAAGAATGAGTGCCTGTGGTTGGCATCAAATTTACATATGTAAAATTGTATTGTGTTAATAAGGGAGTTTAGGGTTTTCTTCCTTTTATGATCTTGATCTTTGATTCTGCAGGAATGTTACATACTTATAAATAGATCAAATTGTGGGGGAAATAAAATGGACAACAATAAATTGGTAGGGTCCTTTTGGATCATCAAATTCTGTTTTCTTTATTTACTTTTCTCTAGTGAAGGCAGATATGGGAATTCTAACGTCATCTTTACACTGCACGTTCTATAATTGCCCATTTACAATCAAGTTTAGAATTGAGTCCATGACTTTCCTGCTGCATGAATTACACTTTTTAAATTCTAGTATTCTTTCCATCTGCTTGCAGGGTCAGCTGCTTCTTCTAATACTTGGCCTGAAGTTCAGTACCAATGAAAATGTCCTTTTTGTGGTCAGTTCTGATATGATTTTTTTTGCTAAGTAGGCTGTGCCTGGTTAACTGAGGTCTTTGATGGTTTCACCTTCTATGGATTTATACTTTTCTATTTTATAGAGGGGAAATACAGGAATTGTAACCACAGTTTCCTTCCCACAGTCATTGTAAGCGTGTATCTTCAACAAAAAAAAAAAGAAGTTCTCTCTTAGGGGAAGTTCATTATCTTTGGTTCAGTTTGCATAACTTTCAGGGTAATTCACCTCTAATTCTGTGCTGCTGGGCACCAGGGAGAAATGAGCAGCCCACTTTTGAGGTCAGGATCTGGCCTTTTTAGCTGGCTCACTGAGCACATCACAGACATAGGCCTGGTGTTCTAAACTCAGAGTTTCCAATAGATGTTGTGTCTGCCAGCTGAGGAAAGGAGACAGACATACTCTTACATCAGGTAAAGTTGCAGCATAAAAGTTGTTTGTTGGTATTTTTTTAAATTCAGTATCTCTGCTGTTCAAAATCCTATTTCTGAGATGAAAGGAAAAAATAAAGATTTTTTGTCAAAGTTTCTTTTGCATTTATTTTCAAGTGAGTGATAGACTAGCCAGTTATTCTAATTAACTTTGTACTAGTTTTAAGACTTCTTACAACCAACTAAAAACCCCTTGCTTTATTAGTACTAGTAAATTGTTCATTTGAGTGATAAATTAAATGCATTGCTACATCCATTTTAAAATAATTGAAACTATCCCTAAGCACATGCTAAGCACTGGTAGATATTGGCATTGTGAATGTGTTAAATGAAATCCAATTTTAAGACAATTATGAGAAAGGACAAGGCTGTAAGATCTGGAAGTAGATCTGTTGGCCCTTTGTTCTGTAATCTCCATAACAATGGAGGTAATTGTATGTATATGACAAATCTCAACAATACACTCCTTTCTCCCTGTTAAAAGAGAGAAAACTTGCCTTTGTCTGTAACTTATTAAGGACTTGCATTTGGACATGTTAAAATTTCAGGGAGGTGGTTCCAGAGGAAAAAAAAAGCTATCCATTAAACAGAAGCAAAAAAAAAAAAAAAAAGTTATGTGTGTTGAATCCATTTTGAGACGGGCCTTTTTTCCAGCTTAACAGTTACAGATGAAATGTTGTTACAAAGTGTTTAGATGATTCTTCAGAAGACATGACTTTAAAGGCCAAGTCCTCAAACACCATGTTAGTGCACTTTTATCTTCTTGTCTTTCCCTCCAATGATTTTTCACTATTGCTGAAGGGTAGTTGATCTAAAATATAAATGTCTTAATGTATTTATATATGGATTTAAGGCTACATAAAAGAGTAATTGCTTCTGAGCTTTTATTGTGTGTGTTCAATTCCTCTGTGACATTCTTGTTTCTGATGTCTGCTGTACACTCATAGTAAAATAGCCACATTAAAGAAGCTAACAATCAGCTCTCTATATTCATGAATTTGAAGGCCTAAAATTCTTGGGAAAAAAGAGGTGTATCCTTAATTAACTTTATAATGTGCTTTAAAAAACCACCAAACACCCAAACTAAAAAAGTCTTCCAACAAGCTTATTATATGCTTTTGATGATTAAAAGATATAATTAGTTTATTGTACTCTGAGTTAAGCTAATGTTCTCTTTCTTTCTTGTCTGCAATATTTTGGGGAGTCCTGCTGCTGCTACTAAGAGTGCATGTGCTGAGATTTAGCCAGCAGCAAATATTTGCAGGTGGATGCCATATCTGGAGCAGCCTTAGGCAGTACTCATTTCCCAGTCCTACAAGACAGATCTGCAGTATGTGGTTTAACTGGTATTTATTTAACTATTGTCTTCTGACTCAGTCTTCATAATTTTACATGTATCTGTTCAACTATTTCCTGGTTCAGTGTGTGAAGCACAACACTGCAGGAGGAGTGAGCAGAAGGTCAGAGCTGCTATTTAGTTACTGCAGAGCATGCTTTTCCCTCTTCACTGATAATGGAGCCTAGTTCTCTTGGTGGTGGAATTGGTTAGGACTTGATCTAAGTGGTGTAAATAATTCTCTTCTAAATTTCTGAAAGTTTGAGCAGCCTACAAAAATAACCAAAATTGTCCTTTTCACTCACTTGCACTGATTTCGACTTGCAGGAAGGGGCTGCTGTCCATCCAGCATTATTAACTCATTAAGTTAATGACTTGGTGATTCACACAGAGCAGCCCCTGCTCCATCCTAGCAGAGCCACTGCTTGCTTGCAGGGCTCCTGCTGGACAGAAGGTCATTTCTGATGACCTTCCCTGTGCCCCACAGGTTATGCTGCATGCAGAATTCTGTGCAGTGCACTTATGGTTTGTAAGCAATGTGTGCAGTGATTCCTCCTATCCCCAAGTTTAGGGCTATTCACAACACCTGGAAGAGCTGCTAAGAAGAACAGTAAGTTGTAATGCCCAGCTCTGCAAAAAACGTGTTTCTGCAGATTGAGTCTCCTGCAGTCTTGTTTCTGCAAATGGCCTACCTTATTTGCTTCTTCTCTGTTGAAAATTATGTTTTTAATTGAAAAAAGGCAAGATGAAAGAGCAAACAGGTATCTCATCTGTGGGCATTTATTCAGTCATTGCTGCATGTGGTATTTGTCACTGTTGTCTCCAGATTTCATCAAAATCCATTCCATGAATGTTAATCCGAGTTTTGCAGTGAGAACTGGTCAGCTGAACATTCTGTCTCCTCCTGTAGAAATGTGTGGAAAAGATGGGAGATAAGATAGTGCCAAACTTCAGTTTCCCTTCTGAACAAAGACCTCTTACTCTTGCTTTCCTTAAGTCAGACATTTGCTGTTTCATGCTCCAGCGTGGAACATAGCACTGATGAAATCCTGCTGGAGTTTTGAAGATCAAGTTAATGACTGAGAAATTCTAGGACTCTCAGTAGGTTATTGTGTCAAGATTTGTTTGGGGACTTGGGAGCTGCTTACCTGCCACCCCTCAAATATGTTTTGCTCTTTCCTCCCCTTTCTTGCAGTGTTGTGTTTTGTGATCTGGAGGTTGTAAATGGGACATTGTACTTGTACATGGTTGCTACTAAGGAATCTTGTGGGGTTAGGAACTCTGGCAATGACTTCAAAAAAAGGAATCTTCCTCAGTCAGCAGGTGCATGTAGGAAATCAGCATAGTGCCCCACCTGTCTCCATCAGGATTCACTTCTGCTCACAAACTGCATCAAAAATGAGAGCTGTAAGGGGAAAAAAAGCTTCTTTTATACAACTTCCTGTATTTTGTGAATACAGGGTTCCTTTTTGGTCATGAATGGGTTATAAATCAGACAAAAGTGGGGTTGTGGAATCTCGTTTCTTTCTTCTCTAAGTGAATTGGCTAATTCTTGGTGGGTTTGCAGATAGGAAAGGCATTCCTTACATCAGGCACAGATGGGGAAAGGGTTCTTGTGTGGTGAGACAGACATTTACCTCTAGACACAGGGCAGCCTGTGGTAAACCACTCGAGTGCTTGGGAAGAGGGAGTAGGAGTGTGAGTGAGGCTGCACAAAACCTTGGCAGGCATTTAGGGGGATAGGGAATATCATCCTGGATATGTGTCATGGAGCAAGTCCCAGTTCTGAAGCCACTACTCCTAGCTAGTGGGGCAGTAAGAGGCATTGGGATGCTAGGGATCTTCTGAAGGGATGGCACATGGATGTGCAGATCCTGCTAAAGGTAACAGCCAATATATTGAAAAGGTGCAACAATCAGTATGCTGGTAAAATATCTGTGTTGCAAATGGCTTCCATCAGGCTGTTCTAGCCCCAGCCAGTGTGAATTGTACATAACTAAAACAAACCCTTTTGTTGCCTTTGCACAGCAAGTACTGCTTTTTTTTTCTGACCAACAAAACCCACAGTTTGTTTCTGGATGTCCTGTAGGGCCATGACTGGTCTTGTGAGCAGTCTGTGGTTTGTATGTATTGGGTGGTGTTTGGAGGACTTTGAGATGTTCCTGTCCCTGCTTTAGAGCAGCAAAGAGAGCTAAACAAGAGCTGTGTGTGGGTACAGCTGAGGAGGACAAGTGTGCGAGAGGCTACTCGAGCCTGGGGTGTACGCATGCCTTCATCATGTCCATCTCTGTGGAAGGAGAAGCAAAGTTTCTGAAGAAAGGGAAGTAGGGTGTTGGGGGAGGAGGATGAGTGAACAGATTGTACATGAGGAGCAAGATTGCTGCAGCCTACGTAGGCTGACAGCGTGCCTCAGCTGTTGAAGCAGTGCCCAAGTATGTGCTGTATCATGAGACAGAGCTGGACCGTGTCCCTCTGACATGGGACCGACCAGTCCACCTCCTTCTTCTTAATTAGATCCTCTTGGGATGAGACATCCCTTCCTGAAATGAGAGGGAGGCCAAATTCACATGCACTCACCACCCCAGACCTCTGCACACTTGACAGCTGTGATAACATGGCACTATCCCCTCTAATTTGGATACTGGGCAGTGATGGAAGGCCTTTCTGGACAGCTGATGTTGAACCTGCAGGCTCTCTCGACATGAGATCACCAGCTGTGTGCTGCTTGCAAAGAGGTGATGATGATCAGGGTCTGCTGATGGTCTACCCATGATGATCTGAGAGCTTAAGAGGGGTGAGCCTGTCTGGTTCATCTGCTTCACTGCACAGTAGCAAAGTCTCCAGTCTGTGGTGACCATTATTGAGGGGAAGATGTGACTGGTGTTACTGTTTGCATATATATAACATATATAACATATATAACATATATAACATATATAACATATATAACATATATAACATATA
>VZRH01005339.1:421426-448469 GCA_013397555.1 Urocynchramus pylzowi | reverse complement strand
TATAATATATAATATATATACACACTCCACACACACTTCAGGGTATTGCTCAAAGCTCCCTAGCTGGGAGTGGGGCTACCTTGCTTCTTTTGAAAATGCATGGGAAGGCAGTCTCTGTTCTGAAGTGCCCAAATGTGTGTTATTTTAAGCATGTATGTGTGTAAACACACAGTCTGAATTTAGGGATCATTTCTGTGACTGCATAATCCATCTCTGAAAACCTAGGAAGTGTTGGTGTTAAAGCTGCCCATTTGGCTTTAATCTGCCCCTTTCCAAAGGATGGAGGCAGAGCCTGGAGTACACACTCTTCTGCTCCCCTTGCTTGGCTGTCTTTGCTCAGTGCCTGCCCCCTCACCAGAAGGTGCTGCTGGAGAAGCTTCAGCTTGCCTGGATATATTTTGGCATGCAGGTAGAGGGGTTTCCCAGTGCAGGTCCCCATACACAGCCTTACTAAGAGGTGTGTTTGCCCCCCTTGGTTTTTTGATTAGCTTTCAAGCTGAGGTGAGAGCATTTTTTTCCCCCTGGTGCTCCAGTTCTATAAAGGCTCCAATAGGCAAAAGTCAGTTATGACTTTTTATTTTTAAATCATAAGTATTTCTGAAATACTTAAACTTTTCCTAGCTATAGCAAGGATGACTTTAGTGAAGGGAGTGCTAAAGGGGTCAAGGAAAGTCCATTTCTTGCCAGACCATAAAAAAAAGGTCTTTAGGGTATTTAGCATTGGCACAGCAATCTGGTTTTACCCTTTCTCAGTATTTTGAAGCATTTTGATTGCAACATTTCATAATTAAGTAAATATATATAGGCAGATGCTGGCACATAGTCCTGAAACTTTCCCTCCAAAGCACTTGGGGTAAGTTATGAAGAGGATCTTCTGATAGGTGACCCTGGGTAATGTCACATTACACCCTGTGAATTGCCATTCAGATTTCTCATTTAACTAGTTGACCTTGATTTTCAGAGCATCAGTGCCTGCCTCCCTGTCACACAGAACAGCTCCTCCTCCTGCTGCTGTCTTGCTGCAGGTGTTCAGCCCCAGCCAGGCTCTGTGGTGTGGGATGCACAGTGTGTGAGAGCACCCTCAGTTAGAGACACTAACATCACTGTGGTGGTGATGCTCTGGTGAAATCTCCAAGCACACCTGAGATGGGCAGCCTTGACAGAGCTGTGGCACAGCCCAGTGTCACAGCCTTTGCTAAACTCTCCCATCTCTGGGCCAGGTAATCCTGGTGTAACTTAAAGTGGGTGAAAGCTCCTCCCATTTTCCTTTTTCTTAGTGCAGGTATGGATGGTCTTTCTCACAGCATTTCACATACTTATTTCTAAATCAAGTGTATCCCATTTTCTTGAGTCTTCTCTGTATATACATAATTGCAATTTGTCATTTTGATTGAAAATCCATCCTTAATGGCCCTGTCTTTTACATGTTTCCCTGTAACATATTATTTTAGAAACATAGCTATTTTCATATTTTAGCATTTTTATCAGTATGAAACTTCAGAACATGATTTCTCTATTAAAAAGTCTACTGGTAAAATTCAGCCTTGTTCTTTACAACTTTTTATCTCCCCCTTTCCTTTTCTGCCCACACCTCAAGTCAAATTTTAGGTATGTAGGTGGAATAGGTTTTACTAATGAAGGGGAAACAGTTACAAGCAGTAATGATGGAGAGGAATAAGTGCCTCTATTAGTGTGGTGACAAAGTGTTTCTTGCAGGACTCAGACTGTAGTTGCACATGGTCTATGGTACAGCTTCCACCCCAATTTTCTTTCATGCTTATATTCAATTTTTGCATATACATGTCACAGAATAGTTTGGTTTCATTTGTATTTATTTAGCTTGCTGAGGAGAAGGAGGGTGTTGTTTTAATTGAAAGCAAAGATTCCTGTGAACCATATGTCTCTCTTTTCAGTCAGCTCTAATTAAATGTCTTTTTCCTCCCTGTTTCCCCTTTGTGTGCATAAATGAGAATTTACGTGGGAGATCCCCATCACTGTTATTGTGTCACAGTCCTGGTTTATGATCTCGTAGTTCCCTCTGTGTTGATCAGACACCTTAACAAAGATTTTTATTACAGACACATTTTTTATGTGGAAAGAGCTTATGGAAGTTTAAATATTGCTGCTGTAGGTCCTTTGGTCAGTATTTCAGAGTGATGATGAAAATCGATGTGTTGAGCCCCTGGGAAAGCTCCTGTTCTTAAATGTGGAGAAAAAGGCACAAGGGTCTGAAGTAAGTGAAGTGAAGGCACACAGCTTGGACTTTCTGAATTTCAGTGCTGCTAAGTCATTGCAAGGGGACCCTGCTCTTGTTTTTGCTTTCTACCAAAAATTCATTTTTAATACTAATCAGTTTTTGAGTAACTGTAAGATAATAGGATACTCTAAATAGTATTAGCCAGTTCAATATCTGTGTGTCTATATATATATATATATATATATATATATATATATATATATATATATATGTGACTGTCTTTGTCCACAGTATATATTTGTAAATGTAGAACAGAAGTGAGCCTTTAGTGAGAAATAATTTATTTTATTATCTAGTTTTGTTTGTTTATTATCAAGTATTGTTTGAAACAGGCTAAAGGAAAAGGAACTGTGTGTTGAGATAAGCAGTAGGAGAATTTAAAAAAAAAAAGACATATACTTGGCTTAAATTATGTCCAGATTTACTGTGATATTTTCCAGGCACTAGTATTTTCCTTTTTTCCCTAAGATTATAAATGGTTGATTTTTGTTGAGTCTACAAAATAAAAAAGCACAGCAATATTGCATTTAGCTGTTCCTGAAATATGCATTGGAGTGCTTTGTTTTACTCCTCCTTTGTGTTTTAAAGAGGAACCTTGCGACATCAGGTTTTAACTTCTACAACTGATTAAGGAACCGTTAGCTTGACAAATAACCATGTGATGAATGGTGGGGGGAAAATGGTGAATCAAATAGTGAAGTACTTGAATGGGTTCACCTGAGGCACTTAAAAGGAATTTCATCAGTAGAACATGCCAGGATTGTTTCAGTGGCTCTTCTGTTTCTGTTGGATCGATTCTGGGCAGGATGTCTTTTACACAGGCATTTTGTGTAACCGTGTCTCTGTAAATTGGAGGAAAAAATCCAAGGGTTTCTTCCAGCCCCAGCATCCCTGGTGTTGGTGTGTCTGCCTGGTAAAAAGGGTCTGGCAGCTGGTGGGGACATTGTAGTGGTGTGTATTTGCCAGTGTGGGTTTGATGTGGATGCCTGAGCTCGGCAGGCTGGAGTGTATCCAGTCCAGATCCTCTCCTGGTGTGAAGCTGTGGCAAGTGCATCCGAGCGTGGGGATGGAAAGATGGCATGAGTTACCTGGGGTTCAGTGGGAGCACTGGAGGTTTGCCTTGCCGAAGCAGAATGTGCATGCTTGCTTTCCACCCATCCCATCTTGAGGGGAATTTGGATTTCTTTAATGCCCAGGCTTGTGCTTGTTTGGCTCCTAAGGCCTACAGCTCGTGTGTCTTGCTTTAACAAGGTGTCATGTGCCTTTGGACTCCAGGAGCCTGTTCTCTACAGCTTTTGGCCACATATCTTTGTCTGTTTTGATACCTGGATGACAGCACTGTGACCTTCCTGCTGCAAGAAGTCGTTTCTGGAGAAAAGAGGGAATTAAAAAGCATGTGATGGATTTTGTACTTGCTATCGAGAATGTATTTTCCTATGAAAATAGAATCAATGGAAATTTAAGTCACAGTCTGCTATGACATGGTAGAAAGTTACTTATGTGTACTGATAGAGCACTAAGAGGTTGCTTGCAATGTCTGAATGCCTCCAGATACATAAATAATGTCACGTTGTCATATCATGGTCTAGACATATGTTGCCTTCAAACAGGAAAAATACATAATACTGTTTGTTTAAAAAAAATCTCTTTTCAAAAGGCATGTGCCAAGAAGCAGTGTGCTGGGGAATAAGTTCAGTTATAACCAGAAGGCTTTTTTTTTTTTATTAGCAGAATTGTTTGTGAATGAGCAATGGAGATAGTGACCTACAGGGTTTATAAAATGTGGGAATCTGCCTGTCTGGCCAGCACTATAAATAAATAAGAAAGGCTTTTGAAAGATTTTTGTCAGTTCAATATACATTATTTTGTTTCAGCAAGTCTCCTTTGCTTCACAGGCTCCGTTCTGTATATGGTGCTATTTATAATCTGGGGTGGAGGAAGAGTCTCTGGGAGTGGGTGATTCACAGACACAAAATGGGGCCATAAACAATGTTAACACTGTGGCATAATCTGATAAAATCAGGAACTTGGACAAAGAGTGCAATGCTGTTCCTCACTAGGGCTGTTGTGTGGCAGCTTTTTCTCCCTTTCCGCTGACCTTCTGTGACTTGCCAGAAATGCCCTCTAGTTTTGTTTTCCTAAGAGCCCAGCACTGAGCTGCTGAAGGTTAACCTAAGAGCAGTGCTCTGGCTCAGCCTTCCGCAGGGAGGCTTCGTGCTGACCCGTGTGAAGAGCGTGTGTCACCGCTGGTTTTCTGGGATGTGGCAGGGGAGTGTCCAAGGACTTTGGTACCCAGTGGTTGTCTCCTCTGCACCCTGGCCTGGCTGCAGAGAGCTTGTGTTCGTGGCCAAAGGTGGATCAATGAGCGTATCACGTGCTGGGAGTTGGGGGGACGAGTTATGGATATGTGTTCTCTCATACTGCTCCTTTTGTGGGCTCTGGCAGAGAAAATGGAGCACTTAAGAGAAGCTGGAACTTGCCTGGGACTTTGCTGAGGGACAGAGGGCAGAGCAGACAAGAGCTGTTGGACCACACTGAGGTGGTATTTTGAGTGTGTGCTTTTACTATACAGGTAGAGATAGCGTAACTACCTCCAGGAATAAGATGTGTGCTTCCTTCTGCCAAATGGAACACTGACATAGTCCAGGATTTTTTACTGGAAAGAGGGCAAAGTAGAAGATTGTGAAGAGCAAGGACATAATCATTGGTGCTTCTCTAAGGCAGTAGTTGGAGGAGATATTTGAGCTGAGCTCTGGGGCACGTACATTATATGTGTGTACATTTCTTTGAGGCTGTTACAGTCTGTTGGAGGGAAGTGATTTGTCAAACGTACCCAAGTACTGCATTGCAGAGCCCATCCTAAAACTCAGGGCTCATACTTGGGCTTCTGTATCTCCAAGACCATGGTGTGTCCAGCAAATCACAATTTAGGGAGTTACATTGGAGAGAAGTATGTGAAGACATGAAGGAAAAGAGTGTAGCACAGGAATTAAAGATGAAATTGTTCTGTGGTGGTGGATGGGGATCCCAAAGTACTTCCTACTCAGAAGCCTGTTGGAACAAAATCAGAAATAAACTTCTGAGCATTCAAGCCACAACAGAGATGAAAAGCACATAGAGTTAATTTTAAAAAGAGGAAAAGAAGCTAGCCCAACCAAATAAAAATACACAGGCAAAAGTGTGCAATCATCATAGGCAGGAAAATTCTATCTTTTGCTTTCTCCTATTATGGGAGGGGTCATTGTTTCTTTTTCTAGTAAAAGAATCCTTTTTTAAAATGTCTGTGGGAAAGGAGAATAGTCTGAATTGAGTCTTTGAGATGTTGTATTACAGAGAGTCACAGAAAATGTACTATGCAAATGACTATCTGCCTTATTAGATGCCTCAATAGAGTTCATTGTCTCAATATTGCTATTATTGGAGATGGATGGACACTACGTGATTTTACCATCAAGCTGAAAAACTTCAGTGTTGCAGTCTCATTACAAGGGCAATAATAGTGCACTGACTTAAAGGAGAGAATTGAATTAAGGGGAGTGAAAGGTCCATTGCTCTGTCCGTTTTAGTTTGTCTTTTGTAGACTGTGCATCGTTTTAGGGGTCACAACAGGGGGGTTTGTGCTTCATGGTCTTGGTTTTGTTCATCTTTCATTGCTAATAAAAAGAAAGCCCTTTTATAGGGAGGAATCCTCCAGCACCTGCTGTGATTTTGCTTGATTGCAGTTGTGGGAAGGCTGGTGTTGTTGGAGGGTGGTGGTGCTTTCTCAGGTGGGGGCTGACCTGTGCCACCCTGGGGTCCTCATGGAGGAGGAGCATCATCAACTCCTCTGTTCCCTGATGTCAGGAGCTCGTCACAGCATTGCTCTTGTCCTTAGCTGGCTTCTTACCTGTGTGACTGCTCACTGAGCCTTCCCTGAGCTGTCCCTAGAGCCTCATATACTGCCTAAGGCAAAATATAAATCCCAAAAACTGCTGAAGCCAGAATCTGTCTGATATCCAAGTCTGTTTGTTGTCAATCACCCTTAAGCCTACTTTTGAGGCCTTGCCTTGACAAGAATGTTTTCTTAGGTCAGGTGCTTGAAATGACAACCAACTGGTATTTTGTGATGTGTATTTTTTTTTCTGGGCATCCCCTGGTGTGCTGGATCTGGCTACATTACAGTATGGGAATTTCCAGACCAACTTTGGCTCCAGAAGTGTGTTTGGTGTCTCTGTGGCCCCATGGCAATAGTAGGGATCCATCATTGAGTGTGGAGCCATACTGCTGTTATCCATGGTATGATGCATCTCTTGGGTGATTTTGGTGGTTCTAAACCTATCATTTGCTTCATTTTTTTCTTGGTGTAGAGGGTGAAACAACTAAGTTTGTCTCTCTTTTGTTATCTGGTTAATATGTGTGGAAGTTAATGAGTAGCTGAAAGCAGCACAGGGGAATTGTGTTGTAACACAGTAACCTCCCTCAGTGTTTGCTTTCCTTCCTTGACTTTTCAGTTTTGGAGGGGATGAGAAAGGCCTATTACTCATTAAACAAAAACAGTTCTTTACAACCTGGAGCATTTTTCCCCAAATACCCAACTGCCTCCTGTTAGTAGTAGTCCTTGAAAATAGCACCTGTCATGCAGTATTCTGTAGTAGGTACTATAATAACCAGGGATTGCAATGCATACACACTGTGTGAGCCACATTTCCTGACAAATCTTTATGCAATAAAACCGAAATTGCAGAATAAGGCATGCTCTACTTTTATTGTGTCATTCACCTTGGGGTATGTGCTCTAGATTTCTGTATTTCAGTGTTGCTTATTAGTGTTTGGTAAACTTTGCTTCCTTTTGGGTGTATGAATATATACTCTGTTCTTCTCCATTTCACTCTCCACTTCAGTTTTCTACACTGGTCTTGAGGAATTAGTTTAATACAAGTGTGTATATAGGAAGAAGAAATGAAGGTATTGGTGGCTGTTGCAAGCCTTTATGTTTTTGTAGAAGGGTTGGATTCATCTCAGAAAAATTACATCTTCTCAGGTTAAAAATGGTCACTTAGTGTGGTCTGCTGGGCATTCTTTTGGCTAAGGTTTAAGCAGTAAATTACCCTAAATTCCTCTAGCACCTAATCCAGCAGACCTGATCAAGTTGTAAAGCAGCAGCTCTTCTGCTTTTGTTTTTTTTGATGACACTTTTCTACTGCTGTGACTCTGAATATAATGATTACTGAAAGTTTTTTAAAAAACAAAACCAACCCCAAAATGTAAACCCTTTCCTCCTGGAGCTTTTGGCAACACTTTCACCAAGTCAGTGTTTTGTTTGCTCTGTGTTTTTGGTCATGTTGCACTTGGCAGACACAAAACAGGGAAGGAAAAGGTACTGTAGAAAACAGTAAGATATGTCTATAAACCCAGAAGCCTTCCTAGATTTCAGGAACTATGCTTATCCCTAATAAATATCTTCAACTTATTAAAAACAGGGGAAAAAAAAAATCTAACTAACAGTGCAGCTTTTTAGTTAAAATTCTGGTAATGCTGAGCTCAATGAATTGAGCTCACTTGTACTCTACTGTTATCAATAGAGATAATTTAAGGGAATGTTGGAAGACAGATTGCAGTGGTACAATTTGTTTGGTATGTACAGCCACAGAAGTTCTGCTTTTCTCCTGCTGCTCATCAGAAAAGCTCAGTGCACACGGAGTGCATTGCTGAGCTATCTGTCTAGTCTTTCAGTGAACATGTGGGATTTTGTGTTGCTTGAATATATTCTGTGATTAGACATAATAGCTTTTATTATATGCAAAAAGCACACCTTAATAGTGGTTCTTGCAATTGTTTTGAACATCCTGGCTTTTATGCAGCTTCTCTTCTTGTGTGACTTCTTTATATTTTTTTAACTCACTGTATTGAAATTATAAAGAAAATATTCTCGTTATTTCAGTAAGAAAAGCATATTACACATTTATGACTGGCTGTGTAGAGTTCAATTACCATTTCATAAAAGGGCACTCAAAGCTGTGAAAAGCTCCTGGTATTATTTCTCCAACCCTCTTTTTCTGACCTCCTTGTATATCTCAGAAGGGCTTTAGCTGCTTACTCTGTTCTTCCTCTAGGAGTTTATATCTTATTTTCAGCATCACCCCCTGCCTGAGGGGCAAATTCCTCCCCTTCTAAAGGAAGATGGAAGGTCTGGTGGTCTGTTGAAGTGAACCCTTGTGCCTTTTGGTTGTTGATGATGGGAAGTGGAGCTGCAGCCTGTGACCACCTAACTCTTCTGACATCTCACTTGCCTGTTCCCTTTCTATGCCAAAGGAAATGTTTTTTGTTTGGTTTTTTTTTGTGTGTGTGTGCTGCTAGCTTTGTAGTTCTGCATATGACTTAAATTTTCACTTCTTACAAGGTTGGAGCTTTTTAATTCTTAACTTTGGTCCACTGGATTTTAGTAACTATGAGTCTCCTTGCCAAAGAAGCAGAAGTTTGGAAATAACTTCTAAAACAGAGAGGGGTAAATTACCTCACTTTGTCATTCCTACAGTTTGTACCTTCCACATGCAGCACAAAAGGTGATTATCTGGCTGAACCTTTTCTGGACCATGAAGTATTTATATCAGGTGAATGCTGTAGATTCGTCTTTCAAAACACATGTTGTAGCAAATAGAATTAATGTTTTGTACTGGGGGAGGGGATAAATCCTTTGCAATTGCCAGCTCCCTTAAAGACCCTCCTGTGGGGTCTTTAATTGCTGTGGTTGGGTTGGAAGGGCAATGGACAGGAGCTGGTTTTGTCAGATGAGAGCAGAGCTCTCAATAGAGTGGTGCCCTGTTTTCTGTTTCTAAGTGTTACTGAAGTGCAAATATATGTAATTTGCATGAACAGGCAAAATAAAGGGTGCTCAATTTCCTCCTACTTTCTTCAAGTTCTGCTGTTTCAAGCTGCTGTATTTGTGTTCTCCACTAATATTATTGCACAGGGGAAGGAGAACATTTTATTTAAAAACAAGTACTTCATGGTAGTTAATTTGTGCAGTGTTTATAGTAATTACTTGAAGAACACATGGTACCTTTTCTGTTGTGAATAAATACTGTACTAACCTCTGCTAAGGAGTAGTGCAGGTTGTCTAATGAATTGCATCGGGGTTCCCAACTGGTTCATTCATTTCATTGTTGGTGCTGGCTGAAAGATGATTTGTTCCTGCTGTGTCAGAATAATCCCACTGCAAGTGCCTTGTGCCTCTCAGTCATGGCAGTGACAAAGCAGCGTGCCTGGAATAGAGAGTGCTTTGGAAAACAGCCTTTCTAAAAGGATGTTCTCATGTCCAGCCATGTACAGTGTTAAGGCAGAATGACCTTAATTTGTGTGCTTTTTCTAAAGGAGTCACTTGCCCATCTCATGTCTTTCAACTGGTTCACATAGGCAAAAGACAGGAAAGTGAGGCAAGCAGGCAGGGAATGAGTGGATTGTAGAAAAGATGCTTTTGAGATTCCTGGTCAGAAAACAATATGCCATCATTTTGTAGGCCACCAGTAGAGCTTTCACCAGGAAGAATGATAAGCAAATGATTCTGTTTACTTGTTTTACATAATTGAAATATGTCACCTCTGTGAAATGACCGTCGTTGGCGGAAGGTGAATGTTTTCCTGCCTCAAATGCCATTGAGATGTTAGGTCTTTTCCTTTATGCTTGAAAGAGGGTGAGGCCTTACGAAACAGCTGAGCCAATCTAATGGCCATCTTCTTCCCTGTGTCACCCAGTGACGTGAGCTGCTCCCTTTCACTCTGCTGGCCCGTGTCTGACCTCGTGCTGGGCTGGGTCCGATAGCTAAACTAGCAGAAAGCTATTCCCATTATTCTGGAAGAGAAGTTCTCTGCCAAATGAGCTGCTTAAACAAATTCACTGTGCAGTCAGGTGGGTGACCATGCCTCAGTGAGGGCAGTGTGAGGAGAGGAGGAGTGGCCACAGCTCCCACAGGTAGGGTCAACCAGAGTCTGCAGCAGCAGTAATAAAAGTTATATTAACTGTATTTTAGTTTCTTATGTAGTGTCATCATCCATCTCTGTAAGCCCCAAATCAAGTGGCAATTTCAGAGCTAAATGTGTCAACTGTTTTAATAGAGCAAATCAAAGTCCAGCATGGTGGCAATATGATGGTTGATGGGGTTGTTTCAGCATTCAGTTTCTCCTACAGCTGCAAAGATGAGAAGCTCCTCCAAGCATAAAAATCAGTTTTCCTTTCTAAAATAATTTCTGCATTTGGTTTTTTTTTTCAAGAAAACTGGAAATAATGTGCTGAGAATGTTGCACACCTGCGTAGCAAAAGCATGTTATTTCTTATCAGCCAAAGGAAAACAAACTTACCAGCTTTTTCTGGGATCCTGTCTGCTACAAATCATGGGATTTGAGAAAAACAGTATTAGTATATGTCTGTGCCTTGCTGAACCGGAGGTTAGTGACAATGGTTAATTTCTTAATTACTTAGGAATAACCCTCTTTTAATAAAAACAGGCAGTGTAGTACAGACACTGTAATATTGGTCTATTCCTATATTTCTGCCACTTTTAAAACCAGTTTATCCACACCAATTTGACTAGTTACTGCTTGTTAACACTATGTGAAGGGAAAATACCTACTTGGCTGAAGATCTCCTGTAACTTTTCTGACATGTTCAATGGGTATAGTTGGGTTATTTATTTCAGCCTAGAAAATCGTCATGTTAAGGTACCCTAAATTAGTTTGAGTATTTGTCTATCAATACATCACCTTTTGGAGTAGAGATGGGTGATTATGCTAACACTAATTAAGTTGGGGAATCATTAACATTGGGTTGTGATAGATTATCCAGTATCTGGCATTCCTAAATCAAGCTGGTTTTATCTTGAACTGACAGTGTAGCTGAACCCCAAGGCGTACAGAGATTTTGGGAAGAAGCTTGCAGTTGGAGTCAGGCCTTGGTCCCCAAGGCATGTATAGGTCTGTGACTTGCAGTGTTCCAAAATACTTTAACTACAGTGAAGTATTTTGGTGATTTGCTGTAAAGAGCTGCAGCTTTGTGCAGTGTAAGGTCTGGTTTGGTTTGGTTTTTTTCTTCAGTTGACTTGTGTCCTGTCTGCTTAGCAAAAATTGGGAGGACTGGGATCCTTCAGTATCTTTCTATGCACTTTCCTTTCTTGTTGCTGTTAGAAATTGCAGACTGGTTACTTAGAGTTCATGCAGAGGTCAGAACATGGGAATCTACTGGCAAATATTTTTTCTTCCTCCTCCAGTTTACATTAGGGAAATAATTTTTGTTTCTTAGTTGTTTATTTTAGCCAAAGGCTCTTATCTGTTTCCCCAAACACATTTTGTTTCATTTGAGGCTTAATATTCATATTGTCTAAGATGTTTATTACACATTTTAACAAGAAAAGTGATTTTTAGACTTTTCTTGTAGTCATGCTGGTCAGGAATTAGTTCTGGTTAGAAGATTGAGTCTAAAGCCTATTAGTTTTTACCAGGAAAAGATCCAAAGCAGGCTGAAGTGCTTTCTACAGCTCTGGCAGTTTCAAGCTCCTGTTGCCAGATGATTTCACTTGTAAATGTTATGTCCATATGTGCGCACTCCACCTTTATTTTGTGTTTATCTGTACCTATGAACAAAGTCTCAGTGAAAATAGTGATGTGAAAATAGAAATACTGCAACTTTATTCAATATGATTTTTGTGCCTTTGAACTTTTCTTTTTGCCTCCATTTGGAGCATGGCACTTAACTGTTTAAACAAAAGTGATGGGGAAACCCACCATGGCTTTTGGGTCTTGTTTTTGTGGAACATGTTTAAGGAGAGGTGTTAGGTGAGGTGAACCTGGGGCTTTTTGTGGTGCAGTTTCCTTTCTCAGGTTGTTGCAGGTGGCTCCTGAGCTGGGACTCATGTTTGGGCTGCATTGGTTGGAGCAGTCAGGCAGATGGGATTCTCCTAAGGATTTGAAAGGTCCTTTGCCTTGGTAATTTATTGCCTGCTTTGCCTGGCAGGGACTGGGCTGGTAGCTTGGCTCAGTGGTGTTTGAAATTTCCACAGTGGAACTTGCTACTTGTCAGCTTGCCCGCATCCTGCACCCGAAAAAAAGGAGTGAGCAAAAGCAAAGGAGCAGAGCTGAGGTTTGCAAGGTGTGCCTGGACAGGAATTGGGACCTGGCTGTTTGATGCCAGCAGTTCTAGGAGTGCTCTGTGCAATCAGGAATGGGAGGAAAGCTTCCCCTTGTCTGTAGTCTCCTACAGAGAGCCGGGCTTGCTTCATTCCCACTGAGCAGACCTCAGAATGAAAACTTGGTTGTTTTAGAGGGGATCAAAATAATAATCACAGGTTGGGGTGGGAAGAACAAAGCTGAACAAAAGTTCTTTTCTCCTGTTGTCACTTGGCACCTCTTCCTGCTCTAAGTGCTCAGCCAAAGTATTAGTACTGAGCTGCTGCAGAGAAGGGGCTGTGTACAGTTGTTCATGATATAAGCAGGCCTTTTTTATGGAGTTGTATGGATGTAGGTTACCTGTTTTCAGCTTTTTGAGGTGTTGTTGACCATATTTCATTTGAGTTTCCCCATGAAAAGAGTAATCAGAGAGTAAAATAGTCTGTGCCCCATGTTTTTAGGCTTCTGAAACAAGAGTTTTTAAAAAACAGCAAAACCCTCCCTTTTAGGTATTTGAAGATGAAATGTTCTGATATAGGCAAGTTTACACAGAAATTTAATGATGGAGATCAGTTAGTCATACAAATGTTTGGATGTTTACCCACAACCAGGGAAGCAAACAGCAAACACAGTTCCCAGCTCTGCTGCAGCTCTTTCCTTATCTAATTTTTCCTCTTGTTTGCTGTTGCCTTATGGTGCTTTGGGAAGAAAGAGAGGGTTTGGCATTCCTTGGTGTATTTTGGGAATTCTTGTGCTGAAACTACTAGTGTTCTGTTCCATGTCATCTCTGTCACCCACCCTCTTTNTTTTTTTTTTTTTTTTTTTCTTTTTTTCCCTTCTCTCCTCTGTCATTGCTGCTCTTAAATTCATAATTATTTTGAAAGTTCTGAGCTCCCATCCCCACTCTGCAGCAGAGACAATGAAACAAGCAGGAATGTGTCTAATGACCCATGAAATCAATAATCCTTGTAAGCAGTTGGTTGGGAAAATGAGTCACATGTCCTTATTTTGAATGTCTGGGGTGTTTCAGAAAGCAGGCAATAGGAGAAGGTCTGTCAAGACAGTACTTGCTGACACCCCTGTGTGCATCAGAACCTGAGCAGCTGCTCTGAGAAAAATCTTTAGAAGCTGCTCTCAGATCTGTTCTTCAGGGTCTGTGGGGTTGCAGGAAATCCCCACAATGTGAAGTAATTATCCTGCAGCTCTTTGGTTAGCGTGAAGTTTTCTTCTTCAGTGTGGAAGTCTTCCTAAAGGTTGTATGTTCAGGGAAGTGCTGCAAGCTCAGTAATAGTTTTACAACTGGTGCATTGCCTGGTTTCCTTGCTGATCTTGTCAGGGAAGCTTGTCAGGGGAGAAAAAAGGAAAATGTTAGAAGTGCTGCTCCTGATGTCATTCATTTCCATAACTTGTCAAGGTATGAAGGAATATTGATTTGTGGTTGCTGATTAGAGTGAACAAACAAGTGTTAAGTTGTTAAGTTGTAAGGTCAGAGCAATTAATATATATGGATGTATTTTTCAGAGGCTTTTTTCATATTTGCAAAGATAACAAGTTTTGCCTGTTTCTGTACCAGCAGTGATAGAAATCTTGCTTAAATAAACTGAAATAAAATACAATGAGGCCTTTAAGAACAAAGCATGGAAGGAAGGGGCAGCAATTTATTGGCTCATTGTGTTGATGACATGCTAAATACACAACTTGAGAGGGCTTAGCTCAGGGTCTAGTTCAAAATCTTTTCATTTGCATGTTGTGGTGTCCATGAGGAGAAAGAATTCTTATATCTGGAAACTGTTTTAGTGCTAAGAACCATACTTTATCTGGTTAAACACTGTTGAAACTGAAAGTTTTTAAAATAGTACTGGGTGGTTTTTAACATCATGTTAACTGAAGCTACTTTACATAAGGATGTTCCTGGCTTCAATAAGTGACTGTGGCCAGCAGGCCAGTTAAATAGTTAAATATATTTCTGCTTAACACATTTGCTGCTGTGTTATTTTGAGTAACCTCTCCTTCCTGCACTAGAACTGTAATATTTCTTCTTGTAATTTCTAACAAGTTATGCTTCTGTAGGCAAGGAGATGAGAAGCGTTCCTAAAAGCAGCCCAGTGGAACTGTTAAGTGATTTCAAATTGCAGATCTGAAGTAATTAATTAAAAAGCAAAGCAGAAAACCACAACCCAGTGAGAGTGAATAGAGTAACAATGGCAACTTGCCTGTGAGCTCTGCAAATTTGATGTACAAGTTGCCGAGATACAATAATGTAGAAACTATTGCACCATTTTCAGCAGCCTTAAAGGCTTTTATACTCAGGGCTGTACAATAAATCCTGCATCTTTCTTATTATAGGGAAATGTTTACCTTTCACTATGAGATGTTGCCGTGTTGTGTTTCAAATAATACATGTACTCTAAATCTTCATTTGTTAAACACAGGCTGCAAAGTGTTTTTAGATTTCAAAATTGAAAGTCATTTGATTTAGTCTGTTGCAAAAAGCCACTAAATTAGCAGAGCAAGTAAAAAGGAAATACCGTTGACAAGTTCCTTTTCCTTACCAAGATAATTAAAAATACTGGCTTGTAAAAAGGTCTGTGAGAAATTATTATAAAATGCAGCAAGAGAACTTGTGAAACAAAAATCTTCATCTGTCCTCTTGATTGTCACATGCAGCTAGTCCGGGCATGAATGGAAAACACTTCTACAATAGCTTCTAAATTATAAGGAAAAGTAATTGTATTAATGAATATACAGCTTTTGGGAAAGGGAAAGCAGAAGCAATGCTTGGGTATGACTAAAACCAGGGTCCCAGAATTTCAGGCACTTTATTCCTGGTGCAGTCTTCTATGTGCAGCTGGTTCCATTTGAACTTTTGCACCTTTTTTGCATGATCAAATCATGACTGCCATTTTCATAGTTCTGTGGGCCAAATACCGGCTGCCTGATCTGCCTTATTCCTTACTCTGCAACAGAATCTTACTCTTATTCCTTACAGTGCAACAGAAACTTCACAAATTCCCATTCATCAGTTTGCTGAAAAACTGCCTGCATGTGTTCAGCATTGAAGTTACTGCCTCTATTCCTTTGGTCCTCAGGTATCATAAGGGGGATGAAATGTTTCTAGTGTGTAATACTTTCAGCTGGTTTTTTTATTTTATTATCGTGTTCCTTTGCTCCTTGCTCAGAGGGATAATGTATTGCCAGGTCCCCGTGGATCAGGGTTGCTTTAAGGCAGGCTGTTACTTTAAGCCAGACTTCTTATTGCTACTCTCCAAAGATGTAACCCTTAGAATTACAGTCTGTGTGATACTACATTAAGTACTGAAAATGAGGATCAGAGATGCCCTTGGCAGAAGGATTCCAGAAAATGCCAGTTTTACATGATTCCCACTATTACTTGCCCCTGAGAAACTCAAACTTGCTTTAAGAGCTTCTTTTGTCCTTGTAGCAGAAATGCTGCAGAGAGCTTTAAGGGAATTGTCAGTCATTTCTGCAGAAGTACACACAGTGAAGGGCTTTGGTACCTCGTCCAGTCCTATCATAGAGGTGTTTTTTAAGGGATGATGTTTGCAGCAGTGTGAGGCTGAAATAAATGCACGCTTCCGTATTTTGTGGCACTTGTTGAGATTTGCAGTTTGGCCCATGGGTCATCTTGTGAACATGAGTTAGGATTTACATCTCCTTTTACCTGCAAAATGAATGGTGACTTTTTTAAAAAATGCCCTTTTTATCTGCTGAATCCAAGCTTGACTTGGACTCCACTGTGTGGGAATCAAAGCCCCTGGCCAGCCCCCCTCCACCCTCCTCATCGCTCTCCCCAGTTCAGAGCCGCTTGTGGCCAACTTCAAAGAATTCACTTCAAAGGTTTTTGGCAGACACAGAACAGCCAGGCTGAGTTTGGAGTTTCCAGCTTGGGCAGAGTGAGTGGAGCCTTGGCTTCTCGGGGAGCCCTCTTCTCTTTTCCTGTTATTCACTCAAGCCAAATGTGAGCTGCTTTCATGGGGGGCATGGAGGCTGCGTTCACCCCTCACTTGAACTGTGCAGCAAGAGGGGAAAGCACCTGGGAAAGGCAGATACCTGCAGCTCTGGAGAACACAGGAACTTCAAATTCAGCTATGGAGAGAGATTCTATTTTAGTTCTCCACCTCCCCTGAACGCAGGATTGGCTTTCTAACTGAAGTGCAAGGTTTAATCCTGCCCATAAGGGATCTACTTTTTCTGTTTTAGCAATCCTATTGCAACTCTTCTGGTTCTTGTTAGTCCCTCAAAGATCTGGTTCCTCTTCTCAGCTTCCTGAGATCTTACTTCTCGGCAACTTCCTATAACTATAATGAAAATGTGCTCCACAGAAATAGTGTGCACTGCCTGGAAATTTGCATTCTTTTGTATTTGGCAATGTGGGACCTTCTGGGTGTCAAATGTCCAGTTGCATGAGGGAACACTGCAGCTCCTGCTGGTGCAGTTGCACTGGAAACCTCAAGCAAGGTGGAGGCTGAGGCAGCCACATCCCTCTTGCGTTGCAGTGAACCCCTCTGCATCTTCCATCTTAACATCCTGAAATTCTGTGTATTGGCTTTTGGGGGGGGACTCCTCTCCCCTCCAAACCCCAGAGCATGTGTTCTCTTACCACTGTTCTCGATTAAAAGCTGTCATGGCTTCAGGAGGAGCCAAATACCAGAGGGGCTGGGAGAGCTGCCCATGGAAAATAAAATGGGGGCGGGGGGAGAGCACCTGGTACAAAATTCTTGTGTGAGGTACTTGGTGTTCTTCAAAAGTAGATACAGAAATATGTCGAGTGCAACCCTTATCACCTTCTCCATATCCCATTTTGAATATTAATAGTTTTCTTTAAGACCGTGGCCCTGAGATGGTCTGTGGTTTATACTATGCACTTGCCAGGCTATTTATATAGTTAAAGCCTTGCTTTTGCTGGTGGGGGTTAGAACTGTGGGAAAATGCTAGAAGTTATTTTTTTCTTCCTCTATTATTTTAAAGCAGCTCTCTGGCATAAGGAGAAGCAAGAGATCCTGCAAAAAACAGAGGTTTGCTGCTTGTCAGAACTTTAGTCCAGAATCAATAACAGAAAAGGTATCTCAAATACTGATTTTTTTTTTTTATTAAACCATACAAATGGTTTTTTTGTACATAAATAACCAATATATAGATATAAAATATTTTTCCATACACACTTCTTTCTGCACCAACTGTTTTGAGAGTGTAAATTAGGAAATAAAACTCTTGATACTGCCAGGCACTGGGTGTTCTTCCAGTTAGAGCCATGAATGCCTGGAGCTCTCCACCCCAGCCTGGCATGTGCCACTGGCTGGGAGTTGTGTGCTGGAAGACATTATCGGACAGGAACTTTTGATTCATTTGTGTGCACATAAAAAAAAAAAAAGGCAATTTTGGCTCCCATCATATCACTGAGATCTTTCATTGTCTTGATCTTGTTTTTAGAAGTCTTGAGGCTGAGTGGTGATTGAAAAAGCTGTGCTGAAGGGTGGAGGCTTTCCTCTGCCTGATCTCCTGTGCCAAGTGGCTGCTGCTGCTCCCACTCAAGACTGGGAAAGTGGGGCTGGGAAGAGGGTCCTGCCAGCTTAGCCAGGTGTCAGAGCAGCAGCTGGGAAAAGCAGTTCACAGAAGCTACTCTATGGGAGAAATGCAAAACTCAACAGCTAGCCTGTCTTTTATATTTAATTATTTACCTTTTATTTATTTGTTATTGTTAGGTGGGGTGGAGCTAAATTTGCAGTTCGATCATGAAGATGCAAGATGGGTAAATGGGGCAGCACTTCCAGCTGATAGCAAGTTGTGTCCAAAGCCATACAGCTGGAAACATCCAGTCTCTTGAGTAATCACTAAGGGGCAGCCCTGCTGGGACTTAATTGGGTATAATGCCTCATGGAAGCTGTGTGGGTACTGAAGGAGTAGTTTTGTGTATCAATGGCCGCTTTCTAGGTAAGAAACTGCTCCTGCAACACAATATTTGTTCTTCACTAAAGGTACCATAATAAAAGGAATTATTTGGTCCTAATTCAGAAGGCTGGAATGCTGCAATTACAGCATATATTAGAACACAGATTCCCAAAATACCCCAGGCAGGAGAATCTTGCTTTGCTGTGCATACATGATGTGAGTCAGAACGTTACTTTATGATTTCACTGCTGTCACTTCATACTATTGTCCTGCTTATAATTAAATGACTTTTGGGTCTAACTTCCTACTATTTTTGCCTATCAACAAAGCTGAGATTGTTTCAGATCCCTGAAACAGGGATTTTAATTTTGGTAGATGTGTTTTAGGTGTCTCCAAACAGGCTCGTTGAGTAGATTTAGTCTCACCCTGAGCAGGAGAAAGTAATGAATATTATTCTTCCCATTGTGCTCTAACTGCATTTGAATAAGGGATATGTACAGAGTGGCCTCTGAGAGAGGAATTTGATGCTGTTGCCCAAATTACTGCTATTTAGAAGGATTATGCAGAAAGCTAAACAGAAAGGAAAAAGAATAATTTATGTCTTTAGTACTCTGCTGCTGCCCCACCCTGGTGTGCAAACAAATGCCTTTCCCCTTTGCTTCTTTTGAATGTTTATTTATTGTTTTTACAGGATTTTCTGCTCCCAGAGCTGTTGGCATCTAGGTGCTAATAAAATGTGAATGTGTCCCAGACTCACCCTCACTGAAGTGCACACAGTTCTGCAGTGGCCAGATTTTCTTTTTTAGCACAACACGAAAAGAAAACAAAAAATCTACATCTTTATTTTTGCATTTGGTGGCATAGATATGGGGAAATAACTTTCTCCCCCAAAAAACATTTCAAATGGAAAAATTGTGGCAATTCCACTGGATAGTGGGGATGGGGGTGGAGGCTGGGAACAGGGGGAAGTCTTACAGCAACACAAACCCACAATTTGGGTAGTTTAGGGTAATTTGACTGTTTGGTGTGACCTCATGTTAGAGTGGTTTACCTTGGGCTTCTTTTTTGCCTGTGTGGTTTGTGTTTAAACCCAAGAGCCCCAGGGGAAGGAGTTGATGGAAAGACAGTGGGAGAAAAGGGGCAGCCCATGTTTTTCCCAGTGGCACATCCCTGTATGTGTTTTGTTGAAGCTTTTTTTCTTCATTAGGGCTTGACCTCGGGTCTGTCCTGGCAGGAATGTGTTCCAAGCTTGGTGGTAATTAAGGACAACTGGGCACAGGGTGCGGGCAGCTCTGAGCCGGGCTGGCGGCTCTTGGAGCAGGAGCTGCTGCCCCATTCCCATTTGCCCTTCCCTCTGTGGCCAGGCAGCGAGGAGATTCCAGCATGGATCTGCTGTGTGCCAGCTGAGTGCTGTGACCATGGGGCTGTTGGGAACCATGGTCACCATATTGTGGCTGATTGTGGCCCTTTGTTGCCTCAGCTTTTGTTCCCCTGCTCAGCATCTGAGCGTTTTTGTCAGAATCGGAGTCGTTCCTTTCCATCTCGCGCCTCGGTTTCAGTGTGAGTCGCAGGGGGTTGTCCTCGAGTGAACCCTTCTGTAAATTCAGCCCATATTCATGAATAGTTTAGTCTTCCCTGAAACTCTGTTTCTTAATGAATAAATGATTGAGCAAGGGGAAAAAAAAAGAAGCAGCAATATTAAAATTTGCTAGGCCTGTTTCTTTATTGTTATATAGTCTTCGGGCTGTTGTGAGTGGTGTGGATCCAGTTCAGCTGATAAGCAAACCTCACTCCTGCAGTCAGGAGGAAAAAGGTTTTTATTTTACTGGGGTTTCTTTTAGGGTTTTTTATAAGCCTATAACTTTAAAAAAAGAGAGAGCTTTGCAGCAAAAGCTCTGGTACTGCAGTAGAAGGAACTGGCTCATATGGTAACACAGGCAAGCTATCTACAAGGCAACATAAACTCTATATAATAAAAGAGGAGGCTATTACACATTTTAAACTTCTTATTCAAAGCTGTTCTGTGTCTTGGGTGTCTGAATAGTGTTTGAAATAAAGGAGGAAGCTCTGGTGTTTTACTGGAAAGGGTTTTTTCCTGCAGACGATCAGCTCTGTTGGAAGATGATGTTTTGGGTCTATTTTGGGTTGTGTAGCTATGCAGACACTGTTTCTGGGGTGACTGAGCCACCATTTACACCCAGCTTTTTCTGATAGCTGCTATAAATACACTCTGTGCTCTGTTGATGGAATTGCAATAAAATTTATACTAATGAAATTAATTTAAAACTTCAAATGTTGCATATTATAGGGGATAAGAATAGATAGATACATGAAGTGTTCCTGTGATACTGGAGGGGTATGTGAAAGAACAGTGTAAGAGCTTAAAATATTACTGTGTTAATATTTTGGAATGGAGGATCTTCCTACAGTATATGTAGAAATGGGACAGGAGGATCATTAGGAAAACTGGAAATATCTTTCAGGATACAATTCTAAATCAGAATGAAGAATAGAGAGAATAATATTCTATGCCCTTCTTCAGTTTTTTCACTCCCCATTCTCCAGTGTGGGCAGTTCAAATGTCAGGTATAAAGGATGTAATTCAGATGAGACTGTTTTGGTTAACCTAAAATATGAATGCTTTGAGTTAGAAATACCATAACTACGATTTGTTTTCTTTCATTTAAATGAAGGTTAAATTCTGATAAGTCATATAATGTAACATAAGTTTTTGGGAAATTGGCTAGGAAATATCCAGTGATAGGTGTTGGATCAAAAAATTCACAGATGTTACCAGAGAATTTCCTGTTTAATTATTGTCTCTTATTGTAGTACTTGCTCCTTTCAGTGCAGGATTACCCCTGGGCTGACCTCTGTCAGTAAAAAGGTGATTTTTTTGGTTTCAGTGCTTGGGTTGTCTCTGCTGATGCTGCATTCCTGGCACCAGAGTAATAGTGTTTGAATGAATGAAAGTAGGTAACTTCATGTTCTTGGAGTCAATAATGAAACATGCTTGTTTGAAGTACAATTCAGTGCAAAAAAAAATTTTTTTTTCCTTTGGCAGCTACAAACTCTACCTTTTTGCTTCTTGTGGAAGGCTTTAATCTTGAAATGTTTCTAGAAACATTTCAAGATTAAAGCCTTCCACAAGAAGCAAAAAGGTAGAGTTTGTAGCTGCCAAAGGAAAAAAAAATTTTTTTTTCCTTTGGCAGCTACAAACTCTACCTTTTTGCTTCTTGTGGAAGGCTTTAATCTTGAAATGTTTCTAGAAACATATCCCTGATTTTAGAGCTATCCTGATTAAGTCATTCTAGTTGGTTGAGGATTTTTTTTTTTTTGGTGATTTTGTTCACAGTGTTGTTTTGTTTTGTTTTTTAACCCATGATCTTGAGACATGAATGATTCTGTGTCTTCCCTTTTACATGTGACAATGTCTTATATGATCAGAGCTCATCCCTTTGGCTGCCTGCATCTGAACCCCCTGGGTGACACTGCAGGAGCTCACACTTGCTGGTCCTGCCTCTATTTTCAAACAAGAAGGAAACCCCTTAGTTATCTAAACACTTTTGTGTTTGTTTGGCTTACTTGTAAGGAATGTGCTTTGGTAAATGTCTTTGGAAGGCAGAACAGGGACTGGCCTCTAAAACTTAGTCTGCATTTAAAGTGAGCTCTGAGCACAGACCACAATGTGCAGTTGCTGTTAGAGGCAGTTCAGATGTAAAAATCACTGTATGGCAGGGGAGAAAGGGCTGTAACAGTGGGTTTTAAAAGGTTCTGGGTCGTGCAGACTGAATATATCACTAGGAAAGAAAAGGAGAAAATGTCTTAATAGAGATGTTCAGCCCTTAGGGGTTGTCTGGACATCTGCCTTCTTGCCTTTTGGCATCTGGAGGTTCATGTGTCCCAATAAATGACAGAAAAAAAGTCTGTGGGTATATTTTCATTTTCATAGCTTGAGTGAGGTGGTAAATCAGGCATCTTTCTAAACTAGGGCTTTGTGTGTGCTAGTGTATTCAAGCTAATGTGTTCCTCAGTCCTTTGAAAAGTGTTTCAGCTTTGCAGGGGCAGTCTGGGTGCAGTGAACAGTGGTCTTTAGTCTGACTTGGCTTGGCATGCCCTCGGTCTCATTTGTATGTGTCGTCTTAGCTGAGTCTTCCCTCTTGAAACTCTTTCTGGTAGTGTCTGCAGGATTCCTTCTCACTGCTGCTGAAACACAGGGTGGAGGTGCTGCCAGGCAGGCCAGGGATTAAACCCTGTGGGGGTGTGGATCAAACTCTACTGTCAGCTCTCACCAGTAAGGCCAATTGTTCCAAAGTGCTTTTCCTTGTTAGTTTGTTTTCTGCAGTTGAAGTGTAAGGAGGAATAAAGCAAGCAGTATCTCCTAGAGATGGGAGAGGCTGCTGTGGCCTGTGAAGGATGCACTACTTTGTTCTGGTATGTAATCATTCTTACAAATGTTTTACATTCTATATTCAAACCTGTTCTTCAGGTAGTCACGTTTCTGGCAGACTTATATAACTCTGTGACATTTTGAATATCTCTATTAGAGACAGGAGAGGTGCAGAGGAATCCAGCTTGTGAATCACTCTCCATTTAACCCTTGTTGGAAGGTGGGGAGGAGAGAGCCTGAGGCCACTAGAAGAGCAGTTTAGGGAAGGTGATGTAGAAGCAAAACCACATCAATTAAAAGGTACCAAGATAACAAGAGGTTTCAGCAGCTGGAATGCAATTAACTTCCTCTTCAGTCTTATCTTTCTCCCCTACCTGCACATGGGTAACAAAGGTCATTTGTGTCATCTGATACAAGGCTTTGGAACTCAGCACCCTGAGCTCGTGTGTAATTTTTATTGTGCTAAGATTACAGATATACTAAAATCCCACCAGCAGTGTGGTGCAGATCACTTAAGGTTCGTGTTTTATATTGCTGCTTTACAATTTTTGCTGCTGGCAAGCAGCAGTTTGTAGATAGTTACAAGCATGTATGTTATCCCCCTAATCTGAGGGAACTCTGGCTATTAGATGAGCAAAGACAGTAAATGACTTAGCCTTCTGTGGCATGCACATAAGACATGATGCAAGGCATGGAGGACTTAGTTTCATCTTTGTCTTAGAGCAGGTTTAATGTGGCTTTAGTATTTGAGTGGGAAAAGGAAGCTTTGCCCCGTGTGTGCATCATGAAAATGCATTACACTGAAGTGAAGGGTTTCCCATCTAACCTTCCCCAAAGCTCTTGCTCCAAACACAGACACATTTATGTGGCTTTTCTCTTCAGAGCTTGATACTTGTCAGCTTTAAACACACAGATGAGAAACTTGAGAAGCATAATTTTAGCAGATAATTCCAAGTTCTGTTTGTGAACTAGGTGTGTTTTAATACAACACTTGAGCATTTGCATAACAATCCATAGTTTGTGGATTTTTTGTTTGCTTGATTTCGTTTGGTTTTTTTTTTTTTTTTTTTTTTTTTTTTTTTTTTTTTTTTTTTTTTTTTTTTTTTTTTTTTGAGGAGGCATTGGTGTGATGTTTTTGTTTGGCTGGTTTTTGTTGGTTTTGTCTTGGTTTTTTTGTGGTGTTTTTTTTTGCAAATAAATAATAGCAGTGAATGTGCTCTACCTTGCTGGCTTTGGGTATGTCCGTGTTTCCTCCCTGAATATGACAGAGCTGTTAGGCTTTTAGTATTGCAAAGTATAAAAAATTAAACACCAAACACCAGGCCAGAAAGAACCGGAAAGAAATGTGTCTGTCTGGAAATTCTGAAGTTTTTATCCTTCAGGGTTTTCCAGGCATTCTGCAGTGGTGCAGGGAAACTGTTTCTGTAGTTTAGCTCAAGGTTAGAAACCTTTTAGAAAAGCAGTGATATTTTTTCTCTTTCCATGTTTGTGGTCTGTTGAGGGCAAAGGAGCAAAAGAGAACACATCTACTGTTTTGAAGACACTGAACATATAATCTGGGTGAAATCAAATCTACTCTTGTGACTTTCAGTTTGAGTCAAAGAATACTGAATTGAAGGAAGTGTTAATGTGTTGTTAAAGAGCAGCAAAACTGACGAAGGATGAGCTGTTGTGATTGATAATAGTACCTGCTGCTCGTCTTTCACTCTGCCTTTTCATATAGACATATTAAGAGAGATTAAAATGCATTGAGGGACATCCCTCCATTTGAATTTCTAACTGTCCCTAGCATGCTTGAAAAAATAATTAGACTAAAGGGGTTAACAGCATAGGTAGGAAAAAGAGGAGTACTGATGAAGCCCTCCCCTACCCCAAGGTCTTCTGCAGAGTCAATGCCTGACAAGTATTACTACTTTTTAATATATACCCTTTTTTTCGTGTCTGTAGTTGAGGCAATAGTTGCTGCTACAGACTTTGCCAAAGAGAGAATCTGCCAAAATGCTTGGAGGATGGTACTGTGCTTGTTGCTGCCTCTTTCTGATTTTCTATTAGGGCAACACTGTCAGATGCTGGGAAGGCCTGTGTGACACAATTATTCTTAATAGTGCACTCATACTTCTAATAAAACTTCAAAGTGTATGTAATGTGTTTTCTCAAAGCAGTCTGAAACAGGAGGCTGCCTGTATAAAATATACATGGGTGTGTCATCAGAAACAGAACTTGTATAGAGTTTTTTTTTAAAAAAATCTTGTGTGTTTAAAATTTGCAAGAACCATCCTCAAGTGGAGGGGGGATTTCTGATTGAAATAGTTGTGCTTCATCATTAAACTCACTGGTAATGGATCTTCATTTAGTGATAAAGCAAGTTGGGGTAAATTTAATGAATTTTGTCTTTTATCTTGTTTGTCTTTCACTGAATTGCAGTTTTAAAAAGGTTTTTTTCAGTAATCTTTTACAAAAACTTTGGATTTGTCTGCCAAGACCATGCAATAAAAAGAGACATGCTTTTGTATTCTGGGTTGTAGTACAGGTAGAAGGAAATCTGTAATTTTATGGAGATAGCAGAAGCTATGGGAAGCCCTATCAGTGGTACTGTTGCTCTAAGCAAAGGATGAGCAAAATGTTGGGAAAATTGACTCTTATTTTGTCTTGCTTTCTAGGTTTGATTTGTGATACACAAGTGATACACAAGGCTAAGCAAACACTGCACAGTGATATAATGTGCAATGTATTTGAAATAAACGTGTTTCCAGACTGGTAATAAATAACATAAACATCTTCCTCTTAAAATAAGAGTTTGAAATGAGCTACTGGCTGTTCTAGCTGTATCAGAGCTATGCCAAATACACAGATCAGCAGGAACTCCTTCATGTGTCTTGGAAGGAGAGAGAAGCCATGGGTGTTATTTTTCTAGAATAAAAAGTTTGCAGCTGTTCAGGCTGCAGTGTCGGTCTGATCTCTGGTTCTGACCTTGCACCATCCAGCCTTTTTCCACCCTAGCCAGTCCTCCCAGATGGCCATGAAGTTGACCTTTGAGACATGTGTCTATTGACTGGTAAATGAGAGAGAGCCCATGTTGTTGTGGATGAATAACTTCTCATGCACCCTCAGTGTATTCACAGAGATGAATCTGGCAGTGGGGTAGTGGCAGAGCCAATTCTCATTCCTGCTTCTATTCAGCTTCTGTTCAAAGAGGAGGAAAAGAGAGACTCTACCAGAGCCCCAGATGAACTTAGTGGAGCTGTACAATGAGATCTTTTGTTCCCTCTCAGGAGTACTACTACATGGTTTGAACACTTGCAGTCCATTTGTCTTTTGCTACAGTTTAAATTCATTACAGGATTAAATGGGCTGATGATAGCAGGCAAACCCCAAGAGTTTCACCCCTGCAGCCCCATAGTGCTGCATGTGAAAACAACATATGGGAAAACATTGTTTAATCAAATTGTTTGTGTAAGGGATAATCTGATCCTTGTAGATGAGCCAGATCTGTGGCTTATTTTGGAGCAGGAGAAGGTTTCACATCACATTTTTTGCTGTAAGGCAATTTGCATTTGTTTTGAGGAAGTCAAGCTACTTTGCTTTTAGGTCCCATCAGAAAATGTAGATTCACAGTAAACCAGTGCATGTGAAGATGTGATATGTTGTAATTAAACCCTGTGAAGAAAGTCCAAGGTCCAGCCAGTAATTTATTGCATGAAATTACTTTCCTTGTGACAGGTTTATGATGTTCGAAGATGCACTGAGCCTGCCCAAGCCAGGTTGGCCTGGTGTCATTAGCTCCCACTATCAGCACAAGGCAGTGCTGACATCTGCATCCACATTTTACACTCTTAACGTGGTCATCCTCAGCCTTGTGCTTTCCAGAATGTCAACTTCTATGGGAATTCGAGCATATTTCCCTGCTGTTAGTCACTGGGGCTGGAGTTAGATGGTTTTACTGGGGCCTCTAGTGGTCTCACCCTGCATGACTGCTCCAGAGCTGCTGTTCGGGGATGGGCAGCGAGGGTTGCTTTCCTCCCTCCCCTTGGATAGATTTACCCAGCTACAGGGCAAGGGCAGTGCCTACAGAAAGTTTATTTGAGTTCTAGTGGAGCATTTCACACGGAGTTAGAACTGAATGTACTGAAGGAGCATAAATGAGTGGTAATAAAGAGCAACAGAGCGTGAAGGTTAGCCTGAGAAGTCTGTGTTGGGCAGTGGTCACAGGCTGGTTTCTCCCAGCTGCACAACTCACAGATTTTTAGATTAAGAAGTTTTCAGGACCCTGATAAGAACAGAAATACTGTATTAAGAAAAGTGTAGAATTAAGGCAGGAAAGAGTGAAACATTCATGTACCAGCATCAATGCTG
>VZRH01005339.1:327824-413905 GCA_013397555.1 Urocynchramus pylzowi | reverse complement strand
CCTTATGATAGTTGTTTTTAAGAAAGATCAAGAAGTATCAGCAAAGTATTTTTTAAAAAAAAAGCTTCCTGGAAAGAATTTTTAGAAATAGCAGTTAAAAATATGTACTCAGTTATTTCAGTGACTGTAATACCTACAATGCATTTAAGGATATTTAAAAATATAAATCTGTACTTAGATCCCTTTGGTTTTCAGTTTGTAGAGAGTTTTGGTAAAATCAAGTGCAGGTGTAATGTGCTTAGAAAGATCAAAAAATACACTTAAATGCTATAAAAACCAAACAAACTCCAAAAACAAATGACACACAAAGTGATGCCTTAAAAGAATTTCTGAAGTGAAATTCAGTTTAGAACTGCTGTACTGGCCAAGATAACGTGTTTTCATTTGGCAGAAACTTCTGATAGTGTGCACTAATAAGTTCTACCTTAATATTGAACATCACACTTAAATGAGTTGGCCTTTAAATTTTAGGATTTGAATCAATGTCTTTCAGTGCCTGTAAAATTGATTTAATATTTCTGGCTCTAGATATAGAGCCATGTCTCTTCCTTACTGGTGGGAACACATTGTGGGAATATGAGAGGGGAAGAGGGAAATATGCTTAGGGGGAAAGATAAAATTGCTATGCCAGGTTAAACAAAACTTCTGATAATACATGAAGAAAACACACACAGGGTGTGGCTGCAAGTTGTTTTAACTGCTTTCAAACAAAACTGTGCTGAAAAGAGAGGTCATCATAGCTTTCATCCAAACCATGTGTAGAGTCAGTGGATGACTGAAATAATATGGCAGTCACTTCAATCTAGTTCATGTAATCTCATAGAAGTTAAGAGGTGAAACCAGGAAAAGTGGTAAAACCAGGAAATGTGCAGTGAGGTTTCTGTGGAACTGGGGAAACAGAAGTGACTGTGGGTCTGTGCATGATATCTGTAACTGACTGTACTTCTGCACATGGGAAGTTCAGAAGTATTGTAAAGACAGAGTTTTGTGTTCTTTCAGGCACTGAGGATTGCAGCTCAAATAATGCAACTGCAGAACCAGCAACCAGTAGTAATGATGATTTATCAGTAAACTCTGCAAGTGGGAACACAACCTCTGCAGGTGGAAGAGTGATTGGGGCTGCATCACCACCTGATGAGACAAGAGGTAAGCACTGTAACACTTTTGTGGTTTGGAATGTGACTGGGATGTGAGTTTTTGGAGTGTCTTGCACTTCTATATCATGATAGCACTTTAAGCCTGAACTCTAGTTCAGCATTGCAGGGGCAGGAATCCAACTGCTTTACTTCAGTAGAGAATGAGGCCAAGAAATGCATCTGCACACCTGACTGGGAGTGTAGTTTCATACTGTGATTGCTGCGTGGCCTTGGAATAGTTTTATCCATGTTAGACTCAGACTCCCTTCCCTGCTTATTATGGCTTTTTAGGTTACAGGTTAATAGTTCAACTCATTGCGACATGCAGATTTGAAATGCCTAAGTGGTGGGGTACAGCTGAAGTCCTCTGCCTAGTAGAGAACATTCTGTGTTACATATGTACAGGACAGGTGTGTGAATCTTGCAGCTAAAAAGTCTCCTCTCTTTGGGATATCCAGTTTAGGAAAAAAAATGACAGCATGTTGTGTGTCCCAGTCTTTGTCAGCACACTGCCTAAAGCTCACAGCTGAGGCAGCACAGAAGTCACTGCTGCAGCTAGACAGCTTTACTGCTTGAGGTGAAGTGAAGTTTGAGGAGTTGGAGTAGATAGCAGAGCTTGCAAGTGTGCCTAGCAGAAGAGAAAGGTGGCTTGATTGTTTTCCCAGGCTGATTGCAGTTTTACAGAGACTGGATATGGCAGGGAGGAGAGCGCTGTATGTGTTTGCTTGTCAGCAAATATTCTTGTAGGTAAATTTTTTTTTCTCTTTCATAGGATCCAGCCTGATTTATGATCTCACAGCAGAATCCATCGGTGTGAATTCTGTCACCTTAAAATGGGTGGTGAATGACAATGCTTCTGACCACTACACATACAGGATAGAGGTTGTAAATGGTACAAATGATACACCTGAGAAGAACGTGACATCCAGTGAAACCAAAGCAGAAATTACTGGGTTAATCCCTGGGACACTGTACAGCTTCACAGTATTTGCTGTAGCAGCTGATCATGAGACAGAAGGAGACCACATAGCCCTGTATACAAGTAAGTCCCAGTTCATTGCATGCCTGTTGCTGCTGGTCTGTGCTTTGCTGTGCAGCACAGGGCTCTGCCCACCTGCCTGAGGTTGTAATTTAATAGCAGCCTTGCCTGAGCCAGATGCTAAGAATGAGTGGTTAATGTATAGAAGAAACATAGCCTTGGTTTGTTTATTTATTTATTTATTTATTTACTTACTTACTTATTAAACACCAAACTCCCTCTAATCCCCCACCATAAACCAAAAAATCCTCCACAACAAGTAAACCAGAAACCAACCAATAAACCAAACTGAAATCTCCTGCATTGCCAACCATACCCATCCCTTTCCTGTCCACCTTTCTGGATTCCCTGGGAGCTCTGCTTCAGTGGTGACCGAAGCTTCTCCTTTGGAGTGTCAAAGGGAGGTAAATGCCACTGAGAATGGCTTGTCTTCAGTTCTGTCTTAGCTGCCCACTGGTGCAACAGCCTCCAGGAGTGCCTGGTGGTGTTGTTGGGGTGTTCCTGCACTCTGGACCATGAGTGGTGTGAGGGAGTTGAAGCCCTGGTGTGGCTGTGTTTCTTGTGTCCATGTCTGTGAGCAGCTGTTCCTGCAGGTTAATGAGTTGTTGCTTTGCCTTTCACAGTTTTTGCTTTGCCTTTCACAGGGCCCAGCCAGGTTCTTGACCTGGAGGCAGAATCCATTGGTGTGACTTCTGTCACCTTAAAATGGGTGGTGAATGACAGCGCTTCCAACACCTACACGTACAGGATAGAGGTTGTAAATGGTACATTTGTGAAGAACGTGACATCCAGTGAAACCAAAGCAGAAATTACTGGGTTAATCCCTGGGACACTGTACAACTTCACAGTATTTGCTGTAGCAGCTGATCATGAGACAGAAGGAGAGGGAAGTCCCATAGCCCTGTATACAAGTAAGTCACAAGTTTTTTTTGCTGGTGGTCTGTGCTTTGCTGTGCAGGACAGGGCTCTGCCCACCTGCCTGAGGTTGTAATTTAATAGCAGCCTTGCCTGGGCCAGGTAATAATAGGAGCCTTACCTGCTAAAAATGAGTGGTTCGTGTATAGGAGAAACATAGCCTTGATTCACAGTATCTGCTGTAGCAGATACTGATAATGAGACAGAAGGAGAAGGAGGGTCCACAGACCTGTGTACAAGTAAGGAAATGGTGGACAGCTCAGAGCTCTTCCTAAATGCTTGAGGGCTAAAATGTAAAGTTGTTGTGTGTATAGATCTGTTGTCTTATTGCTGGAGCCTGATCTGCAATGTCTAGTAAGCAGTGTGCTTCTTTAAGTGTGGAAGAAACACATCCTTGGTTTTAGAAAGATAATCCAGGTAAACATAATTCACTCTGCTTCCTCTCCATCTTTGTCCTCATATCTCTTCATGTGGGAGATAATTTATTGTCACAAATAGTGAGCCAACTAGGAAGGATGCCCTCCTAGAGTTGGTGGTTTTTAATAGAGTCAGACTCATGGGACATGGTAAGTGGCTGACTTGGCTATGGTGATCATTAAATGACTAAGTTTCAAATTTACAGTGTGATGAATAAAAAGAGACAGCAGAGTTGCTCTCCTGGAGTCCAGGAAAGCTTAAGCTGTTCAGGGCACTACTTAGCAGCCTACCCTGGGAATCTGCTTTTGAGGGTTTAGGAATCCACGTGTGCTGTTCAGTTTTTCAGAACCACCTTTTAGAAGCAGAGGAACAGGCATTTTCACTATGTCAAAAGTCAAGCAGTTGGGGCAGAAAATCAGCTTTGGTGAACAGGGAGCTCCTTGTGGAGCTCCAGGGGATGAAGAAATTGTATGAGCTCTGAAAGTGGGGTCAGGCTTCTCAGGGGGATTACAGAGCTGTGGTTTGTCTATGCATCAAGAAGACACCAAGGGCCAGAGCTCAGTTACAGCTGAAACTGGCCAGTGCTGTTTCAGATAACAAGAAAGGCTCTTTGGAGCCTGGGGAGATGTAAAGAAAACATTGGGCTGTTCCTTGTTGAAGATGATCACCTGCCTAATAGGGATGAAGAAGAAGCAGAGGCATTCAATGTGTGTTTTGCCTCAGTTTTTGGTGACACTGATAGACCTTGGTGTGCCTGATCCCCAGAGCTGGAGGCCCATTAGAACTGGGACAGTGGCTTTCCCCTTGTGGACAATGAAATGTGAGGGACCAGATGTATCAGCTGAATGTTCACAAGTCCATGGGGCTGTTGGGATTCATCCCTGAGTGCAGAAGGATCTCACTGGTGTTCCAGCAGGACCCCTCTCCACCAGCTACCAAAGGCCTTGGGAGCCTGGGGAGGTCTCTGCCAGCCACTGCTGTTCCTCTTTACCACGAATAACAGGGTGGGAGGAAAGACCCAGGAACCTGCAGGTCTGCTAGACCAACCTCAATTCCTGGAAAAATTATGGAGGAGACTGTACTGAGTACTGTTAAAAGGTGTTTAAAGAGCAATGCAGCCATCAGGTGCCATCGACATGGGTCACAAAGGGAAAGTCCCATTTAATTAATTTGATCTTTCTGTGGTAAGGTCACCCACCTGGTGGGGAAGGGAAGGTGGTGAATGTAGTTTTTCTGCCTTTTAGTGAGATTCTTGGTACTGTCCCTCACAGCATCCTTCTGGACACATTGTCCAGCTGTGGGATGAGGGGGTTCATGGTGTGCTGGGTGCAGAGCTGGCTGCAGGGCAGGGCTCCCAGGGTTCCAGTGAGTGGGGTTGTGTCTGGCTGGTGAGCAGCCACCAGTGCTGTCCTCAGGGCTCAATACTAGGGCTGCTCAACATATTTATCAAAGGTATGGATGTAGGAGTTGAATGTGTACTGGCTGCAGTTCTGGGTCCCACAATTGAAGAAAGCCAGTACAAGGGCAGGAGTGCCTGTCCTGTAAGGAGCAGCTGAGGGCTTTGAGCTTATCTAGTTTGGACAAAAGGAGGCTGAGGGGTGACTTCATTGTTCTCCTCAGCTTCCTGAAGAGGAAAATGCAGAGGGAGGGGCTGATCTCTATTCTCTGGTGTCCAGGGATATGATGAATGGGAATAATTCAAAGCTGCCTCAGGGGAGGTTTAGGCTTGACATTAGGAAGCATTTATTTACTGACTGAGGGTTCAAACACTGCAATAGGCTTCCTAGAGAAGTGGTCAGTGCCCCAAGCCCTTCTGTGTTTGAGACATCTGGACAATACTCTCAGCAATACCCTTTAACTTTTGGTGAGGCATGAGGTGGTCAGGTAGTTGGATGAGGGTAGTTGTAGGTCTCTTCTAAATAAATATTACATTCCACTCTATCACTTTCCTGCCCTCTCTGGATTCCCAAGGGAAGCCTTAGGAGTTCAAGCACTGTGATGGCCTGTGCTTATGTTATGGGGTGTCAAAGGGAGATGAATGCCACTCATCAGAACAGAATGATCTGTCTTCAGTTCTCTTTTAGCTGCCCAGTGAATCCCTGGTGTGGCTATGTGTCTATGTGTCTTGTGTCTGTGAGCACCTGTTCTTCCAGGCTGACAGGTTGTTGTCTTGCCTTTCACAGAGCCCAGCCAAGTTCATGATCTGGAGGCAGAATCCATTGGTGTGACTTCTGTCATCTTAAAATGGGTGGAGAATGACAGCACTTCCAACACCTACACGTACAGGATAGAGGTTGTAAATGGTACATTTGTGAAGAACGTGACATCCAGTGAAACCAAAGCAGAAATTACTGGGTTAATCCCTGGGACACTGTGCAACTTCACAGTATTTGCTGTGGCAGCTGATCATGAGACAGAAGGAGAGGGAAGTCCCATAGCCCTGTATACAAGTAAGTCACAAGTTTTTTGTATCCCTGTTGCTGGCAGTTGTAATTTAATAGCAGCCTTGCCTGGGCCAGGTGCTAAAAATGAGTGGTTCATGTATAGAAGAAACATAGCCTTGGTTTATTTATTTACTTACTTATTAAGCACCAAACTCTTTCTAACCCCCCACCATAAACCAAAAAATCCTCCACAACAAGTAAACCAGAAACCAACCAATGAACCAAACTGAAATCTCCTGCATTGCCAACCATACCCATCCCTTTCCTGTCCACCTTTCTGGATTCCCTGGGAGCTCTGCTTCAGTGGTGACCGAAGCTTCTCCTTTGGAGTGTCAAAGGGAGGTAAATGCCACTGAGAATGGCTTGTCTTCAGTTCTGTCTTAGCTGCCCACTGGTGCAACAGCCTCCAGGAGTGCCTGGTGGTGTTGTTGGGGTGTTCCTGCACTCTGGACCATGAGTGGTGTGAGGGAGTTGAAGCCCTGGTGTGGCTGTGTTTCTTGTGTCCATGTCTGTGAGCAGCTGTTCCTGCAGGTTAATGAGTTGTTGCTTTGCCTTTCACAGGGCCCAGCCAGGTTCTTGATCTGGAGGCAGAATCCATTGGTGTGACTTCTGTCACCTTAAAATGGGTGGTGAATGACAGCGCTTCCAACACCTACACGTACAGGATAGAGGTTGTAAATGGTACATTTGTGAAGAACGTGACATCCAGTGAAACCAAAGCAGAAATTACTGGGTTAATCCCTGGGACACTGTACAACTTCACAGTATTTGCTGTAGCAGCTGATCATGAGACAGAAGGAGAGGGAGTGCCCAGAGATCTGTATACAAGTAAGGAAATGGTGCCTCCAATTGCAAGTAACTGTGCTGTTTGTGCCAAATTGCTCTGCTTTCTTAGTTTGGGTCTCTAGCTTTGTCCTGTTTCTTGTTGTGGCGTTGCTTTTTTCTCCAGCTGTGTGTGTATGAATGGAGCCGTCTTTGCAAAAGGACTGAAGTTGTCTCTGTGCTTGCATGTGCCACCTATAAATCAGTTATTTCCTCAGCATGTCTGCTCAAGACTGTAGAAATCTAGCTGCTACCACAGCATGATTTCTCCTAAGATACTTAGGAGGGCTGAGTAGAGCCTTCACAACACCTCTGGAAGTGAGTTATCACAGCTCATACCAAAAGATGTGGTGTGCAGGGATGTGGTGCCACGGTCACTGAGGCTTTTTTTTCTTAAACATTGTTTTGAGCTCTTTGCGGAGTCTGGGGCCTGAGGTTCCTGTGGGCTGTGACTGACTCACTTCCTAGGGTTGCATTATCAAGTATGGTGCCAATTTTGTTGGCGTTTTGCCAGAGCACCTTTCTTCCTGACTAGATAGATGGGATAGGAATAGACACTGCTTTTGTGTGTACCTCAGAAATGCAATGAGAACAGGCAATGTCCCTACAAAGCAATTTAGAGTGTGTCCTGGAGCTGCTACTGAGTCAATGAACTTGTCTAAGCTGCCTGAAGTGAGTTTTATCTGTCTGGAATTGGTGCTGAGTCAGGCTTGCAGACACAGCCCCCTATGTCAGCTGTTGGACCTGTTCAAGCAGCCTATTTCTTTCTCCTGGTGTTGAGGAGATTTTAGGCTGAAGGTCTCAAATTGAGACTCACGGGCATGATTTGAGTTAACAGACCAAGAACAGCTTGGACTGTTTCCTTCCCTGATTTCCATCTGTTTCTCTGTCTGGAAAACCACTGTGGAAAGAAGTAATTGTGGCATATGAAATGAAATAGAATATCCCCCAGAGCTCCTATGACCTTTCCAGAGATGCCTCAGCGTGAATGCCTAAAACAAGGAAGTGACGCTTGGCTCCAAGTAATGCTCATTCAGTGTGAAATAGGGAAATGTGGCTGTGGCTTTTCTCTATATATTTTTTTTGACAGGTTGCTGCTTTACCTTTCACAGGGCCCAGCCCGGTTCTTGATCTGGAGGCAGAATCCATTGGTGTGACTTCTGTCACCTTAAAATGGGTGGTGAATGACAGCGCTTCCAACACCTACACGTACAGGATAGAGGTTGTAAATGGTACATTTGTGAAGAACGTGACATCCAGTGAAACCAAAGCAGAAATTACTGGGTTAATCCCTGGGACACTGTTCAACTTCACAGTATTTGCTGTAGCAGCTGATCATGAGACAGGAGAAGAAGTGTCCATAGACGTGTACACAAGTATGTCCCAGTTTCTTGCATTCTTTGTTGCTGCTGGTCTGTGCTTTGCTGTGTAGCATGAGGCTCTGCCCACCCACCCAAGGGTTGTAATTTAAGACTTGCAGGCAGAGGTGATGATTCCATCCTGGAGTGGGAGATGGCCAATCCCCAAGTATCGGATGTTAGTGTAGAAGTAGAATTGCCCTGGTAGAAAGCTGTTGGTAAATCTACCTTCAAGACTGTCAACGAAGAGAAGGGAGCACTGATCACTGATCTCTTGCAAATTTGGGAAAGGAGCATTTGTTTCCTAGAGTATGGGGGCCTGAGATTCTCATTTTATGGAGCTCCCACAAGGAGCATTTTATGCCAGGTGAACTTGTGTGATTTGGGAGCCTATAGCTGCTGTCTTGGTGCTGCCAGGAGAGAGATTCTGGTAGTGCTAGATCAGGAGAACTCCTTTGGCCATGCAGCACCTTGCCATGTTTAGTATTGAAAGTCTTGACTTGTGGTGTTGGAGGGAGCATTTTGGAGCTGGCTTCCAAGGCAGTAGCCCAGCATGATCTTTCCACACAGTGCATGTGAAGGAAAATGGATGAATGTTCTTGTTGTTTATCTTTTCCTGAAATGTGCCTGCCATGTATGATCCTAGCTGACCAGTCAATGTCCAAAAGTCTCCCCTGTGCTGTCTGTCTGTAATGGCTAATTGCCCTCTTTTAAAGATGCAGAAAGTATAGGGGGCTGGAGACAGTGTCTCCAGAGGATCTGGAGAATGTTTCTCTTTTATGGGTGAAGTGCAGGGCATGAGGATTGGAGCAGAGTGTCTGGTTCATCACTTCTAATCCTCCTCTAGTGATATTTTATCTTCCTTGTATTTTGCTGTATGGAGTTGCACCTCTGGCATCTTTCCCCTTTACTGTTCTCTCCTTGCTGCCTAGGTGAAACCAGGTGAAACCCTGCAAGTGGTGGCACTGGGCTGGCCTGTGCCCCTCTTGCCTTTGCCTGTGAAAGGAAAATGAGTCATGCTTGAGATGGCTCATTCTCAATTTCCTGCTACCCAGCTATTAATGCCAAAGCCTCCAGGAGTGCCTGGTGGTGTTGTTGGGGTGCTCCTGCACTGTGGACCATGAGTGGTGTGAGGGAATTGAAGCCCTGGTGTAGCTGTGTTTCTTGTGTCCATGTCTGTGAACAGCTGTTCCTGCAGGTTAACAAGTTGTTGCTTTGTCTTTCAGAGCCCAGCCAGGTTCTTGACCTGGAGGCAGAATCCATTGGTGTGACTTCTGTCACCTTAAAATGGGTGGTGAATGACAGCGCTTCCAACACCTACACGTACAGGATAGAGGTTGTAAATGGTACATTTGTGAAGAACGTGACATCCAGTGAAACCAAAGCAGAAATTACTGAGTTAATCCCTGGGACTCTGTACAACTTCACAGTATTTGCTGTAGCAGCTGATCATGAGACAGAAGGAGAAGGAGAGTCCATAGATCTGTATACAAGTAAGTCACAAGTTTTTTGTATCCCTGTTGCTGGTGGTCTGTGCTTTGCTGTGCAGGACAGGGCTCTGCCCACCTGCCCAGGGTTTGAAATTTAATAGTGTTGCTGGCAAAGTTGCTGTGCTTTGCCTGCCTGCAGTCAGAGATGTTTGTGTGAAAGAGACATAGCCTTCTTTGAAAAACCAGAGTAAAACAAGCACCTCTAAAACAATGATTCTTGAAGTTGGGTACCAAGGCTTGTGATACTCTTGAGTGAACTCTTCCCAAGAACTTTCTCTCTGGTCTGGGATTTTTGTGGGTGCATCTTTGCCTTCACTTCTTGAAGGTTCAGGGCCTCAGAACATTCTTTTAAAGGGTTCCCATATAGAGATACTGTGATCTCGGGCCCTGTGGCTGGAGCAGAATGAACTTTAGATAACACTGGCTCAGGAGTACATTCATGGCATGACCGAGGCAAGCTGCTCCTTTGCCACCTTTTCATCACATCTGTTCCTCTTTCAGTGATATTTGAAGTTCCTTACATTTTGCTGTACACAGATAGACCAACACCTCCTTTCTCCAGTCCCCCTACAGCCTTGTATCTCTCCTGACCAACATCTCTGAATTTCTGAGCAAAATCCTGGGAGCTTTGGCATTGTAATGATGTGTTCTGCTTTAGAGTGTCACAGTGATGAATTCCACTCAAGGTTACATTCCATCAATTCTGTCTTAGCTCCCCACTGGTACAGCACCCTCCAGGAGTGCCTGGTGATGGTTTTGGGGTGCTCCTGCACTGTGGACCATGAGTGGTGTGAGAGAGTTGAAGGCCTGGTGTGGCTGTGTTTCTTGTGTCCATGTCTGTGAGCAGCTGTTCCTGCAGGTTAATGAGTTGTTGCTTTGTCTTTCACAGGGCCCAGCCAGGTTCTTGACCTGGAGGCAGAATCCATTGGTGTGACTTCTGTCACCTTAAAATGGGTGGTGAATGACAGCGCTTCCAACACCTACACGTACAGGATAGAGGTTGTAAATGGTACATTTGTGAAGAACGTGACATCCAGTGAAACCAAAGCAGAAATTACTGGGTTAATCCCTGGGACTCTGTACAACTTCACAGTATTTGCTGTAGCAGCTGATCATGAGACAGAAGGAGAGGGAGTGTCTGTAGATGTGTATACAAGTAAGTCATGGTTTCTTGTGTCCCTGTTGCTGGTGGTCTGTGCTTTGCTGTGCAGCACAGGGCTCTGCCCACCTGCCCAGTGTTTGAAATACAATATTATGTCAGGCAGAAGTGCTGCACACAGCCTGCCTGGAGTCAGCAATGGTAATGTGGAGGAAGGAGGTCTGTGCAGGGGGTTTTGTTGCCCTCTTTTTCCTCTGGGTGAGGCCCTCGGGTTCTCATTTGGAAGACCTCCCACAGAGTGTGCCTGGGGAACTTCCCCCTTTGGAGGGCCCATGGATGCAGCTGATCTTGGGCAGCACTGGATGGTGTGGCTGTCAGCCCTGCTGCTCTGCTCAGCCCATCAGCAGATAGGAGAAGGACGAGTTACTTCTTCATTCCTCATGTTAGGCATTGTGACTGTTTTCCTCCTTGTTGTGATCATGTGCTGCCTTGTCCTTTGTTTTGTCCCATTTTGACTGAGGTGAAATGAACCCAGAGCTCCTGAGTGGGTTTCCCAAAGGGGCTCTGGGATGAACTTGGAGAGTTGCTGGTACTCTGAAAGTGCTGCTTGGCTGAGTGTTTCTGGAATCTTCTCATGACTTTCACAGAGCCCAGCATTTTTCTCCTTATTGGGGTAGAGTATGCTGGTCTTTGACATTTCCCATGGAGCACTGATGATACTTCATCTAACTGTTCCTACAGAGTAGAGGTTGAAAGTCATGACTCCTCTAGAAACCAGGCATCCATTGTCACCAGGTGTCAGAGGTGTTGTTCCAGGGTTTGTCTGTAATCTCCTATAACTTCACTGTATTTGTAGGAGTAGCTGACAGTGTTACTGAAGAAAAATAAATATTTATAATTTGCAGTAGAAGTCCCAGTCACTCACATCTATTTTTACTAAATCTGTTTATTTCGGTACACAATTGTGCTTCTCCTTAGTTTCTTAAAATTATACCCCTTCTAACAAGAAAATAATTTAATGGATGAGTCTATAACCCCTGTATTTGAAAGTACCAAATACTTCCTTACCGAGAGAGGAAATAAATTTGGTGTGTGTTGTAATTGTAGATTTATAAGTGTTTTTGTCCTGAAGGCCAAGTTTTACAAGGTGTTTAGTTTAGGGGAACCTTTCTTCTGGGTGTTCCTGCTACATTACTTTTTAAGTATCTTTCTGTATCTGTCATAAGATTGCAGTTTTTATACTATATCCTAGAAGACTGTCACCCAAACTGACTTGTTATAGTTGCTGCTTTTAAGGGTGGCTGCTGCTGTGCTCTTAATAAACAGAGATTAAATTAATTTTGTTATGTGTTCACCACTAAGAGTTTTACATAATTATAGAGGGATTTAGTGGCAGTCTACATACTACTCTAAAAATGTTCTTAGAGTAATATGTTAAAGGGTTGAACAGTATTTTGAAAATGTTGTTGATCTTGATAGATACTCAGCCTAAATTTTCCCAGTAACCCTGTCTGTAGAGGAGGTAAAGAGCACAGAATAGGTCTGTGTATTGTGCTAAATAGTTGTCATCCTCATAGGGTAACAAGTCCTTGTGTAGGCAGTAGATGCCATGTAGGCATCTTTTTAAAAGGGGGAGGGAATACTGATGTTTTACAAGCATTTATACACATAACATACAAATACACAGCTTTTTCTAATGGCAAAGCTTGATTTCTTACTCCTTTTTTGTTATTCTTTTTTCTTTTGGCAGTAACTGTCTCAGTGGATTCACTTCAGTGTGAACCAGTTGCCAAGCAGCCTTTCCTAATGCTGAAGTGGAAATGTCCTTTTGGTAACAACTCTGGCTTTAGAATCAAAATATATAATATAAGTACTTCTGAGGTAATAAGAGAAGAATTGGCTCCGCGCTGCATGGTAGAAGGCTTTGAGCAAACCTTCCAAACATCACATTTAAATTTTTTCAGCACCTATAATGTTACTATTATAACTCTTCCAAATGGCTCGGAAAGCTCTCCAGTGGACAAGTTGTGTCACACCAGCATTACTGGTAAGCATTAAGATCGGAGCATGAAAGATACTTGTAGGACAAAAATATGAACTTCATGATTGCAGAATAGCAGACTTGGTATGCACTACGTTATCAGCCTGCAGAGTATGAATAGAACACTATATTAATTCTTAGTCTAATGTGATGCATAATAAATATGCATTATGTGAACAGTGTTGGTATCACAGCCTTTTCTTGTTTGGAAAACTTCTATCAGTGCTTAATGTACTAAAAAATATTTTTGTTGGCAGACCCACCTCCTCCAACCGAGGTTCCTTCAGTCAAGGCCGTCAGTCACAGCTCGTTGTCTGTTGAGTTCTCTGATTTTGATTCACTGAATGGTCCATTGGAAGCCTATGCAATAATGATTACAACAGAAGATCAAAGTAAGATGTTTATGATGTTATCATGTAGTTGAAACAATTTACCAGGCAGCATTATGTTTTACACTCTAAACAGGTGTTAAAAGATAAAGAAAAGGCAGACTCAGAATTTTCAATCACTTTTCAGAAATCATGAGGCAGATACCTTGCTTGCAGTCAGGTCACTCCTTGTTTTCAGAAGATGCCTGTTTTCACTCAGTCTTTTCGTGCCTGACTTACCTTTGTACATAAATCTCTTACGTACTGCCCTTGTGCTGTTGCCACCTTGATTTGCCAGTGATTCCTTTCCCCAAGATTGTGTAGTATCCCTTCTTTCCCACAGAATAATTTTCAGACCATCTAATAGAAGCAGCTTTGGAATATGGAATGTTTTTCCCCCTTTCTTCTTCAGCTAAAAGATGACTGCAGTAAGATCTTAAAAGAACTTTTTTCCCTGATTTTACCCAAAACACTTCAACTAGTAGAGATGGGATGTGGGTGGAAGGCTTAAATATCACTGACAGCATTAATGGAAGTTAAATGCCACAGAAAACTAGAGGGTAGCCTATCAGACTGGTCTATTTAAAGCATCAGAACTGAGAATGTCTCTGATAGATGAATGCCTAATAATAAATCATTAAATTAAGGAACTTAGTTTTGCAGCATAGGTTCCACTTGAACAACTGTTCATTTTTGCCAGTGCACTGGAGGAATAAGGCACCTGATGGAGACAGTTTCTGCTAAATGGGAGTTGACATTCACGCTTATCCTTTGTTACAACACTGGAAATTCATTTTGCAGAATTTTGATTATAGATCTTCCTTCAGTGGTTTTCCATGCAAAATACGTCCAAGAAATGTGTGTTTGTGTGGGTATATATGTTACATCACATCAGTGTAGAAAATTCCTATTTTTCACATGCCTACTCAGCTGCCCCAGAATTGCTGCTTTGAATGCCAGTCTCTTGCATGCAGCTCTGCCTGTAACTTCAGCCAGTCCTGGTTAGTCACAAGGAGTTCTGGTGCATTCTTCTGTGTGGTTTGGATTGGAAGGTATTCAAGGAGGACTTGTAGGATGTGACTGAGAGAAATAAGGGAGGAAGATTGCCCACATTTGTAATTTACAGTGAGTGCTTTGATGGGAGCAGAAGACAGCCTCACAGCCAAGCATCTCTTCAGCTTTATTGTTGAAATAGCACAAATATTCATGAGATGTGTTTCTCTGTTCTAAACCAGTCATGGTTACCTTTAGGATAGACAGAGGGGACTTTATTCTGTTGTGTAAGAAATGGTGTCTAAGGCTGTTTGAAATGCCATAGGGTGGTATTCAAGGCATCTACAAGGATCTGCTGGTATAAACAGGGATGTACATCCTGTTGGAATGGAAACTAGGGACATGACAGGACATATCTTGGGTAGTATTGAACACCCTTTTCTAGGCAGCTGAGTTAATTGCAACCTTATTTTCTTTTCATAAGACCAAGTCAGTGCTTTAGAAGAGTTGTCTTGCATCCTGTTGCTGCAGAGTTACAGTTGAGGAGAGCTTTGCTGCTGGTGGTAGGTCACCCCTTGTCTGCACAGCTGTAGAAAACTTATCAGAGCTTTTCCACCTTTCAGAGCCTCCTGCAAGGCTTCTCCTTTTTAAATTATATCAGTATTATATTTACTTCTGGAAGGACCTTTAGCTTTGTGAAGGCAGTCAATAGAGAGCAAACTTCTGTCAAATAAGTGAGATTTCTTTGTTCTCCCTCAACACTGGGAAGATTTGTAAGTTGGCTTGCTCTTGAGTTGTTGGGACAACTGGTAAGTTGAGTTTGCTTATTGCCTCTTGGGTTACATGTGCCTTAACTGTATAATTGCCTCAAGGTTCTAGAGTTCATTTGCTGTAAGAACAGACACTGTAAAGTGGTGCTCTTCTGCGAATGGTGTCCTGTTGGTCACTGCTCACTGTGGTAGCCTGTTCTTAATCTTCTGAAGGAGAAACTGTTCTGACCATTGTTTTGTCCAGTGCTTGTCTATGTCAAGGAGAGGCAGAAATTACCTCTTTCATCTCCTACAGTTCAGGTGTGAGACTTCTTGTAGGATAGAACAAGGAACAAGGTCAGGACAAGTTTAGTGTCACCCTGAATGAGGCCTGATGCTGTTTGGGTAGCACAAATACTGATGAATTTTTTTCTACACCATTTGCATTTTACTCTCTACATACAAGAATGGATAGAAGACATATGGATATAGCTGACTTGGCTGGTGAAGTCTGTCCACAAGAATGCCTGGTCCCAGCACTCATCCACCTTTATTCAGAAGCTCTGCTATACACGGTAGAAGTAAAACCAATAGCAAATTAAAATAAATAACACTGGGGAGAGGTGGTGCAGTAGGTTGCACTGCAGTAGAAGAGGTTTCTGATATTATGTTTTACTCTCAGCCTTTCATTTCAAGCAGTACTTGTGGAGGAATTACAACTGTAGCTAATGTGACCATCTCAGCCACTGTGCCAGTTGATACAAAACCAGGGGATGAGTTATATTCTTGTTCTTGTTGTTTCCTGAAGGTTCTGAGTCTTTGAAGTCTAAACTGAACAACACATACAAAGATTTCAAGAAGAAGATGACAACTGCCTATGTTACATATGTCATAAAAACAGAGCAGACAGAATCACATTCTTCCCGTTCTCAGAATGATAAAAACATCATTAATGTAGGCAAGGGAAACACAATGTATGGCTACGAAAACGGACCATTGATCCCTCTTCGTTCATACAGGTATTTATTTCAAGCCACTCTTTTATTAAGTTTTCTGTGTTGGAAACTAGAAGATCATCTAATGGAAAGATTACAGATGTTGCTAAAGGTTGTTAAAACCCTGTAATGTATCTGGTTTTGTTTTTTTTTTTCTTATTCCTTCCTTTTCAACAGGGCCTGTGTTGCAGGTTTCACTAATATAACCTTTATGGACGACGTGATTGAGGGGGAAGATAGTTATGTATCATTTTCACCCTGTTCTGAACCGGTTTTACTGCCCCAAGATCCAGGTATAGTTAATGTCAAATATAGGACTGGCAGCTTGGCACATACACAGCGAGTGGAGATTCCTTAATTGTGGCAAGTTTCATAATATCAAAACTCCTGTTGGTTTCTCTGTATGAACTGTTTCTAGCTTTGCAGTGGACTGCTCTGTAAATTCATGCCTTGCTAGTTCTGCAGGCGATCCCTTTTTTCCATGTAGGATTCCACTGCAGGAGTAGCCAAAAGCCATGGCATGCTAAAAGGGATTGGATGACACAGTGAGACTTTGGTATAGCTACAAGTGGCAAATAGCAACTGATGGTCTCACAGTTCTGTTAAACTAGAAGCAGGTGTATTGAAATGCAGATACTGGTCCTTTGATCCCAATTTTGTATAAATTTAATATTCTCTGGTTATTATTCTTAAGGAGATTTCAATACTGGTACTACCAGAGGACAGTAAAGCCAAGATATTTTAGTAGAGTGACGCATGCTTGGTTAGTCACTTGCAAGGTTCTGCTGCAGCATGTTGATTCAGTTAGAAGTTACTGAAGAGGACAATGAGTAATACTTTTTCTCTTTTATCAGGTGTTATTGCTGGAGTGGTTATTGGGTGCCTCTTGGCTATCTTGGCTGTAGTCGCTGTAGGGGGGTTCATATTCTGGAGAAGGAGAAGGTAATGTGTGTTTGTTGTTGTACTGATTGTATTGAGGAGCACCAGTGTTTCACTTCAGTACCTTTCTCCTAAAAAGGGCTCACTCTGTCATGATGCATGGCTGTCAAAATGTTTTAAAATATGTTGTATTAAAATGTTGTTTGTATGTTACAGATTAGAGTTGAAATATCAAACCACTTGTTTAATAACTTTATTTAAGCCCATAGTTACAAACTAATGAGTTGAGAAGAGCTAAGCAAAATAAATTTTAATTCATATAACAGATTTATTGAATCATAGAATGGCTTGGGTTGGAAGGGATCTTCAAGATCATCCAATTCCAACCCCCCTGCCATGGGCAGGGACACCTCCCACTATCCCAGGTTGTTCAGAGCTTCATCCAGTCTGGCCTAGAACACAGGTGGGCATCCACAGCTTCTCTGGGCAACCTGTGCCAGTGCTTCAGCATTCATGAATAGTGATGAAGTCAATCAGTCACAAGTGAGCAAATATATCAAATTATTGAGATATTAAAAGTAATTAAAAAGTAATTGGGTGTAATTGTACCTTAGATGGTTTGATTTTTAAATTATCCATCAGTCATTCTTTTTAATTGCTTGGTGGCCTGTCACATGGAACTTCTATTCTGTAATTTCCAGAAGCTGATGAGTTTAAGCTGGTCTCTCAGTTTCCAATCTTGTTCAAATCATCTGGGATGTAAGAGTGCATAAAGGCTTTTTCTGGCTTCTGACCTAACTCCATGTGGAGTTAGCCATAGGGCCCTTAGTCCAGTTTTCTTAGTTGCTTTAAGTAACTGTTGTTATTTTTACAATTGTGTCCAATAGCTGTGTACAACCATGGGAAGAGCTTCCTTTAAAGCTAACATCATTTCTTTTCATTCAGCTACCACTGAATGACTGACACATCACTGTTGAGCACTTCCTGTAGGGATTCTGGGATTAGCAGCAGTTCCCCTGAGATATCAGTCAGTGATGCAGATCCCTCAGTTGCACATCTTCCACCAAAGTATGTGCTTTGTGTTCAGGCTTTATACTCTGGTTCCAACAGAAAGAAGCAGTCCCATTGCACAACATCACCAAAAGAAGGATGAATTTTTTTTTGTCGTGGGCTGTTTTTTTAGTTGGTTGGTTTTTGGTGTGGTTTTTGGTTTTGTTTTTTTTTTAATTCCAGGTGTAAAAGTTTGCCTCAGAAGTTTGGGGTTTTTTTTTCACAGAATAAGATGCTTTAAAAGAAATTGTTATCAACAGGCACAAGAAAACAGATAAGAAATCTCATGTAAATTCCATTTAATTCTACTGTAAACCTATTGTGTTGTTTTCTTTCACCTTATAGGAAAGATAAAAGAAATACTGAAGTGTCTTTTTCTCCAATTAAGTAAGTCCATATCTTTTCTCATGGTATTTTCTGAGCTCAGGTGATATTTGCAAAAATAACTCAGAACTCAGATACTTGTTTTCTGTGCAGTTTTATAGAGAATATTTAAGTATTAATTCCTCGTGGAACTGAAATACGCCAGCATGCAGACTAAAAATAATCATGTTGATTGAGACTTCTAGAGCCACCACAGGGATTTGAGTATTCACTTCATGAATCACTATTAGACAAACAAATGCTCCACATGGTTTTGAAAAACAGGGTTTGAATGAAATACAGACTTTGTGCACATTGAGGGATCAGAATTGTAGATAAAATGCAAAAAGACAAAATATGTTCTGTGATCTGAATTTTTCTTTTTTTTTTAATGACTACTTTGTGCTGAGCCATTCATCCAGATAATGTTGTGATTGTAAAAGCTGGCCATGGAGGGAGTAACCACAATATATTGTAAGGCATTGTTACTGAATCATGTTATTGGTTCTGGCACCAATTTTTGTGCTGGTGGAAAGCCATGGCCACACCATCCCATGGAATCCCTCCTCTGTAGACTTGATGGTTGGCATAAAATACATCAGGGAATGGGGTCAATCCAATGGGAGTAAGCAGCTGGCTGACACCTTGTGTGATGTTCCTCTCCTGAAGGATGCACTGTTCTCTCCTTGATTTAACAGAGCAGTTAAATGCTATGCTTGATACCCTGTCCCCTGTAAATGCACTGTTTTGTGTCTGCAACTAACAGTCATGCTTTCAGTCTTAGAGTCACATAATGAAAAATACAACTGCATGTGTCTAATCAGCCTTTTTTTCTTCCCCTCACCCTCTGCTGAAGAATCAAGAAGTAAGTAAAGTATACTTTCTAACACATTAACTGAATTAATTCATGGCTTATTTACCTAACACCAGTTGCTGACACATGGCTTTTCTCATTTTAGATCAAAAATGATTAAAGTGGAGAACTTTGAGTCATACTTTAAGAAGCAGCAAGCTGACTCCAACTGTGGTTTTGCTGAAGAGTATGAGGTATGTGCCCTCAGTGGGGAGAGAGCTTCATGACAAATATTTTTGGAAAGACAAATCATCCTTCCTGTGGAGCATGCACAAGGCTTACTGAAGGAGAAGAGAAGGGTCCTTTTTTATAGAGATGATTAGGCTGTATGTATAGCCTTCCCTTCCCTTCTGCAGCTCCAAATTTAGTTGAAGTGCATGATAAATACTTTCTGCGCTGAATTATTATCACTGACTGTGGGCTTGTAGCATGGCCTGCTTGTCAGAGCTCTCACTGGAGAAATCTTTGCCCTAGTCATGTACAGACTTAGCCTAGGGGACACTGTATAATTTCTCTGCTCTTCAGCTTTCTCATCTTGGGTTGTTTTGGGTTTTTTTATACATATCAAGACAGGTCTGTTGCTAATCTCACTGACTTCTTCAGTGCGTGGGTGTGATTTGCAAACCACACCTGTGAATAGCTCAGTCAGAGAAACAGCAATTATGATTTGCTTACTGACCATAAGAGTTTTTTCTATGAAATGTGCTAGAGCTCACTTGCTGTAAGGAACAAAGGACAGGAAGGAAGTGTCAGGGAGGATTCTGTGTTGTCATGTCTGCTGTTAAAGAATCTCATTCTGTTTCTCATCTCCTCAAAGCTTTTAATTGACTTTCTTCTTCAAATTCTGTCTCTTTGTACTTCACAGGCTGGTGCTCCACCTTGCCTTCCTCTCAGATTTTGCTTCCTTCAGTTGGTTCATGATTTGCTTCTCTCTCCCTGTAATGTCTGCAGAGCTTATGCAGTAGTTCCCTGCCTTGGGACAGAAGGAGTTGCCATTCATATCAGTGTTTATTTCCACAAAACTGTTTCCAGGCTTTTAAAGTCCAGCTGTGGGTTTTAAACATGCTACTATTCCTACATTCTGTATTAATCCCTTCTCTAAAAGATTTGCCACTGTCACCCTCCCACTCTGTAACAAGAGGATTTTTATTGACATTTATCCCAGTTTAGCATGCCTACTTTTACAGCACAGGACACAAGTGTTTGGACTACTTTTCTGTTTCTGTATGATTGCTAAACCAGGACCAGGTGCTTATGAATCTTCCTTTTATTGTAGGAGCTCAAGTCTGCTGGTGTTCATCAGCCCAAATTTGCTGCTGAACTTCCTGAAAACAGGGGAAAAAATAGGTACAACAACGTCTTACCATGTGAGTTATTCTCTTTGGGTTTGCATCTTCTACTGGTTGAGTTTTTAAGTGAAAACTGTTGGGTTTGGCTAATCCAGCTTTAATAGTACCCAGAGGTTTCACATATCATTTTCCAAATGAATGAATTTGGGCTGCTGCTTTCCCAAAGTCACTGTATAAGCAGACCTGAAAGAGCCTTCCCTCAAGGATATTTGGATATTTTTTCAGAAAGCTTTTTTTAAAGAACTTCCCCGTAACTAAATAACTTTAATTTTCCATTTGTGAGAAATGTGCAATCCAGGTTGAAAACATAAGAGGATAACAGTTGACCACAGACAAATTTGCAAGCTATGAGAAATATTAAGACCCTGCTGGCCAGCTTTGTAGATGAAGTAAGAGTTTAAACCCTGTCAAACTGCTTGTGGGCATCCCAATGTAGCAGAGAGTCAGAAGTTATTGAAAAGTGAACAGTGACAGGTACTTAAAGATGCTTTGAAGAAGAACATTGGCCGCCATGGCAGCAGGAGACAAATCACTTTTTTTATCCAGTAATTAAAACTGTAGTAAATCTTTTGTTGGATTAAAAATCTATAAATTGGCAATACCAAACCATGTTTTAAACCAAAATAAACTGTATTTCTGGAGTGATTATCCTGGCCACTCCTTTTTCTGAAGGCTACTGCTAATTATGATTCCTAAGGTTATATTCTTATTCTTAAAATGCACATTGAACACCTTTTATTTAGAAACCATGCATTAGATAAACAATATTGTTCTGAAAGGTTCCAGTTCAAAAATTCATAGTTGTCTTTTTCTTTTTTCTTTCTGCAGATGATATTTCTCGTGTTAAACTTTCAAATCAAAATTCTGGAACTGACTATATTAATGCAAACTATATGCCTGTAAGTTGCTTCATTAGCTGAAATGAAATATAATGTGTATTTTTCTGATGTAGGCATAAGGACTCATAATGATGTTTAAAATCAGCTTTTATTTCTCACTGATGTTGTGTGTGTATATATATATACACATTTACTTTGTTTTTTTCTTTTTAGGGCTATAACTCAAAGAAGGCATTTATTGCTGCACAGGGTCCATTACCCAATACTATAGAAGACTTCTGGCAAATGATTTGGGAAAAGAGTATCTACTCTATTGTTATGTTGACAAAATGTGTGGAACAAGCCCGGGTATGTTGTTATCAATACCGAATTGTCTCTTGAAGGAAGCTGCATCTCTTCTAATTTTGTTGGTACCTTAGTGGTTTGGAGACTGGCCACGGTGTTTTAACAAGCATCCTCTTGGTGGAAGACTGTTTTCCAGATTTAAAAAGGGGTTCATTTATTTTAGCTTATTTTTTGTATCTGCTGACTACCAGAATAGATTGTCTCAGGAGGGTTGTGGAATCACTGTCATTAATGGTGGGTTCTTCTCTCTAAAGAATGATTTTAGTAGATCTTCTCTTGGCCTGGAATAGCCACCCGCTTCAGGTGGTGTGTTATTTAAAATTGAGTTGTTTCATTGCTGTGTGTGATGTGTCTAACTTTGTTACTCTCTTCTTAGACAAAATGTGAGCAGTACTGGCCAGACAAACAACCCAAAAGCTATGGTGACATTATTGTGACAATGGTCTCAGAAGTTGTCCTTCCAGAATGGACAATAAGGGATTTCACTGTAGAAAAGGTGAGGACTGCCTTGACTGTTGGTTGTTAGTGTGTAAATAACCTTGTGTTTATGCAGATACCTGTAATATCTTCTGGACCAAAAAAATTAGCCCCATCAGTAAATACAATGCAGTAGATATGAGCTTGGAGTAAAATGAAAATACAAGGGAATTATTTCAAAGCATTCTGTACCACAGCAGAAAGAAGAGGGAAACTGGAATATCATTGGTCAAATCATTGCACAGTTGTAACAGGCATCTTTGATGAAGCTGAGCTTGCCCCAGTACCCATGTCAGGAAGCCCAACTGTTACTCCTCTGAAGCCAGTTTTCATTGTCTTTTTTGTTCATTTTTTTAATGTCTACTCTTCCTGCAGTCCAACACCCCCGAGAGCCACACGGTGCGCCAGTTCCATTTCACCTCCTGGCCGGATCACGGCGTGCCAGAGACAACAGACCTTCTCATCAACTTCAGGCACCTTGTCCATGAGTACAACAGCCAGAATCCAGTGGACTCTCCTACTCTGGTGCACTGCAGGTAGGAAGAAGGTGTTTCTGTTAGACACACTTTTGTCTTGTGGTTTTTTTTTACAGTCAGTTCCATTTCAGTGGGATTAAAACCAAAGTATGCCTCTCTGTATAAGGACATGGGCTATTTACCTTGTCAAACTAAAACCTTTGCTCAGTGCTTCAGAAGTTAGTGCTGTCTAGGTAGCAGAGGAAGTGATACAAAATGTCGTAAGAGCAGAGCATCTCTCCTAGCCTGGAAAACTGAACTGGAAAGGATGTCCTTTCAAGAGCTTGTATACATAATCCTGTGCACGTGCAAGGCTGAGAAGCCCCTCTTGGTGGTGGTAAGAGCCACCCCTCTGTGCTGCCAAGACTTTTATTACCCATGCCACTGAAATAGTAGGAGGCATCATCTTGGCTTGCCTGGCTTTTTATCAGGCCAGCAGTGAGCAGGTGGTTGGGAGGAAGCACAAGCAGCCTGTCTGTGTCGTTGCAGCGCTGGCGTCGGGAGGACGGGGACGTTCATCGCCATCGACCGCCTGATCCAGCAGATGGAGATGGAGAACACCGTGGACGTGTACGGAGTGGTGTACGACCTCCGCATGCACCGACCCCTCATGGTGCAGACTGAGGTGAGGCTCTCTGCCATCCAGCAGCACCTTTCTCAGATGTGCATAATCATCCAGATGTAGCTCGGAGTTACAGGGCTATGAGATATTAAGGAGTGAAAATTGCTCTTCATTTCGCTTCCCTCCTTCCTGCCTCATCTCTTCTCCACAGAAGTAGTTGCAGCTAGGGACCATAGTGCATCCAAGCAATGTCTTTACAGAGTACTTTGTAGGACTGGCATTTACAGCTTGAAAGAATCAAATCCTGAAGCTGACTTTTTTTGCAGACTAGTTTTACCTATGTGGATTTTATCCTTTAGTTGTGAGCCAGAATTATCTGGAGTAAAGTGGTCTCGGTGTGCGTCTTTGCTTTTGTGTTCTGCAGGAACAAGTATTCCTATGGAAATTACCACTTTGATCCAGAAAGGTGTATGGCCTAACTCAAGCTGATTTGGAAAAGGGCTGTAAAATCTCCATCATGAAAGTCTTTTAGAATAGCGTTAGGCATGACAGATCCTAGCTCTAGACAGCAAAACTTGATCCTAGTTTTTTTTTATTGGGGGGAGTTGATCAGATTACATTATGAGGTCCTTTCCAGCTCTATTTTCTATAAACTATATATCACAACATATGTCACAGTCGAGACAGCCATGATACACAGAGTGTCACCATACAATTTCAGAAAACTTCAACCCATACAGAGTGACATCATGTTACTTCAGAAGACTGCAAGCATCTGCCCTTCTTGTTCTTTAGCCCAACCTTTTATACCCCTCATGTTCATACATTGCACCTGTGTGCCCTCTGTTCCCTTTGGTGGTTGGTCAGTGCAGCTGGGCACTCCATGGCTCATTACCTTCAGTGCTGATCACCTGCTTTTCACAGCTGTAGCCCATTGGGGATGAGGCTCTGCCACAGCCCCACTCCCAATTACCACAAACTGTGTGCCTACACTATATATATGTTCTAAAACAAGCACTGTGATAACAGTGCAGTGCCCAAACCTATATTCAGAAGCAGAATTACTCCAAAAAATCAGGTATTTTTTAGAAATGTATTTCTGTCTCTCTTTCTTCCATCAGGACCAGTATGTCTTCCTAAACCAGTGTGTCATGGACATCATTAAATCCCAGAGAGAGAGGAAAACGGACCTTATCTACCAAAACGTGACAGCAATGGCAATCTATGAAAACTTCACACCTGGGCCAGCTTTTGGGAAGGCCAATGGCTACCATGCATAGTCCAGAAGGAACCCAGTGCCTCCATCCAGGAGATGTTACCTACCCATGGGAGAAGGAGGTGTCTGACTCGTGTTTTCTGGGATTGTGTGCAGTGTCTCATGTCTGGCTTCTCCAGTTCTGTCTGCATTCAAGGGTGTGATCTACAGGAGGAAAAACAACACTGGCAGGAGCTGCAGACTGATGTTAAAAAAACCCGAACAACAAAACCCAAGCAAAACTTGTTAAAGTTAACAGAGGAATCTTGTTTTTTCTTGGGAATTTAACAGTACTGATAGGTGAAATAGCATTTGCAGTATGAACAGTGAACTAGAGTTTAAATATTAAAATAATAACACAAGCTTTTTATTACAATTTTATATTATTTCATTTACAGACACCAGGCTGGTGAGTTGTTTTAATATATTTAATTATAAGTTTCAGGAACATATTCTATCTACTGTATCTGGTTACTTAGTTAATAGATATGTGCCTCTGTGATCTATTTTTTTTCTGTGTTCCTTTTTATTTAAAAAAGGAGTACAAATGGCTCCTTCAAATGGACATTCATACTTGGAAATTGTGCCTTTTCTAGTTGCTACTCTAGAGAAAAAAAAACAGCAGAGATTCTATTTTTGTACTGAAACTCTTAATGAGAACACAGATTTTTAAATAAGGCTTATGTCAAACTTAACTGTAGTTGCACTGTTGGCAGGACTCTCCAGAAGTTTGGAGGTGAGCTTTTTTTTTTTGCATTTCACCACAAATATCCCCTGCCTTAATTGTTTTGGTGCCTCTGCCAGAGGAAAAGGAGTGTGGTCTGTCACTCCGAGCTTTAATTGTAGTTAAAAACAGAGCAAGTGAATCTGTGAATGTGTGTGCGGGGGGGTGTGTGGGCGTGTGGATGAAGGACAGAATAGCTCCTCCCTGCTCCTGCCTGATATTCCTGTTTTTATACAATTTATAATGATTTATTTAAAGGTGCAATATATGATTTACTGAATAATGCTCACTCTAATAGAGTTTTTCTCAGGTTGGTGTCTTTTTGTCATTGTTGTTGTTTTTCCTCAAATATATAAATCTGTGAAAATGCTGAAACTAAGGTTCCAAGTGTTCAAGCACTCCCAAACGGATCGACTGGCTTTACTGTTTCTACCAAAAGACATTGCACACAATTCTGCTGTAAAGACAAATTTCTTGGTTGTTTCAGCCATTCAAAACTGAGACACATCTTACCTGCCTGCATCTCACTGATCCAGTGTAATTGTTTTGTAATTATTTGCAATATACTGCTGCTTTTTTTTTTGACTGGTCCTTTTAGAAACTGAAGGAACAAGCAGAAATCCCCCGTTTGCTGATTTCACAGGTCAAGGATCAGATTGGATTTATTTTGCTGGTACATAACTGTTAGACTTTGGAAGGCATTACCAATGAAGGACTTAGGTAGTGTGGGGTGGGGTGAAGGTGTATTTTTTGGTCTTTGGATTGTTGCACTGGTTGCATTGTAGATGAATATGAAGTTTATGAATAATGCTATAGAATAGCTATAAAGCAGGGAAAAAAATCTTATGAAGGTTTAATAACCAGAGTCCCTGGAATTCTGCTGCTTTTTTGTTGTCGTTGTCTTGGGGTTTTTTCTTTGTTTTAGTAGAGTTGTCAGAAGAAGCCACAGATGCTAGGAGTATGTGTGGCTTTACAGTGGAACCTGGCAACATCACAGGATCCAATGTCAGCTGAAGGAGAACATAGGAATTCCTGGTGCACAACTGTAACTTTACAAATATCCTGAGGAATTTTTTACAACCTGGTGTGAAACTGTGGTGTGCTGTATGAGCAAAACTGGAGGACAAACCACAGTGCGCATTTGGTTGTTAGGTTTTGGGGTTAGGTTTTGTTGTATGTTTGGTTTGGTTTTTGGTTTTTGTGGGTTTTTTTTTTTTTTTTTGGTAGCAGCCACTTGTGGGTTCTTGAATATAATTTTGTTCCTCTTTCTCTGGAAATACTTTAAAAAACCCTCTATCTTGAGGTTCCTGATCCTGCCCAGCTCCATCCAAACTGGCAGCCCACAAAGTGGATCTCTCATTTGCATTCTTCCTAAGCTGCTGTCAGATGACAAAGATAAACCACTTGCACCAAACAGAACCATTCCAAAAGAACTGGGAGGGAGGAAAGTCTGCCCTTTCCAGTCATGTTATTTTCTTTAATTCTCTTACTCTTTTAATTACTGCACATCTGTGCAGGGCACAGAGCCAGTATTTGTTATTCCAGGTCTCCCAAGAACTTGCTGCCTTAGGGTGGCAAGTGCTCTTTCGCTTCAGAAGGCCCTTGTTTTGTGTAGCATAGAGGAGAGGGAGATGAGTCTTCCATGCTAGATCATGTTGTTTCTATTCTGTTGCAGCAGAACATCAGAAAATGAGCTAGGACAGTATGTGTTTCTGCCTAACCACTGCCCAGATCCTCTTACAGAAAACAAATGGATCTGTCCCATTATTTTGGTGTTGGAAGCAGGCATCAAATTCTCATGTGTGCCATCATCTAATGAGTATCCTTTTTTAAAGAACTGTACGCAGGTGTTTTTCCAAAACTGGCACATTGTGAGAAGAGACTGAAGGTTGAAGCAAATGACCTCTTGATTCTCTGTATGGGTGGAAAAGGTTGGTAAGGCTTAAGCTGTTGTAAACATAAAGTTGGGTGTAGTGTCAGTGTGAATAAACAGGACATTCCTTATAGGATGCCTCTGCAGGAAAAGGACTACAGGTAATGCTCCACTACCTTGTGGATCTGTCTTGCTCAAGATGACTTGAATTCCTGCAAATGTTTTCTCCCTGCCCTCTGATGTTCTCTGTGTTATAATTGCTGAGATCTGTCTCTTTGGTCAGTGTTTTCTCTCACTGTTGCTTATTTAAAGCTGTCCACTGAAAGCTCCACTGTGTGACAATTGCATCTCTTGCATTTCTGTTTAACTCTTTCTTCCATTTGGGGCCTGCTTAAGAAGGGAAAAGTTGATGTGTTTCAAATAAGTGACTGTTGAATATCTTGAAATGATGTACAAATTTTGTTTTCATATTTGTTGTACAGGAAATTTCAGTACATGTCTGTAATATTTTCAATGGTTTGATTTGTTCTTAAAAATATAAAAATAACAATTAAAAAGCATCATCCTAGAGCACTTTTGGTCTTATTTTTCCTTCATTGGTATTCTGTTTTGAATCAAATTAATTTGCTAAAATACCCATTTCATTTAGAAGGGCTTTATAAATGGAAAGTGAGCTCCCATCCTCGGGGGTGGCACTTGAGTCAGTTGTGTACTGCAGTCACTGGAGCTCCCTGGGACAGTGTTAATCTGTCATTCAGACTTCCCTGGAGGCCCTGGATTTGATGTTAATGTCTCCTGATAGTTGGTAGCTTCTCTAAATTAAGAACTTGATACCAGGTAAAGAAACAGGACCATCAGCCAAGGTCCATCAAAGATCTCCATTTGCTGAAATAGCCTTGAGGGAGGAGCAGTGTTTCTAAGACTTGATTGCTTCCAGAGGAACAAGAATGAGGACTATTTCGTCTGTTGAAGATATTGCATTGTCTGGAGGTGGTGATAGAAGGGGATGCAAAAATACCTTTGTGATGCTATAGCTGGCTGCTGGATTACAGATCACCTGTCTGTAGATGCATAAAAAATTATCTCAGTTAAGTGCCTTTCTCCCAGGATTCTTAGTTGCCATTCCTGGCTGCCATCTGAATCACTACCAAGGAGGATCACATGCCTGGAGGGTGATACTGGCACTCAGCAGCTCTCCAGTTCATCACAGGATGCTTACACTAAACTAAAATTCTGTGATCCTCTGTGGCAACTGCTGTGTTTTCTGAAACGACTGCATGGTGAGATTGGAAGAGCCAAGTGTGATTGTCTTGTCATTTTTCAGTGGGATCATGTGCCAGCCACATGATCCTGTTCTTACCCTTGTGATATTAGAACTTCAGGAAAGCCAGCTGTTCTGTCTGCCATTTGGAGCTTTAGTCTGTTCATGTGGCTAGAGCTGAACTCGAATATCTGGAAATCACATTCTCTACCTTGTCAGGTATTAGTTTTACTGCCTTGGAGATGGAAGAGATGGAGGTCAGAGTGGAGAGGATGTCATGTTTCTGTCCTGTGCTTGGCTTGATAAATGGGATGTATTGATGCTGCCTGTGCATGTCCTTCCTGGCTGGGTGTTATCAGGCAGCAGATAAGAGTTTGGAGATGAACATGTGGGTGTTTTTGTGGAAGAGGGTCAGCAATGGGGGCTTGGGAGGGAAGACCACCTGAAATCTTTGTTATTCTGAAGCAAAAAGAAAAAGCCAAGATCTTAACAGCTCCTGGGTCTTCTGGGTAAAAACTAATTTAAAAATGCAGATGCAATCACTGTGGTCAAGGGCTGGAATGAGGGGCAAGCAAAGATTAACAGGTTATTTGCTTCTGAGGTGGGCAGGTACAGTGTTCTCCACTTCCTGTACTAATCAGAGAAGTTACTGTACTTCCTTTCTTCTTTTGCTGTGGCACTGCTTCAGGCAGTCCCTTTCAGCTCCTCATGTAAGACCTTGTGGTGTTGAAAAACCTCTGTCTGCAAACTGTTCCATTTTCAGCAGTTTGCAGAGGTGTTTTTGATGTTGGTACCAAACAGCGCCTCTCTCCAGTCTTGTGTTTCATTCCATGTTTGTTACCCTTGGACTTGGCAAACCCCTTGCCTGTGCCAGCCTCCTGCCTGTGAGGGAGGAGGAGGCAAATGAAGCAGAAAACCTGAGTTGGAAGTACCAGGAGGAGCTGCTTCCTGCTGGTGTTGTTGGCTGAAGGGAAGGAGCTGTTAGTACATCTCATGTGAGGGAGAAGCTCGGAGCTCTTCTCAAGCTGTTTCTTAGATCTGAAGAAGAAGATTGTGAATCCAGCTCTTCTTAGCCCCTGTTAGCAGAATCTGATTGATCATTCAAGTTGCTTTCCCTGGGTTTATTACATTTTAAATTAATATACATCATTTTCTGACAGCCAGAAGCAAAGCTAGCAAATTATCTCCTTTTGCTGAAAAAAAAGAGTCTAGTTTAATCCCAAGTGAGTTACTTGAATTCGCATTTTATCTCCAACTTTCCAAGTAATCAGAGAAAAGCCAGATTGTTTGGAGCAATGTTCCAAGTGTAGTGCTGATGTCTCATGGACATTTCTGGTATATTCATAATGCTGACAGGATTTCTGGGGACACACAAGAGCTGTGTGCTCAGTGTGTGAGGGACAGAGCATGTTCACACAGTGCCAGGCTGTTGCCCTTGTGTCACCACAGGGCAGGATGGACAGGAAATCAAGGATCTTCTCCAAGGGATTTCTAGACTTGTTTTTTTTTTTTTTGTCTAGCAGATTTTTGATGTGGTGCTTCCAGAGTCAGGAATATGCTACCAGAAGGAAAACAGGCTTTTTGATAATGGTCTAATTTCAGCTCTGATTAAGGTATGTATCTACCTAAAAGGTGATTGTTGTAACTCCAGAAGGGAAATATATCCTGTTCATTTCTGGTTTAAGCCTCCAGATGGCACATGATACCACTGGTCTTTCCAAGGAAAGCTTTCCCTGACAGGCTGCTTCTTTTTCACTTCCTTCCCAGGTTCTGATAACCTCCCTCCAGTCCTTGTGCTGTTTCCCCTTCCCTGCCCTGTCCCAGGTCACTCGTTAAGCCCAGGCCACTGTGCCTGTGTATGGCTGTCTGCCTGCTCCACAGGGATATGTATGAGTGTTGTGCACCTGATTAGGTGACCTTTTTTCAGAAACTCCTAAGCTCAGCAATAGCCTAATAATGCCAAATAATCCTTTGCTACCTCGGGAAGTGCTCTCACACTTCAGTGTTGCTGATATCTAGGCATTTTCTGATGGTGTGTGTATTCCAAGGTGTAAGGGCTCTGGCTGGGACCAGCCTGGAGCTGGTCATTCAGCATTGCCAGCTGTGTGCTCATTTCCCAGCTTATCAGTCTGCTCCACAGCTGTTCCCAGTAATAACAGATTTATGGGATTGCTGAACACAGTGCAGATACATCAATAAAGACAGCAAACAATGATGTGCTTGCTCATACTACTCAATACAAATAACAGTTAAAAGGCTGTTTCATTTAATGGATCTGTTTGTGTGTGTGCATGTGTGTAGCACTAAACGTGACTTTTCCTGGCCTTTTTTTTACACAGGTCCTTGGGGAGATTTTAAATGTAGCTTTTAAAGCATCTGGCAACATCTGCTGAGTTACTTTGACTTCCTCTGTCTCCCATTTGAAATACGGTGAGATTTCAACACAAAGCTCTAGTGATACATTTTTTACAAACAAGGCAACAATGGAGATAGGTGTGTGAGAGAGCTCTAAATCTTCTGGAAGATCTATCTTCAACTGCCTAGCTGCTTACAAATCTTTTAGCCTTTGAGCAAGGAATAAATCAAACCTGGAAATAACATTTCACATCAGAACTTGCCATGCTCATGTATCAGCACCAGTCCTGTGGAAGATCTGCTCTGAGTAGGATTTGTCTGAGCTGAACAGCTCTCAGATGCTGCCTCCTGGCCTGAGTGATGCTCCCAGTGCTGATGGTGACAGGCCTGGTTGTCACATGCTGAATGAAAGCTGAGCTCTGGAGGCCACTCACCAAAATACAAAGAAAAATTTGTGACCAATGTGGATCAATCAAACCTTAAACTCGTTGTGATTTAATTATAAGCCAGATCTAAAGCTACTGAATTGGTTTTCCTCTGCATGAAGATCTCCTAAAATGTGACTGAGATGCCAGAAAATACATTTCATAATGTTTGCCATAACAGATATTTTCTTGTGTCCAGCTCACTGGTGTTACTCGAGTACCAGTCATGTTATTTCATTTAAGACACTTAATGTTGCCACTTGGTGTTTTGAAAATTAGGGGGTTTTTTTTATTTTAGAAAGTGTTTCCTTTTAAAATGCCACTAAAGAAAGATTTGAACAGTTCCACCTGAAAAAAATTTTCCTGAGAATTTCTTTGTTTTATTTATTCACCATTTGGATAAATTTTAAAAGCAATGGAAGGTAAAGATGAACATGGCTGTTTCAATCAGGATTTAGGAAAATAGTCCATGTTTGTTTCTTAAAATGTGTTTTTTAGTGAAAGGGACTGAAATACTGAGAAATCTGAAGAAAGCTCTAGTTCCTGTCACATGTGAAACATGACTTTCTCTCTCCTCTCCTATTTTTGCAAGTCAGACAACAGAGGGAATGTAGGCATAGACAGAGCAGGCAGTTTGCACAGGGCCTTGGTAAACCAAGCTTTCTTTTTCTATTTTTTTTTTCTTTTTCCTTTTTTTCCTTTTTTTTCTTTTTTTTTTTTTTGTTTTTTTTCCTTTAGCAATATTAAGCACACAGAAGAGGATGGGACACAGAATATGGAATCTGAATGTATAGGGATGTCAATCAGTAATATCCTTTTAAACTTTCTGCAGATGGTATTCTGAGCCATGTAGAACTGAAGGCAAATTCCCCTAACCCAAACAGCTCTCCTATATGTAGATTTTAGTATTCTATTTGTTGACCTATTTCAAGATGTATTAGTTACTCAGTATTCTCTTATCTGATTTATAGACTTGAGTTAGGACCTTATTCTAAAAAGCTGTAGAAAGTATATGCTCTTTTCTGAGGAGCATTGCACTGAGCCATCCATCACATATATTTAGGTTATCCACTTTCCATTTCACAGACAGAAATTAGATATCTTTTTACTTCTTATTTTTAATTTTTTTCCCTCAGGTTACATTATTCTATTGCAATAAGATTTTATAAGTCACCCTGATGAAGGCACAATGTTATTACCTTAAAGCTCTCTCCAAGTCATTGGCTTTAAATGATACTAGAAGTACATGGATGTATTATTCTATGAACTACGGTCAATTGGTTCCAGATCAAACACTGTTGTAGTTGCAATTTACTACATGAAGTGATCAATATGTTGTAAATGCTTTTACAAGGTAGAGCCAGAATCTCTGGGAAAACACAACCAGCAGCATCACAGTCTGCAGAGTCTGCTCTCTGCACCCGGAAAAAACACAACACTGCAGTTTTTCTTAGGATTGAGCTTTCACTCACCAGACATTTCATCTTCCAAGGACTTTGCTGTTTAGTTTATTTTGGAAAAGGCAGGATGGCTCTGGAGGACTCAGGTGGCTGCTTCCTCTAGGCTGAGGACACAGCTGCCAAGGAGGGAAGGACCATTTCCTGATTAGAGTTGCAATCAATGATTTGGCCAGAGGCAGGAGATAAATACAACCAGCAGCTGAGGCATGAGACAGCAGTGTGGTGACCATGATCACTTTAATAAGCACAATTTGCAATTGTCTACCATTTTTCAGACTTCTTAGATACAAAATTTTTAGGAGACATTTGAAGGCAGTTTTGCAAACAGCTTAGAAGTAGTTCCTTTCAGCAAAATGGGTGGAGTAGGAATAAAATCAGAGGGCTTTGTAGGCGATTCAATGTTGCTATCATTAACAAAGACAAACAATCATCTTTGAAATACCCCAAAAAGAATTTGCAAAATGAATTGATGGCTTTGCTAGCAGCTGGGTTGTGGGGATGAATTGCTTTCCCAACCCTGGGGGAAGCAGAAAGCACTCTTGCTGTGCTGAGAGGATGTGGTGGGGAAAACCTGTATTTTTCATTGCAGGTGTATACTGCAAATATTTGCAGAAGTGAAGCTGTGGTGCTTCTTCTTGTTTCACACAACAGAAAAGGAAAAAGTAAATAATTTCTGCAGAGTTGAATACTTCCATTGCAAAAAATCTAACATTTCAATAACCTGTGACTGTACCAGAAACCAGTAGGCAAACAGCAGGGAGAGATTAGTGTGAAGCCTCTCATCAGCCTCCATAGGAAAGGCGTCATGTTCCAAGCTGACAGTGGCCTTTTAACTTTGCTGGTGTGTAAGGAAAATTCTTACATGCTAATACTCAAATTATGATTTCCCATGATTGAAAGGCAGGAGCTACTAAGCATAACAAAGTGAGTTTCCCCTGCTCACTAGGACATCTGCCAGCAACTGTGATCAAATTATAGCTTTCCTTGGCCCACAGTCAGGAGCAAACTGCTTATCCTTGATCAAAAGCACAGTCTGCTTGGGTGGAGATGCTTCAATTATTGGTGACAAAAGCCCTTTGAAGTGACAGTCTCAGGATGCCTCAGTGTTCGCATATGGGGGAATCAATTGACTAATTACAGCAAGAAATAGCCTCAACAATGAAACTGAAAGAGAAGGTGGAGGTCTGAGGTGCAGGCAGCAGGTGTGAGGGTGACCAGACAAGTGGGACCTGCTGGGGCTAAGGACTGTGGGTGGGGGATGAGACATTTAGGGTTGATCAGTTGCCATGGGATGTGTCTGGCTTTATGATCTGGTCCTTGCTATGCAAAAGCAGCAGAGGGGCCAGCCCAGGAAGCTGCAGTGGGCAGAGCAGTGTTTCACAGCCCTGCCTTGCAAAGGCTTTGTCTCCATCATGGGCCAGTCCCCAGCAGCAGCCCCAGGCTCTTTGTGCCAAGCAGAGCCAGAGCACAGGAAACCAATTCCATAGTGCTCTAAGGGATGGAAAAACCCAAAATAACTCCTACAGTTAAATGAAATGCCATCTTTTTGCCTAACTAAATTCACAGCAAAGGTGGAAAGCAAATGGAAAAGACAGTGGTAGTTAGGGTCTTGCTACACATGGGGAAATCCCCCCATCCTGCAAGGTTTATCTGTGAGGAAGGATTTGTGACTAGGATGAGAATGCCTGCTCTCTCCAATCTTCCCTGCTTCCCTGGTAAATCAAAACCAGGCAGGCATCCTGAATTGTGGCCACAGGCCTGCTGTCTGCTAGTGGGTGTGGGGAGGACTCATTTCAAAGGGTGGAAGTTACGGCACCCAGATGGATTCCCCTTTGGCAGCAGATGAAAGCTGTGTGGTTTCAGAACAAAGAGCTTGATTTTTGCATGTAGGAAATTAAGAGATCAGCTGAGCAATGTTATACAAGCTGGAGGGGAAGCCTTAAAAGTTAAAAAAAGCTCATTATACTTGGTGCATTAGGCAGTGGTGTTGACTGAGGCATTCTGTGCTAAATGAAGTAGTAATACAGCACAGGTGAGAGCACTGGCCCAGGACAGCAGTGGTGACAGCAGATTATACCTCTACTACACTGTGGGATATCACTGCTACTAAAAACAGGAGAAAAGTTCTCTGTTTTTTAAAAAAACATCTATTTGTGGCTGTTTAGAAATGGGGGCTGGAATAAAGTGCAAGCAATGTTATTTGGTACTTAAGGTACAGAAACCAGGAATAATTTTGTACTTTTTCTCAGTTTGGCTGGATTTGCATGCTGGGAGCTGACTTGGAAGGACTGGCTGGCATCAAGTGTTTTCTTATGCTTCATGGGTCCCGTGCATGATCCTGTTGAGAGCACACCTGAGTCAAATCAAGATTCCCATGGCACTAGCAGTTGAAAACATCTTTTAGATCCTGGCTCTCAGAAAAACAACTGTGCTGTATGCAATTCCTCATTCCATGGGTTTATAAATGTTCCTCGTGCTGCCTCGCCTCTCATCCACCCCAGGCTGCTGCCAGGGCTATTCCTCACACCGTCCCTCACTGTTGGTGAGAGCTGTGCTCTCACTGGAGAACCTTTTCCCAGAGAAACTTCCAGTTTCAGGGAGAGGCAGTGCACGGTGGTGTGGCTGGGGAGCCACAGGCCAGCCCCTGGCCTCTCTCCTCACAGTGGCTGCTCCTCTGCTGCCAGCACAGACATGGATCTGGGCACCACACCAGTCATGGATCTTCTCCTGCCCACCCCGCCACCATCAGGCCTCGTCCCACGTGGCCACATCCACTCTACCCCACTCCCACCATTGCTGGGAACAGGACTGGCATGGCCCCTGTGCAAGCTGGCACCCAGCAGGTAGGTTTGCCTTCCTCAGACGTTTCCCTCCAGGCAGAAATGGAGTGAAAATGGTGCTGGAAGAAACGATGAGTCCCGTGCCAGACGAGAAGGCCCTCAGGGCCCCGAGGCGGCTCCTTGGGGTTCCCGCCACTGTGGGGGATGAGGACAATTTGTTTCCAGCCTCACTTTGGAGCTTTTGGTACAGGCCTTGGTGGCCACCCCACATTTTTAGGGGTTACACTGGGCTGCCCCCAGCCTACAGCACCTGCTTGAGGGGCAGGAGGGTTGTGAAGGAGCCCCAGGGGAAATGACATTTCTGTGCATCAGCAGCCAGGCCTAAGGCAGTGCTCCTGCGCTTCCCGAGGTCTGAGGCAGGTCAGTGAACCCATGGATGGGGGCATCTCTGGCAGGAGCCAGCATGTCCACAGCTGGGCCAGGCTGCAGGCTCACACCTGGGAGAGCTGGTGGGGATGGAGAGCTTGAGGTGATGAATTGTGCCCATTGGTCCTTGTGCACGGGAAAGGGGAAGAAGGTGAGGGTGGAGGGATTCATGAATAATTAAACTCTGAGACAGAGGAACATCCATAATGCATGATAAATTAGTCCAAGTGCAGCAGAGGAAGCATGGGTAAAGTTTGTTTCAACAAGCAGAAAATGGGATATGACAAGGTATTGACACCAGAACAGCTGTTTGCTAAAATTTTTAATTTATTTATACAGATTTCCTCCCCCTCACAGTTAGGGGTCGGCCTAGAGTGGGACAGAAATCAGCAACGAAGATGGAAAACAAGTTTGGCTCCTGTTGGGTCCCAGTCCAGCACACTCCCTCCCTGGGAGATCTCCCTCCCTGCTTTGTGCTCTTCTTCCCTTTCTGGTAATCTGATGCAATATTTCCTGCCCAGTCGCTTGGGCTGCTGTTTGACTGCAGCTGAGGCGGGCAGGGTAATGCTCTTAATTCCATGGAAACAGAGAGGCCCGTGTTGACTCACTCTAGCCTTTTCTGATCCCAGATTTCCTAAATGTTTTCTTTCTTCTAAACTGTATTTGCTCTTACAACATAAATTATTTATAAGATGTTACATTTGTTACAGATGGTAATGAGGCTGCCAAGCAGAGGGCATCAACTCTACTGGAGTGTCAAACTGATTTAAGGAGGGGTGTGTGTGTAAATAAAAACCCAGCCCCTTCTTTTATTGAACAAACCCAGCAGCTCTGTTCAAATTCACTTTTCCCATAAATAACACTAAAGGCCAAAAGCTGTATTATTAGTCTTGCAGAGTTGCTCCATCTGAATCAGAGCTCTGAGCAACATGACTTGTTTTTTTTTTCTTTCCTCAGCTGTGAATCCCTTAAGGTCTCCCTTCCTGTGTTAATGAATAAATTAGGTATCTGTCATGAGAGATCACAGGACACCATACACTGAAGCTGTTTTTGACACGTCCCTGCCACACAAACCCCCCAGCTTTGACAGAGCTGGTTTCGTCCCTTTTGCTCATCACAGGCTGCTCATGGAGTAGGACTGTGTGAAGCAACCTGGAGCTGAGCAGTGCAACACCAACTCTTTGATCTTGTCTCTCCTTCCACGTTCTGCTCACTCCAAAGCAGCCCTTCCCTCTCAAAGCAAGGATGTTGTGCCTGCTGATCTGCCTGCTCCAAGAGAGGGTAGCTCCCTTCTCACAGGAGTAGACAATTCACAGGGAAATAATTTTCTCTTACTCTCTTGCAGGCTGGTTTTTTGTACTCTAGGACCAATGCCTGTTTTCTGTTGCATATTGCACTTGGATTTCTCCATGTTTCTGGAGTCCTGACAAGCAGGGACTCCTAAGACTTGAGGTAGGTGCAAAAACAGTCTGAGTTCTTCTGATTATTTTACTGTTTTTTCATATATATGGCCTTTCATCACTACTTGCTAGAAAAGATGAAGCTACAGAAAGTCACAGCATCCTGCTGTCCTTTTTGATCAGACTAAGTGTGAAGGGTTGAGTGTAAAACAGTTTTCTCCCAAAAATCAATACATTCTCTTTTAACACTGAGGCCATCTATATATTGAAATATATATATAAGTATTAAAGAACTGTGCAAATACTGAGCCCATAAATATAGAAAAGCAGAATACTGCTGTTAAAGACTGGCCAACCCCCTCACTGAGGACACATGCATGCCAGCTGCACATCCAGGTGCTGGAAGAGATGGGGAAGAGGGAAGCAGCTTTTGATCTTTTGTTACAGAGAAGCCCAATGCAGATTTAACAGCCTCAGCTCTAACTACAAATATATGCTTCAGTTCCTTGAAGTGTCACAGGTTTCCTGCATGCTGCTGGACTATCCTAGTGTAAGAAAGTGTTGTAGCTTTACCAGAAGGAACACCCTAGTTCACAAAGGATAAATGTGCTGAAGAGAATAAAAATGGGCTATGGCTAGGCAAAGCACAAGCAGGCTATGGAAACTCCTCACTGAGGGGGTTCAGTAGATAAGCAGAGTTCTGCTTTTTTATTCTTTTTTCCTTTTTTTTGATTTGTGTAGGGTTTTTCCCCTTCAGCTGTTGCATGACTCACTGATTTGCATGGCCACTCTTGTTATGGATTCTGAAAAGCTTTGAGTACACAATTGGGTTGATGAAATACCCTGTCAGCCATCTCTAATTCAGCTAGATTTCTTTTCTTTCTCTTCCTTCTCCCTCCTAGTGCCTTAATCTAGATGTGCCTTACCACTTTAAAACTAAAGTGGGACACAGGGATGTGAGAGAGAAAAAAGGAAAATTTCTGAACTCCCTGCCCTGTTCCAAATTAATTAGAGCCCAAACCACCTCAAATATGTGCAGAAAGCAGCTTAGAAAATGTTCTCCATTACTGAATTTAAGTCCTGGAACTAAAGTTTATGATGAGTGATAAACCAAACCCTGCAGCAGCACTTCTCTGTGCAGTTTGACCTCACTCCAAACACAGAGGAGAAGAAAATCTATGTGTTCACCAGGTTTTTAGCACAATGTGCACAACTTCTAGCCTAAATCAACCCAATGCTTGCCAGTGGGATGGGACACCAGCACTGCTGGTGGCTACCTGGCTGAAAGGTTTTTTTCTTTTCAGCTGTGTGAAAATGAAGAAGTTCCTGGAGGCAGGCTGCTCTGGGAACCTCCTTGGCATCCCCCTCTTTTCTATGTCACTGGAGTGGGTCCTGGCCTGCTGCTGGCTTTGTGCTCTCCTGCTCCCAGAGGTAAGGGGGCTCCTCACCTGCTGTCAAGTGTCCCTTGGTTTCCTTAAGCCAGCTGCTCTGAGGAAGTGTGTGTCCAACCTGGCTGCCTCTCTGCAGCCAAGGCACTGTTTTCTGAAGTTACTGCTTGACAAGTCTCTTTCCAAGACCCAAGGCCCTCTCTCTCTGTTTGAGAGAGCCCTCAGGATGTATGTACTTGCTCAGGTTGGTGCTCCCTGCCCAGTGCTGCCCTTGAATGGACAGTATGGCAGCACACCATGGCTCCAAATGGCACCCTGTGTTTTCCAGAGGTAGCAGAAGATCCCCAGCTGGAAGAAAAGCCTGTGTGAATTGACATGGGTCTGTGCCAATTTACATCAAAGGAAAATCCAGACCATAAATGCTTGCACATGCAGCTTTTCAAGATCAGAGTACAAAGTCCAGGCTGCTGAATTCAGTTGGGTTGTGCCTCTGGGCTGCCTGATTTTAGCACAGTGTGGCTTTTGAGGAGCCTCTTTTCCAGCTCCTCTAGTGCAACACAGCCTTCAGAGCTCTGGGGGACACATCTTTGGCTTGTTGTCCTCCAAATAGCTGTAGTACCAGCATGAAAGGAGAGGTTTCACATAAACATGTAGAAAGAGAGCACAGGTCTCACATAAATATGTAAAAATACATCCATATAAACTAGGAGATTAAAGGCAATGGCACGTGAAAATGAAAACCAGTTATTGTTAATGATGGTCTTGCTGACCCTATTCTAATATCTAATTCATTCTAATTTCCAATCTTCATATTCTAATATTTTTTTCCTTCTAATTTGCTTTTTCATTAAGAATACCTTCCCATTTCAAGGTACAGTGTAGCTTTTTGCAAAATCTTAGCCTTCCAATGGGCTGTCTGCACTACAGACAATTTTGTCCTCCAATACATGTAGGTGAGGGTATGTAAGATTGCTGGTGAAGACTGGATGGTATTTGCTTTTCATTTGTGTCAGGAGACTGAAAGAAATGTTGAGAATGTGGGATTTCACCAGGGCTGCTGTCAGATTGGGTGGCAACTCAGCTTTGCAGATAAAGCCCCTTGGTGCAAGATTTCTGAGGAAACAAATCCAAATAGTTTTAACCTCAGAGAGGTTAGGGGAGGTAAATGCCAGCAAGGCAGTAAAATAGTGTGCAGAGACCACCTGTGCTTTTTCTCTATTAAGATTTTAGTCTCAAAATGTATCATCTGCTGTCAAAACATGTGTGTTCAGACTGATAACACATAAGCCTGGCCTTATTCAGATTGTTAATTTACAAGACCTCCAAAGGTCTTTCTTGACTTGCTTTCATGCATAGCTGTCATAAATGCCTTGTCACCTCTAGGATTTACTGTTGGTTAGCTAACACATAGTCAGACTGATTTTTATTAATTTTTTTTACTGTTTGTTTTGGTTTTTCCAAGGAAAGGCAAGCCCTAAGGATCCTGGAATGTCAGACAGCTCCTCTGTGAAGCGTTGTTGCCCACTGGGATATTTTGCTGCTGCTGCAGGACTGGCAGGGTGAAATCAAGGGCTCCTCTGAATGGCAATGAAGTCCAGGTCAAACACGTGGGGCTGAGGACAGGATGGCTTCCCGCAGCCACTGCAGCAGGTCCAGCTCTGGAAGATAAAACAGGGTAAGGTTTTCACAGTCTCCACATTGCCCACCATGAGCAGTCTGTCTTCGAGTGAAGCAATGTTGTGTGAGCATTAATTCCCAGTGCCCACAAAAAGCTCAGTCTGCTGTGGTACCCCTACAGCAGCACGAGTCCATGGCTCCAAATGCCACTGTGTTGCTTCCCAGCTCATGAGGCACCTGCCTGACTGATTCCTTTACCCTTGTCAGCGTTCAGAATAGCTGTGCACCTATTTTAGCCAGGCAAGCCAAGTGCAAGTTGTTTTTCATGCAGGATGACTGTGTGCAGCAGCACAGGCAGGGGAAAGCTGGAGTTTTGGCAAGCAGACCCCTAGTATGGGGCAAAATGCTTGCCTGCACTCTGATGCTGATTTTCTCCTTTATTGGCTGCTCCCGAGGCTGCAGCCGGAGGAACGGTCTCCTGTGGAACGGCAGCTTTAGACAATTTTATTGGCTGATGAATCTGATCTTGCCTGGCCACCTTCCAGAAACACTGACTTGCCCGAGATGAGAGTGAGAGGAAGGTTGCTCTGCCTGGGGCTCTAAAGCAATTGTTTGGAGACCAACGTACCACCCATGCCTTGCTGCACGGTGAGTATAGAAAGACAGGTCCGTACAGCCACGTCTGGGTGCGTGAAGTGCTTTATGATCTAATTGCTGACACAATTAAACGTGAGGCTCCCGTGGACTGCGTCTCGTTTGCTGCTTAATTATGGGAAAATGTACTTGGTAAATGGCTGGCTGTCACAAAATGCTCGATTAACTGTTGCAATGATCTGAGTTAAAACGCTGCGTTTGTGCCCTACTCTGGTTATTTCCTCTGCTGCAACACATTGATTTAAGCTTTTAGCCAGGAGAGAGCAAAATGCAGCTGCAAGATGTTGATATTAAAATGTTTTCTTTGGTTTTATTATTTTGCTAGTGGAAACTCAAAATACCACAGCTGCTTGCTAATATTTGCTCAAGTCTTCTAAAAATTGCTGATTAATCTTGCCTTTTGTTTTTTAAGGGTAACTTCTGTGAAGTTTGATGCTATGGATCGTTTTGCAAGTTGTGCTTTGCCACAGAGCAAAAATAGGGCAGAGCAATGGAAGGGAATGTTTTTAATGTAGCCCCCAAAGTGTGTGGTGCTCAAAGTGGCAGGATACTGCATTGCACCTACATCAGTTGAAAACAGCTCTACAGATAAACATTTCTGAAGAGCCCCCCAAAATATTGCTACCTAAGGAACTAATGTTTGATCAGTAGCACTGGATCAGAATGAAGGAATGCAGCTTTTTAGACTGCAGCAGTTCTGTAATATCCAAAGATGCAGTTAATCCTGAGAGCGTATCATACCTGCTGCTTCAAAAATGATACTAAATAACCTGAGTTTCACTCTAACAACCTGCAGTGCTCCTGATACTTGGAGTTTGAAAATGTCTAATTTTGACAGCTTTGGGAAACAACATTTTATCACTGTACTTGTTCAAAATACCTCTCTCTAGTATTTTGTAGGAGGTTTTTTAGGAGAGGTGGTGCAGGAAGTGGGGTGTCAGTATTTTCTGCAAACAGATCCCTGCTGAACATAGTGCTGGGACAATATAGCTTCCTCCCAGCTGAGACAAAGTATTAAATTAAAGCTGGGTAAAGCTACACACAGTCCCCGAAGACTTCCTGAGCTAGGACTTCCCATACTCATGGGCTGTGAGTAGCACAACTGTTGATGGCAATGATGCTTGTCTTCATTCTCCTTCCTGACGGCCAAAGAGGAACCTGAACAGCTTCATGACTTGCCTTGGCTGGAATAGCTTTGCAGTGCCATACTGGCCTGGGATGCAATGGGCTCCTTAGGGAGTCAGAAATGGATGGCATGGGGCTGGCTATGGCCTCTTGGAATCACCTGCACCACAACTGCCTTTCCAAGCTGTGTTGAAGTTATGTTTTGAGTACTCTGGGAAGAGGACAGAGTGGGAGGGCCAAGTTTGTAGGTGCAGGGGAGATATGAACATTAATTTGCAGCTAATTTGTAGTTGTAATGAGGAGTCTCCCCATTATGTCCAAATGGGGTAGAGGGGAGGCCTCATTTGGTGTAATTCCATCTCTACTTCAGCTCAGAAGTAAATAACTTGTTGAACTGGCTCCCATGACAAGTGGAATGGCAATCCATGAAGGCATGTGACCCTGTGGTTATGAGAGTGAATTAGGACCTTGTACTAATGAGAAATGATGCAGCAAATATGATTTAGTATGACTTATGTGCAATTGTACCAGGTAGCCTTGACAAACTTTTGTTATAAATGTCTTGTAAACATTTATTTGGCCCTGTAAATAGTCTAAACTACGTTTTTGCTGGTTGCTGTGTTTCTGCACCATTCCTGCTCCTGTTCTTGCTGGCTGAGGCTTCCAAGGGAGCCATGGGAAGCTGACATTCATACTTGTTGGATTTCAAACATCCCTTCTAGAAATCAGAGGCTCTGTCATTATATGGAAGATGGGGCCATTTTATACCTAGTTTTATAGATGTGCTTGTGATTTACTGGGATTTCCTTGTGGAATCTGAATTAGAGCCTATCTCAGGTTAAGATTCAGATTTAACAAATGTGAAACATAGTATTGACATACCAGCTCAGTACCTGTTTGTCCTCCTGGAGAAGTTTTTTGTATTAGTGTCAAACGTGCATCTGTGAAGTTCCAATCTGTAGCTGATACGGTTGTAATACTGAAAAGGGGAAAAAAAAAGGGGAAGAAAAGTGAGTGAAGATGTGAATTTTGCTGATTTAAGATTTAAATGAGATGCATTGAAGGTCACCCTTGGTAGAAATGGAGCTTTGCCACTAAGTAGGATGCAATTTATTTGGAGGGGAATGAGTGATTCTCTTGATTATTGAAACCCTGTTACTGATGTGCTGCTAGTGTGTTCCAGCATAATAGTAATCCTGAAAGAGCTGAATACAGGCTGCTTGGTTATTTTTGGGCCTTTGCCATCACTCTACGTGCCACAACAGGCAAAATGTTGGTGATTTCTGCCACTGTCAAGCCAAAAGTAGAGGTGGCCTCACTTTAGGCACTGTGGAATGGATAGGCAAGGAGTGCTCCTTGTGCCTGAGCTGTGTTGGTGGTCTCTGTGAGCAGTTCCAGAGAAGCAAGAGTGGCCCAGGACCCTGTGGTAGGGCAAGGGATGAGGATCAGTCACATGGCATGAATTGCCCTTTCCTGGCCTGGCCCTCAGCTTGTAGCAGTGGGAAGGCCATGACTGCAGCCACCCTCAAAACAGAACAGCAGATTTTTTCCTGTTCTGCTCAGTCTGGTGTGGTGCTTTGCACCCCAATTGCCTCCCTAAGCCTTGTGAATGTTGCAAGTTTCTCAGTTTTGTTGGAGTAGGTAAAAGATAAGGGCAGTTCTAGACATTGAGAGGAGAAAATGGAGAAAAGTAGAAAGAGGAGGCAACTAAAAATATAAAGCTTGGGATCTTTGTCAATGATTGTATTTGGCAATTCTGCAGAAATGAAACCAAGAGAAAACTATGAGTCTTTGACTTAAGAAAGTATTTATCTGGAAATGTTTTTTGTTTAGCTTAAGACCTGAGTTAAGGAAGTAGAAATACATTTATTTGTATTTTGACAGTTTAAAATAGATTCTATGCAATGCTCTTACAGCATGTTCATCTAGAATGTGGATCTGTAAATTGCAATAGTATTTTAAAACACTTGAAATTCAGAATGACAAGTAAACTGTCTGCAGTGATTTTATTTTTATCTTTGTTGGGTTTGTTGGTTAGCTTGGATGTGAATTTGTACTTCTGTGTATGTATATAAACATAATCCCATTAACATGTATGTAAGTAGGAAGCTGGTAGGCAATATGCTTACATATATACCAGCATGTTATTGAGTCATAACATGAAATATTTACTCTCAGTATCCATGTGTAAACTTAATGTGCTGTGGATTCATGCTAGAAGTAATAAGGCTAGAAACTGTTTATGCTCTGTGATACAGATAGCCAGACCAACAGTGGGAGTGAAAACTGGAATTGTTCTTCCGTTTCAATTACAGCCTGACAAATGGTGCATTCATTTTTCATTGTTAATAAATGGCCCATATGGCATCCTTTAATCACATGCTCTGCAGCTTCTGCAACAGTAAGGCATTTATTTTCAAGGAATACAGAACCTAACAATTGATCTCAGCTTTCTGAGCAAAATATTGTCTTGAGTAAGGGCATGGACGCTACCAGGAGAAGGTACCCTAGGTAGCTCAGAGTTTTCCAGTCTGAAGGCTTGGAGCATGCTGCTCGCACCAGCAGCAGAGCCAGCAACCTCCTCACATTCTAAATCTCACCAGATATAACCAGGAAAGCTCTTTGTCCACTAGCAAATTCTGTTCTTTCACAGAATATATGAAGATGGCTTTTCCATGGTGGACAATCCAAATTCCAGGATGCCTGGCATGCAGGGATAGGTAAAAACTATCAGGAAAAAAATTTAGAAAGGAACGCAAAGCAAAGTTAGAATTTCTTTGTGAGTGAGAGTGAGAAATACGTATCACCAAAAACCCCACCAGCCTGATGCACACATCCCTTGGAATAAAGACAACCTATTTGCTTTTAATCACATTATTTATCATACCTTTTAGAAGTAAAACTGAAATCCATAGCCAGGACACCAGCTGGAGACATTCAGGAATATCTCCATGGAAATACCATCTTAGAAAGCAAAGCTTGCTGAAGTTTACTCATTATTATCTGCAGAGCACTGCAGTCTGGGAGAAAACAGGAGCGAGGTGACACCCACAGTTTTCTACACCCACAGTTGCAGCAGATGGATGGGTGACAGGATCTCTCCAGAGTAGCTCATGTCTTCCCTTAATGGTGTAGCTCTTGCAGCCACTTTGATCTTAGTGGGCAGACAGTGTCTGGGACCTTTCTGGGTGTTCCTATCACAAAATGATAATGATTATATACACTCATGCCTTTAATGTAAACTGAAGTGTTTACAAAGCATGTGTGGATGTACACTTCTACTTCCCCAAACACACAGGTTTCCTCCCTCACAGTGTTCTTGTGAACCTCCCAGGGGTAAGGAGATGCAGGATGGAAGCAGGGAGAAGGGAAAGCCTGTTGGACTCTCCTTGGGAAAGTTTCATCAGTAAGACAGCAACCTGTGGCCACTTGTAAGTGCCACACTGTCAGCACCCCCAGAGTAGTTTCAGCTTCTGCTTTGACAGTAGCAAATGGCAAAACTGCACATACTCACCCATGACCCCATATAAGAGTAAAAGGGGACACAAAGATTTGTGTCCTGTTAATCTTTTGCAAAAGATGGGCACAATATGAAAGCTTAAACCCTAAAGCAGATGGTGCATTTCTGTACCATCATGTCATGTGTTTGATGAAATGTGGCTGGCTAAGTGTGTCCAGATGGGCATTGCTCCTTTGGTGAAGAAACCATTAAAAAGTGGCAATTTGTGGGAATCTAGGCTAAAATAGGCTCTCAGAATGGAGAGCTAGTACAAGGCACAAAGTTGAACAAATTGGTCCCCACATAGGTAACTGAAGGGGGGAGGATGGGATGACTTTAAAGGTTGTATAATAATTTAATTTGCTGCTTTAGTGCTAATATACGAAATGTTTCCCCAGCATACCTGGCTTCTCTTTACAGCTGGCTTCTTAGGAAGAATTTTTTGAGGAAAACGCTCTATGTGGTGTTACAGGCATGTAATTTTCAGGCTAGACTACAGAAGGATTATATACTTTTTATTTTGGTTTCACTTGAGAGAGTTCTGCAATGCTTCATAAATCCAGATGACTGTATAGGTTTTAGTGAATATGTAATTTGCCACATGGAATATATGCTGGTCAATACCTCTGTTCTTAGAGGAGATGGTCACTAATGAAAATTATGTCTGACAGGCTGTTCCTTACTGTGGAATGATCTGTCATCTCCTCAGGTTCTTGTAAATTGCTGTGGCTCAAGATTAGGGTAAAATATTTAAAAGTTGTCAAAAGCAGCTTTAAAGCCTCTGACCTTCTAGATTTTAGATGTGGTTAAGGGGTTTATGATGTTGAATCCTGTAATCACTTTTGAAATGTTTTTCTAGTCCATCTTCCTTGAATGAATAGAAATGTCTATTTCATACAAGTAAAAAGGGCCTAACTTTGGCCAAAAAGCATTGCTGATCATGAACTTGCTGAAATCTGTGCAGAGTAAAATTTGGAATTCTCTTGCTGAACTGATAAGATTTGTCAGGGACAATAATGGGTAATTGCCTCAACCTTTGTAATAGAAAAGATTGTGCTTGGAAAAAAGCATGGTAGGAAAATGCACTTGTCTCAGCAAAGGAACGGTGAACACTTGCCCTGTGCAGGACCAGGAGTTGGACTTAGTAATCTTTATGGATACCTTCCAACCCAGGATATCCTATGATTCCATGATTCTGTGACTTGAATTATTTTCCAGAATCCATGATATAGGAAACTACAATTTCCTCAAGGAGTTTTATCACAGCAGATTAGGTTTTTATATTAAATGTTCCTGTTTGGTCTGCGAACCAAACCTCATTTCTCTTGACCTTATTTAAGATGGTGGACACCAATGTTTAATATAAAAAAAGGAGAAGAAGTATTTATTTAACTTCTTAACCCCCGTTTATGGTACAAGGCTCTGGCTGGGTGGGAGGACAACGATATGATGCATGAAAATATGAATGGCTTGTGCTCAACCTGATGTCCCATGTTGGCTCCAATATATAGGCATCACACTTTCCATCAGGTTGTCACAAAATGCCATGAAGATCCTATATGGAGGTGACTTCAACCTGAGAACCAAGGTGACAAACATGACCCAGTCAAGTGTGTGATAAATATAGACACCCACTGCAGCAACTTGCACCAACACAAGCTCTGAGTCGCAAGTAAGACACGTGGCTGTGTCTCAGCAGTCAGTCCCTGCTCTGTGCTGCAGTTAAGCTGCACTGGCTCCCAGGTTATTGCACCTGCACCAGGCATTTGCATGGTCCCAGGAAAAGTCTTGTCTGTGTGAGGTTTTGATAAAAGATGGTTAGATTTCTGCAAAATGAAACTAAAAGGAAATTAATACTGAGTATTCTGGAAGATGTCTTTCTATCCAGGCTTTATTCATGATTTTTTCCTTCTGTGGTTATTTACATACATTTACAGAGCTCAGCAGAGCTACTCCTTGCTCTGGTTTTGTCTCATAAAATTCCAAAGTATAGAACTGCCATTCAGGGATGACACGGTGTGATGTAATTTAACTATAGGCAAGGTAGCTTAATTAACACTTACAGTCTGTTTTAAGGTGGGCTTAGGATATGCAATTTTGCCTTGTGAAAACTGTCAGTTTTTCTTTTACATCTTTCCTTTACCACTGTAGCAGTGGAAAAAGAGCTGATGTACTCTTTACTTGTCATGTGACCTCGCAGCTCCACAGTGGGACAGGGAATGCTCTGTTCAAGAAAAATCAGTGTTTTGGGGGAAGGACTCAGCAAATTAAGTGGGAGCCTGTTTTTTCTAAAGGCTGATTCATGCCAATGGGAAGATCCTCATACACTGTGGAGCAGCACTGTGCTGATCTCAACAGAGCTACTTTGTTTGATGGGGGTTAAAAATCTGGTCCCAAGTGTGTGTGATTCTCTTCTGCTGATGCAACTATCACTACTGTGCCTGGGGAAGGTGCCTCTCTCTCTTCCTCTTCTCTCTTTATGGCCTAGCAACCCTACAATGCACTGTTTGTCCCCTTTGTTTTTTGAAGGTTGCCCTTGCTCACGTGGTGAGCTGTGTCTGTGGCTCAGTGTTGCTCCTTGTGTGAGGTTTGATGCTGAGAGCTTGGCAGCAGAGACAGCACAGCAGCACTGGCTTTGCTGCAGCTTTACTGCCTGCAATGGGCCCCCAGGGCCTGGTTTGCCCAGCTTAGCCCAGGCTGGCACCTCCCTGCTCATTCTGTTTGCCTCCACATAGCAGAACTGTGCTTCTCTCCCTGCAGTAAGGTGTATTGAGGTGGTGTCAGAATCCAAGGTATTCCTCTTCGTGCCCCAAACCCCGGGCAGGGGTCTGGGCGGCCCTGGCAGGAGGCCAAAAACACTTGGGGCTTTGATTTCAGCCCATGGGACAAATTACCAACCTTATATGAGGAATCACAAGTCACAAAAGTTTAGACAGCACAGTAGCAGTAGTTAGAGGGTGAAAGGAAAAAATTTGAGATTTGGTACAGGGGGGTCTAAAATCCTAAAATGGAGGGATTGGGGCGTGCCCTGTCCTTCTTCCTTCTTCTTCCTGACATCCATCTTTTAGGTGATGTTGGCATTNGCGGGTCAGACAGAAAATATTTTAGATAAGAAATAATAAACATCACTGAGAACACGAGCAGAAGACTCCTGACTCCTTCTTGGACAGCTGGGTTGGGAAAAGCGGCTTCCACCAACACCTGGGGTCATCTCAGAGAGCAGAGAAGACCCCAACAAGGTGGTAGGAGTTATCCTGGGATGTGCTCCCTGCTGGCAGTGGCTTACCATGGTATATTGAACTGGGCTGCTTCTTACACGTGGGAGCAGGAAAAGCCTGTCCCCATGCTGCTGCTCCTGCTCCGTTTGTAGTTTTAAAAGACACGGTCTGCTTGAGTAGTCCTCCTTCTGTGTTTGTAGGTTAGACAGAAGTCCCTGTGGGTCAGCTTTACATCTGCAGCTGTAAATGTAGGTCAGCTGGCTGCTGTGCAGAGTGTTCCTTATCCTTAAAAGCACAGGTCCTCACACACAGCTTCACAGTACATTGCCTTTGCTGCTCTGTAAGGAAGCTCATTTGCCAGCATAGCGAGGGGTGCAGCTGCTCTCCTGGCACTGGCAGTCCTGCCAGCATGGGAGCAGAGTATGTATCAGTCTAGGTGGAGCAGATGTGTAATGAGAGCAATTTCTGCTGTTTCTGCCACTATTCTTTAGTAATTAGAGATTGATATCAGGCCTGTTAATGAAATTAATTATTATAGGATGTGACTGTGCCTGTAACTCGAAGGAAGTCCTTCAGTTCTTCTGTGCCCAGGGTCTGTTTATTCTGATACTTAACCTAAGATTTGCTCATTCCTGTATCCTAGAGAGTCCATCAGATGTCTGAGATCTGAACCTGAAAGGTTCTCAGGAGCTCACAAGGAGCCAGTTGGGTTCAGTTACACTGTTGCTTCCTTCATAGCACACATTTGGTTTACACATCCCTGCCTGCAGGCTCTAATCTTGGCTGTGACACTCATTATGCTTTGAATTTTTTTTAGCCTGGTTTCCTAGGAAGTTGAAGCTTATGCAATCCTTATGCAAAAGGAAAAACCCTGAAAGGTTTCCTAAAAAGACAGCACAAACCAGCCAATGGGTTCATGAATCAGAAAACTTGTGCTAAGTTGCACACAGAAGAAGGTGGCTGGTGCAGAGCTTCCTTTGTCCATGGCTGCAGGGACCCTCCATCCAGCTGCTTGCAGAGCCATGGCAGGGTGTGACTGGGGCTCTGGATGGCCTCCAGAGGTCCCTTCTGTCCCCAGCCATTCTGTGATTCTTCTGTCCATAAAGCACTAACATTTCAGCAAAATTCAGCATATAGGGACAGCTCTCAAAGGCAAACAGGTTATGACAAGTTTGAAAGGAAGGCTGTGGCATGTGGAATGCATGGAGTGGTTGGCATGACTGTGCTTGGAATCACCAAGTTCATGATCCTCCAGAGCCTCTGGTGGTTGGTGGATATAGAAGGGAGTAAGAGGATACACTGGAGGAGAGATGTGTGGAAACACAGGACCTATTAGGTGGTCTGTGGGGAGATAAGGAGGTGCTGCATCAATGCACAGAATCTTTCTAGACTTGATCACTTCTCCTGGCAAGACACCTTGTCTGCAGTGCTTAGAGAGAAGGGGATGCAGATGTGGCTGTGGTAGCTAACCAGGAAAGGAGTGTGGTCCCTTTTGTGGATCTTACATTTGCTTTCAACAAAGCAAATTTGTGGAGACATCATCAGTGGGGCCAGCAAAACAAACATAATCTGTTTTTAATATTGTAGTCCCTCTGCTCAAAGATAGGTTGCCAAATTTCTCAGGGAAGAACCACCTTTTTAAAAAACTCAAACTCCTAAAAAAATGAAACTAATTTTCTGCCATTATCTTTATTACTGAGATTTGATATTGAAATTAATTTATTTGGCTACCAGAAAGAGTAAAACAAATTCAGGAAAAAAACTAAGAAAAGGGGTTTTAAAAAATTAAATACCTTGCATTTTTTAAATAAAATATCACTGTATGGTAGATTATTGAGACTATATCAGATGAAGTCAAATCCCATTAAAATTTTTTATGTTTTGTTGCTTCAAGAGAAGGACATTACTTTGTCCTGATCATGAATATTCAGTTCACTCTTTTTTTTTTTAAATGCCTCCTCCTCCTTGAGCACAAACCAGAAATGCATAACCCCACATGGGAAACTGAAATACAAAATTCTACTGCAAAAAACTACTGCTAAATTGATGCCACTTTAATAAGGCATTTGCAGGGCCACTTCACTTAAATAAAAGAAACCCTTAAGGTCATCCTGACCTGTGAGCTCTGCTGAGGCAAGCTGTCCTTGTCCTCAAAAGAAGAGAAACATCTAAAGCTTTGAAAAAAGTACCTTAGACTGAGGTGCAGGACTTTCACATGGCATCATTTGGTGGGTGCTGCCAAAGCCAGTTGAGTTCACCACCCAGTGGGTACCCAGCCCCATGGAAGGTATCAATGACATCTCTTGGTCACTTGCAAGGACAAATGCCATTTCAAACTTCATTCAACTGTAAGTAAATACATGGTGCTCTCAGAGAAGTTAGTTATCATTTTTCTGCAGCAGAGAATTGGGCCATTTGGAACTTCAACCAATTTTCTTTCACAAAATTACACAAGAATAAAATAGGGTTTCATGAGGGAAACAATGTAGCATTAAATATGGATTGTCCCTTACCTCCCCAAAAGAAACCAAAGACATTTTTGATTTGACAGTATACATAAAAAAACCTCATATTTTGCCTCATTTCCTTAACCATAACTAGCAAATATGCAAGGCTATCTCTATGTATGTTAGCAGTCATTTCCATGTGGTAAAGGAGGCGTTTCTGGTCAGATGTTAGAGTATTGGCCCAGGGAAATGACAGGAAAGTTTGATCAAGGGCCAGTGCTGAGAATATATCACAAGTCTGGAGGTGTGACAGGCTGCCCAGACTGCAGTCTGAGCAGTCAGGCTGAGGCTGACTGTCCAGCTTGGCCCCAAGTTCACCCATCAAAAAATCACTAACAGGATATGTGCAGTTTTCTACTTTGATGCTCCTTGTTCTGCCAGCGTGGGATTTGTTCATCCCCTGTCCCTTGTGATGCAGGAGGATGTGATTTGCCAAGCTCATCAGCTTCCTCTGAAACAGTCATTCCTGTCCTGGCCATGGCTGGATGCAGAGTAAGATTCATCTGAGCTGCCAGAGCTGAAACGACTGGAGACATGCTTTTGTATTTCCAGGGAGAGTACAATTTACTGACTGTGTATCAGCTGGATCACATCCCCAGAATCTCTGGGAAAGAGAAGAAAATGGCACCCTCTGAAGAGAGGATGTCTGGTTTTGCATGCACAAGGATCAGTCAGGTGCAAGACCAAAGGATGCAGTGTATGTTCAGACCCTCCTGAGCAAAGAGATGTGAGAGGGTTCCTCCCTTGAAAGGGTCTGCAGAGAAATAGTCCTCTAAAAATGCTTGGCTGGAAACATATTTGCTATTATAATCTACTAAATAAATGGGAGGAAGATTTCATCAGTTTTGATGGATCTAGGCAGATTCAGAGCTACAATCAGACTGTGACCTAACCAAATCATGTCTTCTTTGACTCCTCTAGGAGCTACCTGAGGTTGATTGGCTTTTGTTACAGAAGTCTATTTGGGCAGCAGTGAGGATGAGCAGGAAGCAGATGTTCAGTAAGCAGTTTCCTCAGAAAGGAAAAGGCTTTTTCCTGTGGCTGCTATAACATCTTGAATGGTGATGGGGAAGGTGACTGAGCTTTTATGATTATTGCAAATACATACATAGAGCAGCAGCTGGGAGGAGAAAGGAAAACTTTAGCACTGCCTGCTTTGCTATGGGTCAGACTGCCAGCAGTGAATGCTGACAGTGTCTGTTTTAACTCAGACTCTGTCAAGGTTTTGAAGGTGGAGGGAATGTGCTTTTAGAGGCAGGCCAGTGACCTGGAAGGAAGCAGCAAAAGCACTGGCAGCAGGTGACATGTGAGTCAGAGGCAGCACAGAGCAGAAGGTGCTTGCTGAGCCAGGGTTGTCTGGCTCAGTTGGAGGTGGGTGCAGGAAGAAAATGAGGTGTTTCTACATGGCCCTTTCTCTGTGCTATGATGTAAGAAGAGGAGGGAGTTTTCCTCAGGCATTGGAACCAGCTGAGCTGGTTCCCCATGAACCATGGGGAAAGAAGTCAGGTGCAGCTGGTTTCTGGAGTATTCTCACCAAAGACTGCAGTCTGGGAGCTGTGTGCCTTGCCTCCTGCCAATGTACTGGGAGGAGTTCCTTTCCCATGCCACCTGACTGCAGCCTGTGGATATTGGCAGTGTATGTTGCCATGAGAGGATGCAGTGTAGGAGCACTCAAATTACTTCCCTTGGCTGTTTCTGGGTACCAGGAGCAGGATAACAGCCTTAGATCATCCCCAAATGTGGGCCAGTTAGCTTGCCTTACAAGAACAACATGGCCAGGAGGGGAGCAGTATCTGGAGGCTGTGCTGCAGGTAGTGATTGATTTACCTCACCCATCCCTGCCCAGCTCTGCATCCTGCTGAGGGTTCTCTTATCAGAGACAACAGCACATCAGAGGCTCTGCTGCCTCAGAGTCAGCACTGGGAGTGGAGGATAAGCAGATAAAAGTAATCTTTACATGAAAGAGGCTAATCAATCACTGAAACAACTTATTAGTGCTTGTGGGGGACCCTTCACCTCTTACAATAGCTAAATAAAGATGATGTATGGGGTTTTTTGAATATAAAATACCTATATATGAGTTCAGTGACATTTTCTGCCTTGTTCCAAACAAAAAAAACCAGACTATGACCAATGATGTTATGTGGCCTCACACAAACAACTCTATACATAATTTATAGAGTTCTAATAAATATTTGAAGTATACTATTAATTTTCTCTTGAAATATGTGTACTCTTATGTCTGGATCCTTCTTCTGATACACAAATAGATTTAATAACACGTTGATCCCTCATAGCTAGTGACCTTCATTTATTCTGGCATAAAACAACTAATATTTTTCCAAGTGTTCCACAATCTTACAATATTAAGAATGGAAAGCTGAAGGGAAGTCTTGGAGTTCAGAACTGCGAAAGAATTGAGGACCCAAAGTGAAAAAAATTGTATTCTTAATATTAGCAGAGTTGAGCATGACCAAACATGAATTGCAGAAAGATCAGGATTTATGTAAGTTAGCAGACTTGAAATATGAATCCAAAATTCACTGAACAGTCTGGAGTATCTTCCTGAGGAAGCATTTCACCATGTTTCGGGCCCATTTGAGTCTCTTGCTTCTTCTCCATACACCTGCTCATTGCTCCCAGGTGTGGCAGTCAGTGGAAAGAGCTGCTTTTAAAGATGATAGGCTGTATTTTGCTAGGATGTATCTTTGTGTAGGTTACTAGTGATTTCCAGGAGGCAGCTCACCAGGACTGCCCAGAATAGTTGGATCTGGATTTTTTGGCCTTTTGGTGTGTGCAGCTGCTGCTTTTCACATGCCTCAGCAAATGTGGGATTGGAACCAGGCTTCAATTTGGAGGGGACTGACACAGGAAGGAAGGCTGCCTGCAGTGCCAGTACACCCTGCAAAAGGAGCAGGAGGGCCAAAGGCATCAAATTTTGGGACTGGGCAAGATGCCCAGTCAGGAGCACAATTATTCATGGCCTTGGCTCTGCTGTATTTGTAGTCAAGGAATTTGATAAACACCTTATTCATGGTTAAGTGTGTTGTCTTGTTAGTGACAGCCTTAAGTCATATCCCAAAATAAAAGGCCTTTATCAGAAGCTCTGTAAATTAAATTGCTACTTTATATTAGACTTTTTTTCCCAGTGGCTGTGAATTCCTTGGAGTTGCTTCGCTTTATTAACAAGAGGAGTGTTTGCTCTGCCAGAAGCTGAGAAGAAATAGGTTATGATTTCTGGAGGATAGGATTTCAAAAGCCCTTGCAGCTGCTAAGGTAGAGTCTAAACCTTTTCTGTTGGGCCTTGCAAGTGCTTGCCAGGTTGGCCCCTGGCCTAGGAATGTCAAACATCAGTTCTTACACACTCATTTTATGCCTTGTGGTTTCCTGGGGTGTCCACAGAGGGAACACACCACTTTGTGCTCAGACACTGGTCCCAGTAAAGGTCCAAATATGCAAATTTAGGCCTACTGTAAGCTTTTTGCAAGAACTCTTATAAACTCACCAAACTGAACTCTCAAGTGCTAGAAACATGAATTATTCTATTTAAATTATTTCCAGTTACTTCAGGATTTAAGCCAGGCATGGATACAGCCAGCAATGTAGTGAAGTAAATTCAGAGAAATGGAGTTCAGTTATTTTTAAGTTGGGCAGCTGAGCCCTTCTCTTCTATCAAACAAAACACAATCCTTTTTTTTTTAGTTGTTTCTGGACATGCCTAGAAGCACTAATATTTTTGCAGCTTGATTTTTAGCTTCTTTTCATCCCATATTCACTCTGCTTTGAAGAACAATGTATACCCTTAACCAGGACATTGAAACATGCAACCCTCTTCTTTGGCCTCACACTAGAAATGTTTTTATTAGATAATATTTGTCAGTGTCATAGTTTACTTGACAAAGTAAAAACTCGTTGTGGTCAAATATAATCTCAGCCCTGGTGTGACAGTGTGTGCTCCATGGCCCTGTGCAGAGTCTGTGGTGGGAAGCAAGGATAGATAGCTGGCCCCAATCCACAGCAATTCTGAGATTGCAACTGAGATATTGGCCACTCACAGAAGAGAGCATCATGCAAAGGAGGTTTTATCACTGTTTGTTCTCAGTACTTGCTCAGGATTGAAGGGCTGGCTCTGGAGCAGGTAGGATGGGGAAGAGGGAAAAACTCTACCATGACTCCCTTTGGGAAGTCCTCATGTTTTCTGAGATTACTGTTTAGAGACTGAATTTAGCTGCATCTGTAAGTCCACAGTGGGGCAAGAATTCATTTCTTTATCTTTTTTTTTTCAGTGTGTTACAGGAAAAGCCAGCTTTATCTCCTTGATGTGATTGTTTTTGGGATGTTGAAGAAGCCTTTGGCATAAGAAGGACGATTTTCCAATGAAATACAAAGTCAGGTCAAATACCCAGCTCTTTCTCAGCTGGCTGTCAGTCTGTGCAGCAACATGCCAGGCAGTGTTGTCTAGTGCCTTGCTGGTAAAAAAAGGTACTCAAACCAGTTTCTGCATGCTCCCTTTTTGAGGACTTGCTTTAAATCCCTCCAGTTAAACAAGGTTTTCTTGTAGGGATGTGAAATCTGGTGAACCTCTGCATGAAAGCTTTAATATCCAGGATATAACTGTCTCTTTTAGTGAGATTTGTTGCAGACCAAATTAAATCACTGGAGGAAGTTCAGCTCTCTTTCTCATAGCGCTCCCCTAAGGATCAGTGATTTTACACTTGAATATAAAAACCACAACATTCTCAAAATGTTTGGCATTAATGAGCATGTACTCCCACTGAAGTCAATCACAGAATTATCTTCATTTTAATGAAAATAATTCTAAAATGCCATCTGAGAAAAGCCTTGCAGGCAAATTTAACTCTACAGAAGTTATTTTACTTTGCCAGACCGAGACACTGTTTTATTTAACTTTAGTTTGACTTCTGGTTTGTAGGAATCTTCCAATAGTCAGTTAGAGTGAGCATTCCCAGAGGGCAAATCATTGTAGCCACCGATAATGCCCTTTTTAAAACAGAATTAGCTACTTTGTGAAGGTTTGGGTTACTGTGCATTAACTGGGGTTTTTACACTACTGACTATATGACTATAGATACCTGCAGTTCACTCCAAGTGTTTATTCTCTACCATATATGCTTAGGTGCTTATAAAAAGGGTTCAACTTAGTCTGTCTCTGTCAAAATGTGTGTAGATATAGTTGTAGCTCATACCAGAGGTGAATTTAATTTAAAACAACTCAGATTAGCCATTCTTTAAAAGCCCTCACCTTGATCACTGTCAATTTTCTAGGCAATGAATCAAATAATGCTGTCATTTCTGCTTACCTTTCCCTTACATATTTCCTTTGCTATTCAGAGGTTTTTCTCTTCACTGGTTTTGTTTGTTTGGTTTCTCCTTTGTACTCCCAGGAAGCTGTAAGCTCTTGCAGGGCAGTGCTGGTTTAAATCTTAGTGAAATCAGGTCTCAGACATGTTCATCTCAAAGACCTCTACTGCAATGTTGTGACTCTCCCTAGTGCCAGTAGGAGTCACACACCTCAGGTCTTGCATATTGTTTTGAAAATAGTGGAGCAGATTTAGTCTTTTAAGACATATTGTACTTCCTTAATTTCTTGGATGATTTCCATTTCTGAAAAATGTGCTAATTTCTGTGCACATAAACACTTGCTGTGAAGAACAGCAGAAAGAAGCAATTTCCTGTAGTTATTTTGTCAGGGCTATAAGTGAATGAATCTCATTCAGCAAAAAAAAAGCCAAGTGAAAATCAGCAAAACACTTTGAAAATTTGTGTTGATTTTGCAAATAATTCAGGGAAGAGGGGAAAAAAAGTCTCATCACAACATACCTCAAATCCTCTTGAACAGTATATCCTTTCTTATCAGGCATTATTAAGTTACCTGTAGACCTGAGTAATTTTATCTAGCCAGGGACATATTTTTTAGTCTTCCTTTTTTATTCATCTGCTCTGCATCGGCAACCCCTTATGCTTTGCTGAAATCTGAGGCTATGTAGAGTTAACAAGAATGTTCTGCAGAGGGTACCCTGAGTGCCAGAGAAGTCATAGAGCCATGGAGAATGATTCCAGTGTGTCCTGCTTTCCAGCTGGGCTGGCAGAAATGCTGTCTTGATGGTGTATGTTGTACTGCAAGACAACCATCTTCTGGCTAAAACACAGCTCACTGCTGGTGTAACCCTGCTGAAATGGCCAACATGACTCAGAAAGGCTCAGGCTTTGTCCTGGAATGGCTTCCACAAACAGGAAGCCAACCCTCAAAGAACCACACTGATGTGCACACACCCACTGCTAATTTGGGCACAGCAAATATCATCCTGACTCATCTGTTGGCTTTCTCTGCCACTCTTTCTGGAGGATGAGGACTGCAGGTTTTATGGATGGTGTTTCTAACAGGCAAATCAAATGCTTCAAGCCTGCAGAAAAAGTCACATCCCCTTCTCACTACTATAATTTCTACATCATCCTGACTGAAAAAAAGGTATAGTTCTGGAAACATATCTAGAGGTAGGCTCCAAGGGGAAGAATCTTTAAATTTATTTTTATTCTTGTAATTAGATGCCTGAGGAGGGACAAAAATCTCTCTGTGAGAGTATAAAGTGCTTACCAGTTAATGAAATGGAATGAATATCAGGAATGTTAAGTGATGATGTTACGTTCTCCATTAATTTGCTTTGCACTCATTTACTGTGAACCTCTTCAAAGAGCTGGTGATTGAGAAGACATATGTCTTGAAAGCATAAGGATTTATTCTGGAAAAGCATTTATTTTTGACAGTCCCGTGTGAAAACCATCTAATTGTATCATTGGTAGCACTGGGGTCTCATTTATCTTTTCTTTTTGCAGTTCCAAGGTTTAGTTACATTAGTTTCTATTTGTACCAGCCAACCTCATTCAGCTGGAGAAATGTTCCCTCTCTAAAAAGCTCTTTCAGGGCAAAAAGGGCTATAGGAAAAATGAGAGAGCTCTGTATTCTGGAGAGACATTTATCTCAGTTTTAAGGCTGGCACAAATCTTACAAATCTCCTAAATCCTCTCTTTAAGCCTTCCCAGCAGAGTCTTGACTCTGAATGCTTCCAGGTGTAGGTTCCTTATGCAGGGCTGTGCTTCACTGCACAAGGCATCTCTAGAAGCTGTGCCTAGAAGAAAAGCCAGAAGAATTAATGTACAAAGTAGCACCTTCCCCATTTGTTTGCTTGTGGTTTTTAATCTCACCCCCAAAATCTTCTGGAAGCCAGGTGGGGAATCTCCAAACAGGAGGCAGCCAAAATCTCTGTAAAGAAGGTGGTTTAACATAAGCTGTGATGGTGACCATGCTGAGCTGGTGCCCAAAAGAAATGTATAGCAAAGATGAGAAAGGCACACAATTTGCAGGTAGAAGGCAGCATCTAAAACACAAAGCATTGTTCTCTTTTATATCCAGCACCTGCCTGCATATTGGGCCCAGCCCTCAGCTGGTACCCAAGGGGGGATGGACTCTCTTTTCCACTTTACTAAGTGAGCACTGAGCTCAGGGTGAGTAATTTCCCCCAGAGTGTCTTCCTAGTGCATCCTCTGGTGCACTGCAGGCTTCAGAGAGCAAAGCTTTGCCCAGGCTTTGTGCTAGGCATTTCTGGAGTGTCTCTGATGGCTTGTCTCCTGTTTTTTGTTTTATTTCTCTATTTTTATTTTATTTCTCTCTGTACTGGACTAGACAGGATCCAGAAAAGGTTTTACTTCTTTTTACCCCCATTTTGAGATGAGGAAACAGGCCAGCAGCAGGCAGTTTTCCCAAACATTTATTAAAAACTTTCAGCTTCAACAGCTCCACATGTGCCAATGCTGAACAGTAAGTGCCAGTCTAATTTTTTACAGGTGGATAAATGAGATGCCTGAGTGTTTGCACATGTGCCTCATTTATTTCAACTGGCACTGTAACATATTAGCTCGAGCCATAGGCCTGTGCCCCATGAAAGAAAGTGAGGTGGAATAAATCAGTGCAAAGCACTGATGGTAGATTTTTTCCAGCTAGCTGGAGATCAAGTATTGTTAAAGCAGACTTCATATAGCAGGGCAGAACAAGCCTGTTCAATGCCCTGAATATCCAAGTACTCAGAGATTTTTTCAAAGATTTTACTGTGTGAAGGCTTACAGCTCCTGGGAAGAGGCAAGCTTTTCATCTGTGCTCCTAAAGTCCCAGTGCAATGCCATACCTATCATAATTTTTCTTCACTAAAATGAGGGGTGAGACAAAACTAAGGGAAATTTTCTTATTTCAGTGGTGTTTTGGAGTGGTTTAGTCATGCATTATTAATGGTAGTCATTTAACCAAATGGTTGCACACGCTGAGTTTCATCAAGATTTAATGACAAATGCCATGGACTAATCCCCATCTTGTTTCTGTAAATTGTTAACAATTATGTTTCCAGTATTACCCACTCATGCACACCACCCAAACTTTATCAGGTGTGTGAATCCTCCCTGTCCTCCCCACTCACAGCATCTCCTCACTTCTTTTTATCTCCCAAGGCTGTTTTTCTTCCACGCCCCTAATCCTGCACCTGTGTCCTGGGTGCCTGTGGAGGGTGCAGGCAGAGTGGGAAATGGTGCCTTGCTGCTCTGGGAAGAGTTGCTTGCTGCTCTGGGAGGTGTGTTTGTGCTGGGCTGATTAACACCAAGCAGCTCCATGGTGTTCAGTTTAGAACAGAGAGAGAATAAAAAGGAGGCGCTCCCCAGAGCCCAGTTTGACTCAGGAGATGAGAAAGTGCATGCAAGGGGATTTGAAGAGACTGTGGTCAATGTGGGTCTTCAGCCAGTGTGGCATCAGCCAGATGTGGGAAGCTGGCATTGCTTTTAAAATAATATAGGCCTGAGGTGCTCACTTTAGCCTTCTTTCCTTCTTCCCTGAATGATGTCAAGGGTAAGGAGACTTTTATTTCACTTTTCAAAAAGAGGTAGATCCTGAATACAGGAAAGGTTGGGGTTTGGGGTTTGAGGGGTTTTTCCCCCTGTAGAAAATTCCAAGAGGGTTTTCTGTGTTGGAAAATCACAAGTTGACTGAAGAATGGCACTGGGAAAACAAGGTGAAGATATGTAGCACTGGGCTGCCAATAAACTTTCTGACTTGAGGATTCTGTAAGTATCCAATTAGAAACTAGCTCTGAAACAAGCTGTGCATCTTTTTATAATCTTGTCTCATAGGGCAATTTAAACACTGCTTGATTATCAATTCTGATACCCATTATGTTGGAATGAATTAGTGTTCTATTTTGTGCAGCAGATAAAACTAGTGAGATAGTATTCCTCTTTTATTTTTTAATGGGGATTTCTTAGATGTCACTTCAGTCCTTGTAACTTGAAAAAGAAAAGAATATAAAAGAATTTGGTGTGTTACTGAAATGAGCAATGTTAAGGCATAACACACCCCATAATGGGTTGTTATCTTATCTCAGCTTCACTTAAATGAGAGTGAAACAACTACTTTGCTGAATTGCAATATTTATTATTTAGGCATGCAACATCCACAGTAGTAACAGTCTGAGAATACCAGGTCAGCATGGCAATTACCAGCTGCTATTTGAGGAAGCAATTTGTGTAATTCATTAAGTATCTTTAAATGTAACACAAGACGTTTGCTGCTTTTTAGCATTTTTCCTAAGAATTTTGACTGTATTTTGGGCTCTGGCTCTTTCAGAGTCATTTTTAGCTGATAGGAAACAGAGTAGGAAATGGGTGAAAAGACAAATTATCTTTGTCATAATATAGCATAGTGTAATTTCTTGGTGAAAGATAACACCATTTGTTCTAACAGCTCATTGACAGTAGCAATTTACCTTCTACCCTGAGGTATCTGGTTTTGACCTCTTACATGTCTTTTATACCACTGTAGTTATTAGATTCTTAAGAGCATTTTGATTTTGGCACAAATGCAGCAATGTGATTAAATCAGGATGAAGCATCTACTTAAAGCTAATTATGTACTTATATATGCTACTGAAGATGACTTTCCTACTGATTTATGCAAGGAGAAAATTGAGTCCAAAAATACATATGAAATAAGGCAGGTATCTATTTCTTTTGAGATACCATATCCTGTCTCCTCTTTTTTCCATATCTCTGTATAAAAATTATCTTTTTTTTGATTTTTAAAGACTTGATAATGGTGTTTTCTGCAGCTATGCAGATGTCCCCAAATTTATGCCAATAAGTCCAATCTCCATATGATTTCCAGCTTTCCTTAGCAGTCTCACTAGGCCTACAGTATCTGTTGAAGCTGTTTTGCTGCTTTAACAGATACTGTTAAGGAACAGAAGTTCTAGACGTTTTAGAACTTCTATTTAGCTTTTGTTGTTGTTGTTCTATCTTCTGGAAAGATTGATGTCGACAGAGACTATTAAGTTTTAAATCTTTGGGTTCCTTCAACCTAGTGATGATGGGACACTTGCTGCTGTCACTGAGCCTGTGCAGAATGTACCAGAGCTCCCTGCCAGAACTCAGGGAACTCTGCTCACCCCTTCAGGAGTGCAGCTTCCTAAAGTTCTGTGCTTCAGAGCTGTGGAGTAACAAGGGAAGGCCAAAGCTTCTGGGCTTTTGCAGCACACTGATATTGGAGCACTGTACCCATTTTCTACTGGTGCAATGTTTTCCAAAGCCCAGTGTGGGCAGACTGTAAGTCCCCCAGTGGGGCATCTGTCTAGGCATGGCTAACTGGTACCACCTACAATTAGATGGTGCTTCCAGCCTGTTCCTGCCTAACACTCTTGTTCCTGGGATCCCAGCCCTGCAGTCACTGTTGCTGTTGGAGGGAAGAGGCCCTCTTGCTGAACTCTACTTGCAGTAGAGCACCTGAACAAAGCCCAGGGAACAATTTTTCTCTTCATTTCCAGGCATGGTGCTTTGGTTTATCTGACTTTGTAGTTTCTTCAAGCTAGGAAATAACACCTTGGTGTTGATGTATAACGTGGGAAGTCTTTCCATGTGGCAGGTTAACTTACAGTCCCTCACAATCTACAATTATGGAGAAAAATAAAGATAACCTGTGCCCAAGAAGTTTAGTGACCAGATTGCTGCAGTCAGGACAATTTATCTATTCCTTATTTCAAAGTTTATTAAAAACACACTGCTTTTTCTGATGAGTGGTGATAGTCAATGGCAAATATTAACACAAAATCCATAATAGGCCCTCTGGCATACTGCTCTATACATCGTGCCAAGTATGGTTATAATTCTACCCCGGTGCTTTGCTGCCATGCCCTTGAGCTGCTCATTAATATTTGTGCAAAGAGTGCCTAAAACATGGACATGCCTAAAATGTGAGCACACCAGAACATGTGTTGGTAGCCAAATTATGGGCACCAGTGGCACATGTTTCACTGAGGCCTGAGTGAGCATGGGTAACTCAGCTTGGCTTTGCCTGGGACAACATTTTGCCTTCCCAGGGCTGACACATCCTTGCAAGTGGGGCAGAGAGGCACATGGCCTCCTGAGCAGCCTGTGCAGGGTGCACAGGAGAGAGGATGCTTCCCTTTAGTGCAGGTACACCTGGGGACTGAAGTGCTTCCTTCCTGCACGTCTGGCAAGGCAGCAAACAGAGGATCCCTCTGAGTCATATGCAAAAAGAAGGCATACCCTGGTTTTGAGGGTGGAGATACCAAAGTGCAGGACAGGAAGCTCTGAAGATGGAATGTGGTGGGCTGGGAAGGTGCTCCCCAGACCTCTCTCTGGAGCACTGACCCACAGCTTCCAGTGAATCAGTGCTTCCAGAAGTATGAAGCAGGATGCAGCCTATGGCAAAAATTGCAAGTAAAAGAACAGTAAAAAGAAAATGTGCAGAGTTCTTGAGGCCAGATGAGAGCAATTTTTAAAAAAAGGTCAAATGTAAATCATAATGTTTAGCCTTGGAAAAATTGTACTCTCACAAGCTGCTTTCATTTGTGTATTTAGAGAAACAACGCAGCACATTGGGCCTCAGTTTGGGTCAGGCTGCCTCGACATCATGAGTGAACAGTAATCATAAGATCCTGTCTCTTTAAAGTAGAAAAGCCAGAAAATCTTCTTGCTGAGCCTTCTTGTTATCACAGAGCTTTACAATTTATGTGGTATTTGTCTTTCAACCCTGAAAAAAGGGGTGACAGCAAATTGTGTTCAGATGTGCAGATAAGCTCTAATATACAGAAAAAGCTCTCTGTGGGCTCCAATATATAGATTTGCCTAAGAAAAAAATCCAGATTTATGCCATAATATGTATTTGGGGATTTATAAGAGGGAGATAATACTCTAGTTTGAAAGGGAAGTAGGGGAGTTTTGAAGGCAATGTTTTCTTCACTGTCCAAACCAAGAGCTACAGCAAGAGGACAATTCCCAGAACCAGTCCTATCGATTTAGCAAGACCTCATCTGCTTAGGAGCAAGCATTAATTGATGTTGATTGTAGCAATTTACTTATCCAGTGGTGAAAACAGATACACAACTCTACCCTTTGGAATTAGACACTTGGATCTCTAGGCCAGGAAAGAAGCACATGGAGATGTGGACTCCTCCTGAGCCACAGGGCAAGCACAGAAATGGAGAGAACTCTCTCCTTTTATTTTCAGCTTTGTGGCATAGGAGCACTTAACCCTGAGGCAAAGAGGTCAGCCTTTGACTCCTGCAGAGAAGAAATGAAGGGATCCAATAGCACAGCAATTCTTCAGTCCTCTTTTCTTCTTAAGCTATGCATGATTCATGGGTTACACTAGAATCCCTCCAGCAGAAGGCCACGGACCATTAATGCACAAGTCCATAGGATATGTGACTTCTTTCTGCTTTTGTTACAAATCAATTGTCTACCTTGCACACAGACAACTTTACCTGTGGCTCTCAGCACTCCCCATTTACAAGTAAATTCTCTGTGCTCCACCGTGTCATGTTAGATGCACCTCCTGTACAAGGAAAGCACCTCCTGTACAAAGAAACCCTACCACTTCAGGAAAATGTGCACTGATGAAAGCAATCAGTGTCCAGGAAGAGTTACACAGAGCAGCTTAACTTACACACTGGAGCAGGTCACACTAATGTAATTGCTGACCCTCTGCCTTTGGGCACAGAGCACTGCATCCATGCCACCCCTGCAGTACTGCCAGCTGCCCTGGGTGGAGAGGATGCCCTTCTGGCTTCCTTTTAGTTCAGGTCTGACAAAAGGATGTTTTGTGTTGAATTTGAAGACCATCTCAGATGTTAAATAATTTCTTTTTACTCACTGTGTGTTCTCTTTGTGAAACAGTAGCTGCAAAACACATAAAGAACTGTTGTCCAAGATGTCTGATAGGATAGTAAAAAGCTAGAGATTAAGAAGTAGGCTGGGGCAGACAGGTACCAAAAAGTACCAAAAGAGGGATCATCAGTGGAGCACAGTGTGATCAAAGGTACATTTATTTGCAATAGACTCTGCACAGAGGAAAATTAGATGTTTCTACTTGTCTGAGTGGCAGTAAATTTGCACAGTAAAACTGAATCCTGGGGTCGTATGTGTGTGAGTGCTCAAGATCTGACCTCTTTGCTAAAAATGCTCATTTCCTCAGCTAAGCTCCAGCCTGCTCATCGAGTTAATACCCTGCCTAAGAAAGCCTACTTGTCTTCCCAGCATGTTCCCCTGAGAGTGGGTAAAAAGGTGATTTTCTCTCTGCAGCTGAGGGAACCTCCATATGTGCCCCTGTCCTTTATGAATGGGGTTGCATGGGAGTGGGAATTGCAGTCCAGCCCTTTACAGTGCTGCCAGAGTGAAATACAAGAGTTGTGTCCTGGAGTCCCACCACAGATGCCTCTAAAACCTGCCCTCGAGCAAAGGTAACATCACTGTCACTAAAAGTAAGATATTTTAATATAAGCTTCCACCTTCATCCTTACTGTCCTTACAGGGATGATCCAGCTGTTCAAGTGTGATTTTTTTTCTCCTCAGCTAGCAATTTCAGGAAATCAAAATACACATTGGGAAAAGTGAAAGCTTACAGATTTGTGGCCATCTGGGAGTCATCTCCTGCCCAGTCTCCAAAGAGATGTGCTTTTCAGGGCCAGGCAGTTGTATTTGCGTAGCGTTTTTGTGGCTCACCATTTCTTGACAACTAGCTTCCAAAAGTCTCACTTGACTCCTACTGACAGGTAAATGAGCTGCAGAACAACTAAGACTGGTTTGGTCTATTTTTGTCCCAGAAGGTGTCACTGAAGAGCCAGGAAAGGTGCAGGTTTAGAATAGTTTTAACTGGGATCTTAACTGCAGCCTCAGGAAGAGGAGCCTGGAGGTTGGAAGCAATTTGGAGTCACAGATTGCTGTGCCTGCTTTGGACTGAGTGTTTGGAGAATTTTGCATCACAGAATAAATACCCTGAAACTTGCAATGCTGTGTTATTCCTCAGCTAAGTCATCCCATACTCTGTGACAAAACTAAACCATTCTTGGGAGATGGTGGTGGGAATTTGGAAGTTTTTTTATAACATAACATACCTTTAAAGGATTGTGTTCATCTTCCTGCTCTTTGCTCTATATCTTGTTGTGTCAATGATATATTATAAATAATGCATAATTTAAAATAATATTATTTAAGATAATTTTATTGCCTAGGTCTTTAGATCTTTTCTTAAGAATAGGAGGAAGAGCTGGGATTTCCAATTGCTTTGCTATGATTTATTATGCCTCATCAGTAGACATGGAAGTAGCACAGATTTGGCAATGATGTAAGAGGCCTCAAGCAGCTTGTACTGTGAATTCCACAAAGTTATACACAGCAAGCTTGGTTTCCTTCTCTCCATTTGGAAAAGATAGCTTGAGTTACTGTTTTAAGTCTTTTCTCCAATGTTAAGCCTTTCAGGAGACTTGATCTGATGTATAAAGCAGATATACGAAGGATACTCGCCTCCAAGATGGGTGTTGGAAAGAAATTCATCACTGATGTGGCCAGAGTAGAAAACTCTCTCAAAAGGATATTAAATGCTCTGCTTTTAACCAGTCTCTTAACTACTGAAGGCTAGGCTGTGATCTGATCAGATGTGGGGGTAAGATTATCCTACACCAGTCTACTGCTGGTTGTTGGTTCCTTCCCTAGAAACATCTGCTACTGTCTGAGGCAGGGTAATGGACTGGATTATTGCATCCATGTTCCCATTCCTGGGCTTAAAAGAAAGTAATTGGAGGGTCTTAAAAAAAGTAAAAAAAAAAAAAAAGTTAAAAAAGGGTAGGTTAGGTGATGTTGAGCTCCGTAGCTGGTAGATTTCTAGCCAGTTCTCTGCTCTTCAGAGTACTGATATTGCAGATCTCCTCCTTTCCCCCAGTTTCCAATAGCATGTTCTCAGCTGAATTGGTTTGTCTTGTCTATAGATTAATACAGCACAGCTCTTTAACATATTGTAGCTCTCTGATGTAAAAGAACAAAGAAGGAAGAATACATTTTTCCCTGACAAAGCTATGTCAGGTTAATTTCTCCAACACACTTCCAAGGTTTGAATCAAGAAATATGAAAAAATGTTCCAAAGTCAATAAAAAGTGTTTCTTCTTGCTTGATAAAAGCCACTCACAGCTTCACTTCAGTGAAAATTCATCCTAAATGAATTTACTTCAGGAATTCATCCTAAACTGCTCAGCACCAGATGAACCACAAAGTGGCTGCATGTACTTTTAACAGCAGAAATACCATAAACTCATAGGAATGTATAAGAAAAACTTACTTTGTTTCAATAAGAGGAAAATTAGTTGAAAACCCCACATTTTTAACAATGTAATAGAGTGTACACAGAGACATTCTGCTAAAAAGTTTGGTGTTCACACTGAGGGAGTAGAGCAGAGGAGACTTGCAGGTTTCAGTGCTGGAATTTTGCCATTTAATCTTTCCCCTGGCAGATCAGCACGGAGATTACATAGCCTCTGTGCATTGTTATCCACAGAAATAAAACCTATAAGAATTTGTTCAGCCGTGCTCCCCACTTTACTGATCCATTTTTTATTTCAGCTGCTAATCTGCTAAGGATTTCAGCCTTTAGCTCAGGGTTATCAGGATGGCATTGTGAGTGGATAACATCTGTTTCAGCTTTCATCCATCTAGAACATGAGCATTAATCACTAGAAATGGAGTGTGAAATGGAAAGAAAAGTTAAATGCACATTCGATTCTGAATGCTCTTGAAGAAAATCTTTCAGGACCTGACCAGAGGGAAAACTTCACTGCTCTATTACTGGGTTTGCCAGTGCATCTTACATGAAAAGCTGGTCATTATCTGATAGAAACTCTGCTCATTTCAGTTTATTTTAAAGGCACAAACCTTGTCCTGTCTAATTCAAAAGAAATGCTTAAAACAACTAAAAAGAGTGCATCTGTTCAGCTTAATTTGGTTGTGGTCATCAATAAAGCTTCTCTTTCCATGTTTCCTGTGCCCCAGCTCATACCTGGAGCCCTGAGTTGTTGCAGCCTCATGCTGCAAATGGGTAGCTGTGGCCATGCTTTCTGGGAGTGCTGAGGAATATATAACAAGGACTAGGAACAATCTGGGACCAAGACACGCTAAGCTGACTCAATAGGCCTTTTCCATCCTGAGTTTCTAGATTTTCACAGATGCTGTAAGGAAATGTGTTGATTTTCTACTGGTCTTGCACGTGTCATGGGAGCTAGACTATTTTTAACTCTAAGAACAATGATCAGCCCTGCCTTGATGGGAGCAATTAAGCACAAGATACTGTGACCAGAGTTAATCTGGGCTGTTTCTGAACATGTGTACTTCTCTGACAGTTACATGGGACATGTTTACAGCACAATAGGCTGGATTTGCTCCATTTTTTGAGGATTTATGTGTGCCAGGTATCCTCTCTGCATTGGAGATCATGTTGGGTGGTGGCTCTGGAAAGCTGGAGATGGAAGATGGCTATGTTCAGACCTAGCTGAGGATACATGTTTAATATGTATCCCCTTTTGCAGAGGTGATTTCCAGCTTTGCTTCTTACATCACTGTATGCTCAAAAAGCAGGCAGTAATTATCTTCTGAACCTCTCAGAGAAGGCTTCTCCCAGAATTCCTCCAAAACCACAGAATATAGTTCATCCAAAGCAATCAATACTACCTACTTCTGTCACTTTAAAACCTCTTTTTCATCAACAGACAGTGAGTTTGTCAATGCATAATTTCTCTGCAGTGCAATGAATTCAGCAGATTACCTGTCTCTGCATCTTTTATCATTCTTTTCCCTTGTCATACTTTAGACAAACTGTTCTCAGCACCTTGATCTCTCAAAGTCCCTGAAGAAAGCCATTACAGCTCATTAAAAACATCCCAACAACCCTTGCCCATCCATCAGGTCAGTGCTATAGCTCTGGAATCATCCTGTTTCCAGATCCTAAGAAGGATGTCTCTCTGGGGACAAAAGAAAAACCTGTTAATGAGAGTATTATTTCTCTAGCATTTCAAACCTGAGCCCAACCTTAACCTTTTCATAAATATTACCTCATTTGGTGCTCTCCCTCTGACTTTCTTGCAGTTTAAGTGTAGGTAGGTTTAAATACATTCATTTTATGCATAGCAGCAGCCAAGCCCGCTCTCTATTCTGGGAAGTGTTTGTGTAGGCCCTCTGATCTTTTGATTTCCTTGTGTGCTTTGTTAAGAAGTGAAATAGTTAATGTTTACTCATTACAGTCACAATACTTGTCAGCTGAGTTGGCATCTTTTCAAGTGAAGGGAATGTCATGCAGCAGAGATCAGTCTCCTCAAACTGGGCTGATCAACATGGGATAGTTACAACAGAAAGGGAAAGAGAGAGACTTTGAACCTCTTTAATTAAACCAGCAGTAGCTCCCAGGAGGACACTTTGTGTCTAAAAATCAAGGCCTGTCTTTTTTACTGTATATTGCTGCATATGCTTTAAGCTATTCTGACAAGATCCAGTCTTCACCTAAAATCAGAGTGTCCACCCTGGTCTACCATGAATCATCTCATTAAACCAGCACAACCAGGAAAAAACAACTGCACAGACAAACTCACAGATATCTATTCATATTCACTTTGTGTTTAGGAAGATCCTTTCCCATTCTAACAGATAAGAATTTGCTTTTACAAGTGAGGTGAGAATATGCCAAGCAACAGCCAGACATTGAATCCTTTGTGTTTTCTGGAGCTGATGACATTTATCTGTCTTTGAGTAAGAATTGTGAGTCTGTCACCTCCCCAGACAGTCCTTTCCTACCTTTCTATCCCCAGCTTCCCTCTACAAAGCAAGATATTCTTTCTGCTAAAAAAAAGAGAAAAAAGTAGAGAGGAAAGGGAAAGAGAAATTATTTGCCTTATACTTTTTGGGTTATATTATTTAAGGTATATCTTACTGCCCTTCTTATAAAAAAGACACATAAAGACATTTCTTACTTGTTTTACTTCTGCACAGGCAAAAGCCTAAACACAGAATACCATCTCTTAGTGATTTGTTTCTTCCATAAACGTAACTTTTGTTCTTTGCAGGTCTTTTTATATTTGAAAATTTCTTCCATTCTGAAAACTGGTGCTTTTAGAAACTTCTTGTGACTTTTAAAGGGAAAATCTAACAAACTCACAGGAAAGCAATAGAGAAGGAATCAATGACTTTTCCCGTACAAGTGCTGAAGTGCAATACTGAACTGAAATAAAATATTGTTATTTATATCAGAATAGGAGTAACTGCAGTTCTAACATGGTAGATAAGATATCAAGAGTATAAAATGTATATAACCAAAGTCTGTGAGAAAGATTTCATTCTGCACATGAAGAACTGAAGGCATAAAAGAGAAATTCAGTATCTGAGGCCAGAAAAAGGACCTAGTCTGGAGAAGATGTTCTTTTCCTCACCAGATCCTCCTTTCCTTCCTTTGGATTCTATGTTCTGTACCAGCTCAGAAAACAGACTTCTTGAAACTACTTAGTATTCACCACAGATGACAGCCTTGTAGTTTCGTGAAAAGTAACATCTGTTCAGGGAGAAACTGTGTGTACATGTATAAGCAGGTTTCCAAGACATGTATTTCAGAGAAGAGGAAACAATTTTGCTCAAATATCTCTAAAAATTACCTGCCTATTTAACATAATCCAGTGACCCAGAGCAATCTTCCTGGGAAAAGAAAAAGAATACATAATGATGTCCAGACCCCTAGCTGACACCAAATGATATTGCTCCTTTACAGATCTACTCCATTGTGGTTTTGCTGCCTGATAAAAAGAATTTCCTGTCAGTGGTAAGTGCAATTTTTCAAAACCAATCTATATGCTGCACTTCCCTCTGGCTTTAACCAGCAGAGCCTTGCATCACTGTCATTGCTGATACAGGCATCCTGTGAGCTTTCTGACTGCATCCAGAACTGCTGAGTTTCATCTGCTTTCACTGGACAGTTTGACAGAGCTGTGAGGAACATGAAGTTTTTCTGCAGAAGCACAAGCTGGTTGAGATGCTTGGCACAGCTCTGACAAAAATAGGATGAATTTGAAGGTTTTAATATTACCCCACACTCGTGAAGGTTCATTTGGATTCTGTTCTGCTTAAAAAATCTTTTTTCCCAAGGGTTACTTAAGGTACTTTTGAAAAGCACTATCAAATTAGCTCACCATATTCAAATGTAATTATTTGTTTCATTCTGAGATCAGCTAAAGAGAATATTTTATTCTACCCATTATTCTTCTCTCTTCTTTGTAGCCGTTGGGAAGCAGGACAAGGATTAATTGCATGTCAGAGAGTCTCCTGTTCTGGGTAGCAAGAGATCATTGATGGTCTTGAACTCTGATTTCATTCCTATATACTTGATGAACATTACTTCTTTAATTGTACAAATACAAATATAAATAATAACACTTTCAACTAACACATTTCATATATTTGTGTATTTTTTGCAATTTCTTGGTCAATGTAACCACAGGTAGCACTTGTTGTTCAAACAAGTGAAAAACTTGTTGTTTTTCACTGATTGCCTTTTAAAGGACATCTGTTCTTAGAAGTTGGTCTTACTTTTAATGCCTGTATCTTTACCATGAGCGTTCAAAGTGAAAGGCTGCTACATTTAACACAGTTCATCTTCAAAACAGTGGCACGAAACCACCATGTGACAATATGTGATTGAAAAAAGCAGCCTTTGGCCTCATGGCAAGGCTTGTACCCAGTGGAGGCCTGGGTGGATTGTGAGGCTACAGTGTTCCAGCTGTGGGATCTGCTTCCAGCAATGTCCCACATGGGTTAGCTGCTCCACACAGCTGTTTTCCTCTGGATGTGAACAAGGAAAATATCCTGACCTTCACAGCCAGGTATAATTGAGGGAATATAACACAGAAGGGCTAAGCAATATGCTCCAAGGCTTGTGCAAACCTAAGGAACTGTTACAGTCAGTAGATAAGATGACATGTTATCCTAAAATCTGTCTTTGCATTCAGGGTATTTTTTTGCTATCAGTATCTCCTTTGTTTTTTTCAGTCAGCAGCCTCTTAGTTTCTCAGATGTCACTCTCTTTCTGACAGATCAGCAATGTGGGTTTGAGGCAAATATCCAGATCATTTTTATTTACTGCTCTTTGATTCACAGCCAGAGCAGCCTCAGAGTACATGCACCTGGAATCCTTTTCAGTGAATCAGCATGGGAAGATGCACTCTAGGAGCATGCCTAATTTGCTGCAGTTGTTGATGGATGCTGACTTGATGGAACCAGACTAAAGCTAGTCCAAAGCCAGTTCTCTGAAATGCAAATAGTGTGCATGTTGCATCCTCACTACCAATTTCTTTGCCTTACAGATGTGCTCCTGCTTGCTAATGTAGCAACAGCATGAGAAAGTCACACGCCACAGCAAGCCTGGTTTCACTGTGTGAAGGGATCAGGAGACACAGTCAGTGACAGGGGAACAATAAAGTTCATCAGGGCTGAAAACAGCTAGGAGACAAATATTTTAATTTGCAAAATGATGGAGCAAATACCTACAGTTCTCTGTGGCCACCATCATATCACCCATGTGGATGCCATAGTCCCCAAGGTATTATCCCACTATTTCAGGACTCCAGTAGCAGCTAAATCAAGCCATCCTCTGTAAGAGTGCCTTTGTATTTGGACTGCAACAGCACAGATCTAATCAGTGACTCTGGGATGAAACCAGGTCCTTTGTGGCATAAAAGGGACAGACAATTTGCTCTGGAACAAACCTTTATGTGCCGTCCTTTCGGGCTGTAAGTCAGAGCATGGTCTTTGATAGTGTTAGATCTGTTCTCAGGAAACATTTTTCATCCAGGCTTCAGTATTTTGTGTTTTATTTCTATAATTGTAATTTGTGACTGTAACACCAGACAGGTCTCCCTGTTTGAAGCAAAAGGATGACAAAAATACTGGCATCCCTCTGTGCAGACAAGCCAGATGCCCTTCAGAAGCAGTAAAAAATATTATTGTACTTTTTCTTCCTGATCTCCTTCAAGCCCCTGTGGGAGTTCACCGGAGGCATCAGCAATAACAAAGAGTCCTTAAAATGAATTTTAACAGCCAAGGAGACTTTTTTGCTTGATCACAAATGGAGCCAGAAGATGAATTTCGGAGAGAAGAGCAGGAAAGAAGCTGTGAGAAGTTCCATAATTTATTAGAGATGAGCTGGCTACAAGAGTGAGTCAAGAGTCAGGCAAAATAAAAAGGGTCAAGAATGAGAACAAACACATCCTGGGAAGCAGCTGCAAGCTTGGGAATATGATACAATGTTATTACAAAGCTACTAATAGAGCTGATTTGTGACTCTCTGGCCTGACCTCCAGATCAATAGAGACACATCGAGTGTCAGGAACTGGATTCAATCATCTGTAATTCAAAATGCCCCTCTCTGGAGAGAATGAAGTAGTAAACAAATAGAAATTAAGCTGTGATTTCTGTCTGTCTAGATCCAGATCTATCTATGGACGGAGTATTGATCAGTCAATACATAACTAAATACGTGTGGAGAGATTGGTACTGGCCCATATGAAGATCTGTTTATGAGTCTGATAGGAGAATCTTTTATTGAAACACATGTGTTGGATTGGGTTTGCATGGCCAAGCTTTTGGTAGCATGGGGGCTACAGAGGTGGCTTCTGGGAGAAGCTGCTGGAAACTTCCTCCCTGTCCAGCAGAGCCAGTCCCTGGCAATCCAGAGATGAAAGTGGCGCTGGCCAAGGCTGGGCCACCTAGAAATGGTGGTAATGCCTCTGTGATAGCATATTTTAGAGAAAAACAGTGATTGCACAGTTGTAATTGTGGCCAGAGAAGAGCAGGATGAGAACATGGGAGAGGAACAGCTCTGCAGGCACGAGGGTCAGTGCAGAAGGAGGGGGAGGAGGTGTTCAGGTGCTGGAGCTGAGACTCCCCTGCAACTCGTGGTGCAGCCCATGGTGAAGCAGCTGTGGATCTCCATGTCTCATGCAGGCCATGGAGATCCACAGGGATGCAGAGATCCCACTGCACACTAAAGCAGGTGGATGCCTGAGAGGAGGCTGTGACCCTGTGGGGGGCTCACAGAGAGAGGAGCCCACACTGGAGCAGCCTCTCCATAGTGAAGAAGCCCCATGAAAGAGTGACCCATGCTGCAGCAATTTAGGGAGGACTGCTGCCCAGGGGATGGACTCACATTGCAGCCATGCTAGAACTTCATTTATACACATATTTATGTGATCAGATTGGATGGGACTCTGATCAACCTGACATAGTTGAGGATGTCCCAGCTCACTGCAGGGAGGTTGGACTGGCTGACCTTTAAAGATCCCTCCCAACCCAAACTATGCTCTGATTCTACTTATGGATGTGTTTACATATACATGAATGTTATTGTTTTGTCCTTCGAGACTTTGTAACAGCTAGCTTGCTTTGTAATTAGCTTGAAACCTGACCAACAACAAGGGCTATTGGAATGTTTTTGAATACCAAATTGGTTTTGTGTCATGTCTTATCAAGGGTTTTGAAATCTAGCCCAGATTTCACTGGACAATTTGTCAGATCCTGGATATCTCTGCTGCTTTCCAGACTGCTGCAGAAGGAAACTTGCTCACCAGATCAGCTCAGCATGTTGGGTTATTCTCTGAGATGATACTTGCAGCTAGTTACTGGCCATGCCTGTGGGAGCAAATCAATGGCAGCCAAACCCTTTGATCTATTTTTCACACCAAAGCCATAATGGCAGCATTCAGCTTAATTTGCTGGCTTAAACGTTTGGAGGAAAATAAAATAGGTCCATGGGGCTTGATATGAACTGGCTTCAGCTGAACAGTAAGAAATTAGGAACTTGGGTAGTCACAACTAAACATCATTTAACTCCAGCTGTAGCAAGACCCAAGTATGTGGAACAGTTTTACTTCCCAACTAGACCTTAGTTTGGGATTCCTGAATGAGTCCCTTGAGACAGAAGTTCACATTGGTGAGGGTGCGGGGTAGGGAAAGTAAAGTCTGCCCTAGAAGTCTTGTTTAATATAAGATACCTAAGATCACAAACAATTTCTCTGGAATGAGGTCTGGGGTGAAGTAGTTGGAATGGCATTGTATTTAGATTCCTGAAAACCACCCTTGAAGCTAAGGTTATAGAAATCTGGGCACCAGCAAAGCATCTGATGGGTTGGATAGAGAAAATAAACCAGACAAGAGCATCTGGGATCTTTTATCTTGTTATTGGCAGGTCTTTAAAGCTGCCTATGAAGCCTGTGCTACAAGCTCCTGCTGGAGACTTTTCCTGAAAGCTCAAAATCTTGTTTGTAGGACCACCAAAGCTGTGAGAGGCTTGGCCTACAGGGTGAAATTGCTAGCCAGATAACCTCTTTGCTGTAACCCAGCCCCAAGCATGGACATGTGAAAGCTTTCTGACCACAGTGTGTGACTAAAGAAAGACCTTCAGGTTATTTACTTATCCATCTTCTGCAGTGTTGTTCCAGGCAGGGATCATGGCACTAACATGGCCAACATCCATGATTCACAGAAATGTCTCCTATGACGAGCTCAAGGCAGACCACAGGGTCTACTGCAGATAGGAGACAACACAGCAGGAAAGGAGATGGAATACAGAGTAGCAAGATCTAAACAAGGTCTTAGAATTGTGTTATCTGCCCACCTCAGACAGACTGAAAAGAAGGATGGGAGCTGACCTCTGACACTGTACAGTGAATATATTAGCCAGCAGAAAAATTCTTGCTAGCAAACTACTCAGGAAAAATTACCTCTGCTAACAGAGACAGAAAATAAAACAAACAAAAAAACCCCAGTCAGAAACATCATCTCAGCAGGGAACACACTAACAGAAAGGAGCTACCACAGCAAACAGAAGTCTGCAGTACCAAAACACTGTGGCATCCTGTGACTTTTGAAGCTTGCCCACTGCCAGCTGCAAAGTCTTCACGCTGCTGCTTTTATGCCCTGCAATGTGACACGAAGCTCTTCACAGGGTAGATACCCCCTGTACCTCTTACTGGGTCCCAGCTTTCAGCAGTAATCAGTCACTGGAAATTTTCTTCTACCTTTTGCCACAAGAGGACTCCAGTCTCCAGTGGCTCCCGGGGAGATGGTTGTGGTTTTTCTAACTAACTTCTCCAGAGACCTGTTCCAGCAAACTAGCAATTAGGATCCTGGTTTAGCAGCAGCTCTGTTTTTCAAAATGTAAAATGAACAAACATAGTTTTTTCAAAGCTCTAAAAAGACAGGCTACTATTTCTTAACAAGAAACTCCTGCTCTATCCAGCTATGACACTGAATATTTTTGCTAAGGAACATTGCACTGGAAAACACTTGTGGGTAAAAGTGATCTTTGTCTTATCATTAATTGTATACAGCTGTGCTGAAGCTTATGACTAATGATAAAGACCCATGTTTAATAACATTTTTTCACTCATTTGTTTTAAGTTTCCTGCTTCTTGTCTCACTATGTGCCATGAGCTTAAGGGCAAGTATCTTACAATGCTAACAACCATTCATATGATGTCTGATTAATGTGGTTATGGCTCTAGAGCCCTTGCAGTAATTATAATGATAGAAATATGACCCTCTCCATTTTAATTTTAATAGAGGCCAATAAATATATCTTATGGCTTTTATGGCATTTAACTATCTAGTCATGAACAGGAGCTTGTAGAACTATTGGAACTATGTTGGGAGATATAGGAAAGCATAAAATTCAAGTCTGCTGGACTCTGCAAAATGAGTATGCATACAGTTCACATAGATGGTGTCTGATCTCTGCTGGGGGAAGAGGAGCTCGTTCAGCAGTTGTGAAAGGTGGAGGTCCTGAAAAGGAGGATGCAGGGGAAAGCACTGCAACCATCTCCTAGGCAGGCTGCTGACCTGAGAGTTCTCTCACTGCTGCTGCTGCTCACCTGCCTGTCTGCATTTACCACGATTTCTACTCAACACTGATACTGTGTTGTTGCACATCTCCAAGGGTTGCCATAAAAATATGTGAGATACCACTTTTCAGTGTTCTGACTATTAAGGTCTTCCAGTTGCATTACTGGATTGCAAGGACTGGAGTAACAACAGCTGAAACAGCCTGACTCTCCCAGCACTAGAATTAAAGCTTATTGTGCTGTGCTGCTTTTGTTACCCTGTTTATGATACAGTTCACACCAGTTTACAAGCCCTTTTAGGACAGAATTTTGTTTCTATGGTAGGAAAGTTTAGTGTTGCAAACACTGGCAAATGCCCAAAGGAAATACCAAAGCTGCAGACCCCCTGAAAGGAATGCTGATTTCTTGCAAAGGAAAGCTGAAGCCAGAAGGGTCCTCAGCTCTAACTGCAAGGTACATCCATCAAAGAGCTTCTGTCAAAGGGATATGTGATATCTGGGGGACATTGATGAATTAGCTTTAAGCTAGGGAGCTCAGGTGGCATTAGGACACAGCAAAGCTCACCCCAAATGCATGGCTGGGTTATGAGCTCTGTAATCCACATCTTCCCACTTAGGGTTTTATGCACACCTCAGGTGTATTTGCATGGACTGCAGACAGCACATAACCAGCAGATGTGTTTTCTGAATGGCTGTGAACAGAATAGACACTAGAGGGCTGTGGAAAATGGTCTTCAAAAATATTAGTGTTTGCATTGCTTACTCCCCACATTCCTGTGTGGGACTTATAAGGGGGAGAACAGATCTAGGTCCCAGCTTTGACAGACAGACAGGGAAGTGATGGATTGCTCTAACCCAGAGTCAAGGGACCCATCTGGTGCAAGGTCTGAAGACACAGCAAATTCAAGTTCAGGGCTCCCTGAACCATAAGAAATGCCATGGCTGCAGGATGCAAAGCATCAGTCTGAGGTAAATTTTCTCTCTTTTTCTCCAGTTTACGGACTAAATTTTGACAATTTTACTGACAAGTATTCTGTTCTGTGTATCACTAATCCCTCATGCACTGTCCTAGAGCACATAGGAAAACCTCATTTATTATTTTTTATCAGGGTCTCTAACTGTTTTGACAGAAATAATTTTGGATGCTCAGCTTTTTATCAAAGGAGTGTTGTGTAGCAATGGGGCAGTGAACAGATGAAACCCTAGTAATCACGGAATGATTGCCTGATAAGAAAATAATTTAGTAGAAATCTTTAGCCAAAACACTTTCAGAAGGGTTTTCTAAAATGTTCAAAACAGAAATCCCTGGGAAGTGAACTCTAAGTACTGAGATTCCTGTAGGGTACTAAAAACTGTAAATCTCTGTACCAAAGTAGCTGAGAGGCCATGGTGGGACAAAGCCAGTCTGGGTACAGGCAGCTGGACCAATATCAAGTCCATGCTTTAGTTAAAAATCCATTTGTACCAGACAAAGTGCTGGTGAACTACCTGGCTGCATTTCAGTGTTCCAGCTCTAAAAGCAGAAGGGTGAAGGGAGTGGAGGACACAGAAAGGACCCCAGTGTGGCCTGGAACAGACAGGACAGGAGGCAGCAGGGAGAGTGAGAAGGCAGCATGAGGCAGGGTGAGCTGCTTCATGCTCTAAGAGGATGGCTCAACCTGGCAGAGCTCTGAGCCAGGGTGATGAGAGGCCTTGGCATCTCCATGCAGTGCCCTGCCCCGTTGCACAGTACAGGCTTGCCCTCAGGGCAAAATTTTGGTGAGGATTAAGTGAAAATCCCAACCAACTTGAAGGTAGCTGGAATCATGACAACTCTCTACACCTTGCAGATGATGGCAGAAATCACAACAAATACAGGTGAACTTAGAATCACCTGCCCTATGCAAGTGATTTGGGGGCTTATTTAACGGGTAGAGATGGCTGTGGTGACTCTTGAATAGTAGAGACAGCTTAGGCTGGGTGAGCTGTTCATCATTTATGCTGTGTTTATAGTGCTTCTTTCCAGGAAAGAGCAAAAATGGATGGTGACTTCTCCTTCCAGCACCATGCTCTACTCCTAGCTAGGTATAGTATATTCTATGTCCCATTGAGCTCACTAGGAGAAAATCAGCTACCTCTGCTGGCATTAGGTATGTGGATATCAGTGATGCAGGGTGAAGCCTTGTAGTCTATGCATGAGCTGGAGCTGGCTGGAGTAAGTGAGAGAAATTGTGCCCTGGCCCAAGCTGAGTTTGCATCTTGGGATGAATTCAGGATTTTTCATTAAGATCTGGGAGACCTTTTCAAGTAATGAGTTGCTGCTTTTTAGTGCTGGAAGCTGGCTTCCTGCAAAGTATGAGGAACATCAGAGCTAGTGATCTTTGTCCTGGTTCAGCCCCTGCACACACTAAAGAGAAAAAAGATCTGGCTTTTTCTGTGAAGGGTGGGGTAGTAAAGCATTTCAGGCACATGATTTAATGCTTCTGGTTTCAGAAGCACGAGTCTGAGCTTCACTCTGCATTTTGCACCAAAGCTTCAGCAGTACATGGGTGATTCAGACTTTAGTGATGCAAGTCAGACTCATGTTGGTCACATTATCCCCTCATGTGATTTTTGGTTTCAGAAAGTTTGGGTGCCTTTTAACTTTGCTACCCCTCTTCCCATGGAGATGAAGGAGGTGTGAAGTCCTGCTTGGCTTCCTGTTTTGGTCCAGCGCTGAACCGTGGGACCCGCAGAGAGCAGGAGAGAGGAAGCATCAGTTAAATGCGTGTGGCTGGGTCGTTCTCTGCCGTGATGCTTTACCAGATACTCTGCTGCCTGTAAAGTCATGCCTCCCCCGAAGGGCAGGCAGGCTGAGGTCAGGGACGTGATGATTGGACTGTCCTCCTCGTCTGGAGGAGCTTAGGGGTCCGTGCTTGCCATGGGATTGATTTTTCGCTCTGGATGCACAGGCGAAGCTGGGAGCGTGCCCAGCTGCGTGTCAGGGCTGCATATTGCATGGGCGCCTTTGAGCCACGGCGTCGGCGGAGGCGTGTGGCTGGATGCTGAGACAAAGTGCTCCGGCAGCTGCAGGGCTTCAGCGTGGTGATTCCTCCAGGTTGGCTTTTCTCCATTATCTTGCGCGTGGCGTCAGTGAACCCCAGGGATGGCTTGCTGCTTGCTGGCCGGGGGGTCCGCTTGATTCTTGTTTAAGGGCTTGGTGGTTTTGCTTTATTTACTCTGCCTTGGCTTCAGGCTCTCCCTGTGCCGAGGAGAAGAAAGACACAAACTGCGGGGAGTGTGGGGGGGAATAACAAACCGAAGGGAGCCGAGCTCCGGCCGGGAGAAGCTGAGGCGCTCCCCGGGGGCGCTCCCGCGGGGAGCCGAGCACCGCGCCCGCTCCGCGCCGATCCCGCCCGGATTTTGCACGTTTCCTTCCCCCTATTTTTTTTTTTCTCCCCTCTCCTCCGTTTTTATTTTTTCTCCCTCTATTTTTCTTCTCCATTCCCCCCCTCTCTTCCCTCCCTCTCTCCCTAGCGTGGTTGGATCAGTCTTTTGGTATTTCCTGCCGCCGCCTCCCCCGAGCAGCTGTCCGGCCGCGGCCCGGCGCTGCGCGCTTTCCGTGCCGCCGGGGGAGCGGCTCGCCGGGGCCCACGCGTGTCCCGCTCCCGTCCCACGCGTGTCCCGCTCCCGTCCCACGCGTGTCCCGGNCCATCCTCCCCAAAATACCTTATAAAAGCAAATATCGCCCCCCCCCCTCCCCGCCCTAAATTATTCCAATAAATCCATTCCCCCGCCTCCCGTGCTGGCTGTTCTCCTCGTCCCCCGCGCTGCCAGGCTGCCTATTTTTAAGTATAACGTGGTACCCCAGAGTTGGCTTGCGGGCGGCGTGATTTCAGCGAGGGTCTGAGCGCCGGCAGCTCCGGGAGGGTAACCTGCCGCCTGTGCCCGTGCTTTGTGCCCAGGTTGTGCGTCGCCGTTCCTACGTGTGCCTTTTGGGGTTTGGCGACGGGAGCTGTGGGGTGGATCCCCTTGCCCCCCGACTTCTCGGCATGGCAGGGCTGGGGGGCCAGCAAGCGGCCGGCGTGGCGTGTGGGATGGCGTGCTGTCAAGGAGACCTGATTTCTTTAGACATGTGGGCATATCTGGTAGGTGGAACGCATTTTTAATGTACTTCTTCCAGCATGATGAGGAACTGGTAAGGAGACTGCACTGTTACTAATTGGTTACATTTAATTGACAAGAGTCAAACCTTTCCTATAGGCGCTTGTACAGATACCATAGGGGAGACCATAGGCTCGCTATCTAAAAACCAGATTTTGGAAACCTGTGTTTGGAAATGCTTGTAGCTTGCACTGAGTGAAGCAAGGCAGCATTCCTAGAGAAATAAACACATAAGCACATGTGACTGACTGTTGGATCCGAAACCATATTTTTCAAATGCTATGCAAACCTAAAGCATTGTAGTGTGAAACAATTGTTTAATGTAAGTGAGGAGGAAAGTTCTTTAAACTGCGTTGCAACCTCCTCACTTCACCCAGCTGCAGCAGTATCTTGGTTGTCAAAATATTCCTTTCCTCTCTTTGCACTGATGTAGGAGATAGCAACAGTATTCAGCAATGTCTGTATAGCAGAGAACAGCCATTGCACTGGATGTGTCCCCAGCTGCCACCTTTCCTCCTTGGCAGCAAGTTTCCAAAAAGGTGTGAGTGGGGAGGGGGAGACAGAAGCCTCAAGCCGTGCTCCGTGTGGGTTAAGTTCTCTTCCCCAAAGAGGAGAATGGGTGTTCTCAGCTGGGCACTTCCCAGTAGGGTGGTAGTGACCCTGGGAGTATCCCCACCCTGGCTGGGCAAGGAGGGGGACCGAGCTGGGCCAAAAGGACCTGGGGGCAGCAAGGGAGTCAGATTCAGCTCCAGGGGTTACTTTGTGGCACTATTGATGGAGGTACAGACAGCAGTTCTCTGGTTCAAGGGAGAAAATGCAGGCCATAGTCCTGCCCAGCGCCTATTTTGGTTTGAAGAGGACAATGTGAACCTAAGGAATGATTTAATCATGGTGATGCATGAAAGTAACTGAAAGGCGGATTTACTGCTCTGATCTTTTCATGGTGCTTAATTTAATTTTCATGTGCCTTATTGCAACACTGATTCATCAGGTGAGTGGGAGGGAGGCTTGTAGAGTACAGGTGGTTCAGTTTCCATTACTGGATTGGATATTTCTCAAGGTGCTTTCTTGGCTACAGCAGGAGAAAAATGGACTCTGTGTCTGATACAGTGCTGTGGTTTGGAATCCAGGATATCTCTAGGGAAAGGCCATTCCTATAATCTGTAATGTGCAGTGTTTGAAATCAGTGTGCTGTGCTCAGTGCAAAACTGAGACTCGACTAATTCTTGTTATGTTCATAGATCATAAAAATTTCAGTTAAACTAATCTGAATTGGGTTAGACTCGCTTCATGTCCAGGGGAGCTGTTATCTGCTGGAGGCAATTGTGAGATTGTCAGCATTGCCACTGCTGAAGGTCTTTCAGTGCTGGATCTGGGGCTGAAGAGGTAAAAATGAAACTGCCCTGAAGTGTGTCAGCAGGGCCCTGCTGCTTCTGAGCTGTGGAGCACAGACCTCCCTCTGCAACTGCACAGATTTGTGCTATTTGATCTCCTGTTTTATTTGGGGGAAAAGCTGCATTTAGTGTTTTTTCTCCTGACCTCCCTGCCTTTGGAGCATTAACAGCACAGTGTTTTCTCAGCCAGAAATGCTGCTCCTCACGCCTCCACTCCTCAACATGAGATGTCTCTGGCAGCACATTGTAGGTGTTTGTGCATGCCTGCTGTGGTTACTAAGGTAAAGGAAACACAAGAAGCAGCTCAGGGAATGGGAACAATCCAAATGCCAAATACACACGGGTTTGGGCAGGAATGACAGTGACCTGCTCTGCCAGCATGTCTCAGTGTGGGTCTGGGCTTGCTCACTCAGGCTTCTGTCTGTCACTGCTGGTTTTTATGCTGTGCTTTAGAGCATCAAGCGTCTTGAGACTGAGCAAACTCCTCCCAGGTGCTGCTCAGCCCTCATTTTGGAGCTGTGCGGTTGTGGTGCATTTAATTGTACAGGGCCATGTCTAAATCACAGGTTCTGCCTTCATCCCAGCTCCTCCCCACCACTGTGGCTCTTTCTGGTCATGCAGTGAAGGAGGAAGGAGTCAACCATCCTGAAAAACACCCTTTTGATAAGTAGCTGCTGAGCCTCTGTGGAGGACTAAGGAGCAGTGTACAACCTGCCCGGGTTTCCACATTTCTTAATTATTGGAATATTCTTTCTCTGCTCAAGGTGTGGGAGTGTTGTGCTTGCATCGGGCTCTAGGTACTGTATATGCATCTGTGTAATACAAAAAGATCAAGGGATTAAAGGGGAATATTCTGCAAAACTGGAAGCAGCTAACAGCAGGCTAGTAAGTTACCTGTAAATGGTTTCTGCCCATCACAGAAGGAGAGTGATGTGAAAGGGGGATTAGGGTTAGAAGGTTAGAATAGTCCAGCTGCTTGTGTGGTGGTGTTTTTTAATTTCTTTCAAGCTGCATAAAAAGCATGGGCATATCCCTTGTTCTTTAGTCTCAATTTTCTGTAGTGTTTGTAGAGCTACAGCTGAAATTGTGCCATTTTTTCCTTTACGCTCCCTTCACGTTGAAGGATTTATAGGTGTATAAATCAAAGTCTGAATTGAAAAGGCTCAATTCTTGTCTTTGTTTAATAAACAGCCAGCTGTATACCTGGGCTTTCCCTTTGCAGTGTGCCACTGAGGTCTGTGCTCTGTTCCAATATCAATAACTTCACAGTGCTGGCAGTTTTCTTGATAGTAGTTTTTCTATGTGTTTTGTTAAAGTCCATGCCAAGCTTCAACTTACTGGGAATTGACTGCAGGCCTGTATGAGTTTGAGTGTTTTGGCAACCCGCTTACCATTCACATGATTATAGCATCAGTGAAAAATTAACCAGCTAAAGGCAAAAGAGAAATACTTAAGGGCAAAAGAGAAATCCTTCATAAACTGGGACGTGTGCAGCTCTTCTTGTGGGGGGGAGGGGGAAACTCAACACGGGGCTTGCCTGCTTCATCCTATCTAATCTGTCAGTGAATCAATCAATGTGAAATTGTGCCCCCAAGGAATAATGTAATAGCTATTTTGTGTGTATTCCCAAACTGGAATGCTGCTGTAGTAGAGTCCTGAAGGGTGTGCTGTCTAAATCGATCAGCAGAGGCCAAGATAAAGGCAGACCTGCTGCTAATCTATCAGATGTGACAGAGAGGCATCGAGGGATGAAATGTCTCGTTCTGTGTTGAGTGCAAAGCTTAAATGTGAGCTTGGTCCTTCTGCATCCCAGCACTTCAGGCACAAAAGCAGTGTCCTGATGGCCCTCCTTCAGTTTTCTCTCAGCAAAATCATGAGATTGCTCTGAAAGGTACTTTAATTTTCATGCCAATGCATTTTGTTGCAGACAACTGTTGTAGTGTCGTTGTTCCTTCCCACCTTCAGTGCTGCAGAGGCAGCTTGGCTTTTGTTACCTGTGTTGTTTGATGCCAGTTAAGAGTGCAAAGCCTATCCTAGCACTGCATTTTTGAATTGATTTGCTCTTTTCTCAGGTTAAAATGACGGGGAATTCTCTCCTCACAGCAATAAATTGCCAAGTCCTATTGAGGAGAGAAAGGGAATTCTTCTCTGTTGTATGGTGTGGGTAACTGTTGATCATTGTGTATAATCTTTGCAGAATGAAAAAAAAAACCAATGTAAATTTCTTTTGTGTTATTGTTTTGATATTTTTGCACTTTCTCTTTTTGGTATGACTTCAGCATCAGGAGAGAATCACTTCTATGTAGCAGTAGGAGGTGACCAAGGCTTTTATCCACTTTATCAAACATTGCACAGTTCATTCGGGGAGCTGTTGCTGGCTCATCTGTAAAATCCCTGAAATGTGAATGTGAAATTGCCACTGGAATTAATGCTCTGTCAGACTGCTTATTCTGGCAAGCTCCTGGTATGGATGCTAATAAATGAGATTTCCATTTTATAAGATGAATCTTTGTCTTTTCTTTCTGTCTTGCCTTGAAAAAGAATCTTGTGCACTGCTGCAAGCCTGACAGTTGCTGATGCAGTGAGTTATTTTTATTGTCCTTTACCTTACTAAGGAAAGTAATCTGGATTTGAAGATCATTTCATTTTCTTTCATGTGTGGGTCAGACAATTCAGGTCTAAGCAGTATTTTTTTTTTTTTTTGTAAATTTGTAAATCCTTACTTGAACTATGAAGGCTTTCAGTGAGCACTGAATGCACCGTACAAATTACAGCATTAGTGGGCAAGGCAGTAATTTCAACTGCCTTCCGTGGAGCTCTGTAGTTGTAATCTAGAGCAGGACACAGGTGTGTTAGATATGAAATACCAAGTGTTTGTATTTTTCAGTTTTGTTTATAGTAGATTTTCTTCTTTTCATTTTGACATCTGTCATTTGCCCCGGCCTCCTTGTCTTGCTCTGCCTTTGTAACCTTTCTCATTGAAGAGGAGATAGAATGTATATGACCATGTATAAGATTTTTTTGTTTTGTTTTAATTCAGGTTCAGTGGATGCAAACAAGGCCCTGTGTTTTGGCTGTGTGTGGTTTTGGTGTTGTGGGTTTTTGTTGGGTTTTTATTTGGCTGGTTGTTTTTGTTTGTTTGTGTTTTGTTTTGTTTTGTTTTGGCTGATGAACCACCCAGGCTTTGTTGCCTGTAATCAAACTGCTGTTACTGCCTGAATTTCTCTCTGGACTCCAGGTCATGGGGGGCACCTTGGCACACCTGCAGTCATTTATTAATACCTGCACTCATTTATTCCTGCACCTATGCATTGCAGTAGACTTGGGGAGCTCCACTTATGGACAAGGCTGGAGGCTGCTTAAACCAAGCCTAGACTGTCAGGCTTCTAACCTAGTTTTTCCCAAGCTGGTGTTCAAGTTCTGACTTGTGGAATCCCTCAGCGTAGGTGCTGAAAGCTTTCTTTTCCAAGAGGGTGAGGTGTGCTGAGGAGCTGGGAGGATCTCCTAGCCACGAGTATCTCTAAGAAGTGTAGTGCAGGGTCTCTTATTTCTCAGTTCCCTGAGAAGGTACATGGCCAGGGTGTGGCAATATCAGCTTTCCATGTCTTTTTCATCCTCTCTCTGCTTGGATTGTGTTCTTTGGTGTCAAGGTCTCTTACTGGAAATTCACACAATATTTAGAGCAGTATTGTCTTGGATTTTGCTGGGCTGTTCTGTAATATAAATAAAAACAATCTCATTATGTAAGCAAGATACTGAATAACTTGTCTAAAAGAGCTAAGACAGGGGGTGCAACAGTGCCAGTTTTATTCTCTTTGAACAGGTGCATCCTTGTGAGGAAATAAGAGGTAGGTAGGTAGGGACCAAGTGAGAAACATTGAGCAATAACTTCTGTGACTCAGAAGTAATTTAACTATAATAATCCCCACAGCACTAAAGGTTCTTTTTCCCAGAAATGCACAATATGCTGTTTTCTGCCATAAAGCTGTTGTCAGCTGACATCATTGTGTTAACATAAGACTTGCTGTTATCCGCAAGATGCACAGTTAGCAGAGAGCACTTCCAGTGCTGGTTGCTAATTATTGCTAATGTTCTCCCAGTTGCTGAAAAACAATATATTAAAGATATTTCCTGCTTAATATTTTATTTTTGATGGCTGGTAAGCTCATGTTGTGTTAAAAATAATGCTTCTAATATCACTCCAAGTATTACCAAGCTAGCATTTGATTTATTTAG
>VZRH01005339.1:183091-327776 GCA_013397555.1 Urocynchramus pylzowi | reverse complement strand
TTTTTTGGAGAAAAAAAAAAAACCTTTTTTTTTTTTTTTTTTTTTTTTTTTTTTTTTTTTTTTTTTTTTTTTTTTTGAGTACCAGTGTGGAAATTTATGGCTTTTGTTTTTTGTTTATCGTGACCCTCTCAAAGTCTGTATGTTTTCCCACTGACTTCATGGCAGCCAAGTGCTTTTTATCCTGTATGTCTCTTGGAGGAATCACTTTAATGATGTATCACTAGCCAGAGAAAGCTTTTGCTGAAAGCACACAAAGGCAATAATTTACCTTTTGATTTTATAAAAGGCAGACTTTTTTTCCCTCATATTAAAAAAAGGAAACTGTTAAGGTGAAGGAAAGTGAACAGAGAATTGGTGTTCAAGTACTATCTCTGCAGTGCGAGAGGGACGTTGCAATACCATTAATGAGATTCTCCCATTTTCCCTTGGAGATGTGGTATTGAATTTAGAAATAGATTTTGAACAATTTTCCACTGAACATCTCACTTTTCTGCTCACTGAATAGCTACAAATCCTTATTGTTTAATAGCTAGCTTCACTTTTAACTGATAGAGTTTCAGAGAGGTAAGGTAATAGCTCTAAAAAGGTGAGACTTTTTCTAGACACTGTTTAATTTACTGTAATTATATTAAGTGCTAAATTGAAAGAGGCTTTTCTAGTTAAGATGAGGATAATGAATAGTTGTGTGTTATTACCATAGCCACAATGGGGGAAGGAAGAAGTGATTTAAGTTTTGCTCGAGACAGAAAGAAAGAAAACCTGCCCCAATGTGGTCCTTAATAATTTGTTTTCCCCTCTCTGTCGCTGACTCCCAGGTTTTGCTAGAAGAGTTTTCTGCCCTTGTACCTCAGGGATGCAGCAGTTTTTGAAAGGAATCAGCAAGCACTCCAAGTGAAAATGGCTGTGGAAACAGAGTGAGGAACCAGATTGCACCCTCCAGCCAAGCCTGGAGCTACACAGGCAGGGGCACAAACAGCAAATGCCATTGCAGCTGTGAAGGCACTGCAGTGTAGCATGGCTCCCCCGAGGCTCTGCTCCCTCTGTGCTTTGCCCACACTGCAGAGAGAGCCGTGGTGTGCTGCTCCTTTCTGCTTGGAGCAAGTTGCAACATCTCAAGTCCCCGGGCAGGCTGAGTGGGTGCACGCAGCTCTCTGTGCCATCCACTGCTCTTCGCCCGCCTCCGCTGCTCTTCCCGCGCCGGAGCTGCGGCACCTTGTGCTGTTGCTTCCCTCCATTGCCCTTGTCTGAGAGCCTGAGCAAGTCACAAGGTGTGCAGGGTTGTGTACCCCATGTTGAAACACACCAACTCACTGGCTTGGCATATTTGATGCGATTGAGAATGGCATCTTTTATGCCACTTTTAACATGGAACCGCTGTAAGCACACCCTGCCTTTCCATGTGCATACAAGTGTTTTGTCTGGGGCAGGATTTCATTGTGTCCGTGGAAGTTGAAGCTGTTAAGGGGAAAACCAAAGCATGTTCCCTCGTTTATTCACCTCTGTACCCTGGGGTCCAGGACACCACTTCTGTGCAGTGTTTCCTGCGCTGGCTTCCCTTGCTGTCCTCCTAGGACTGCTGCCAAGTTGATCTACAAGGACTTGTCCCATACAAGCGTTTATCTCCTAGGAGTTGCGCTCATGCCGTGCTCTTACCTCTCAAAGTCTATCAAAAGTGTGTGTGACTGTACCTGACTCTTGTGATATGGGCTAGATATGAACCCCGGGGAAAGGCAGAGTGTGAATTATTTAATCTCTTGAGCATTTCAGGCCCCTGTATAAAAAGCATTAAGCAATATGGGGCTTTTTCTTGCTTTAAGAGAAGGTCTGTGTCAGCCTTGCTTGAACTCTCAGAAAGCTGAGTATTTTGAGCACTGAACTTCATACCATTGTTCCAGATTCATTGGAGTGCAATTATGGGGGACCAATGTAAGCAGTGTTTGCTCCCAGGTGGACCAGAAATGTTCCTGATAAACCTTCTGTTTTGTTCCCTTCTCTCCCTCCTTCTCTTCTCCAGTAATTTGGTTATTCTGGATGAGACAGGTTGAGGCAATGCAAGTAGGATAATTTTGTGGTTAGGGCATTTGGCTTTGAAATCAGGAGATCAGTGTTAGTTCCTGCTTCCATCACAGGCCTCCTGTAGCTGTGGGGAGATTGCTTGCACCTCTGTGCCTCTGTCTACACTGGAAAAATAACAAAGTAAGTTTTGGGGTTGGGTTTTATTTATTTTCCTGTGTTGGCCTACAGGGCTCTGTTACGAGGGCAGGGAGAGGGTCTGATCTCTTCTTGGGGTTATTTGGCATTGTCTGCTGGCCCACTTCCAGCCAGAGTATGCCTGTTTACTCTCTGGATAAAGCTACTAGGAAGTCTTCAGGTACATCTTTTTTCTTTCTTTTTTGTTCGCTACCATTCTTTTGTCATGCTTTTTGCTTTCATTTAACATCAAAATTAAATGGTGAGTTAAGCAGAGTAGCTTTTAATAATGTGTAGAAAATGAGCTGAGCTGTACACATATATGGAGCCTGTAGGAAGCCTGGAATTATCCCGTAGTGTTTTTAATGGGCAGTCCTACTGCACTGTGGGCTGTTGGCTCAGTGAGGCTGTCTTAGATGAGCTACAGATGAGACTCCCAGTACTGTAAATATCTGTGCCATTTAGCTTTGAGTACCAGGAAATGAAACAGCGTGGGAAATAATAAAAAGGTTTATCTTACTGAAGTCAGTGAAACAGTATTTTCTTCAGGCTGATTTGGAAGTGGACCTCAGAAAAGTTAAATAGTGAAGAGATGCAGTGTTTTGGGGCTAGAAGTGTTTAACAAGCAGCATGAGCTGCCCATTGCTGGCTGCTCTGCTGCTTGATTACAGCACAGTGAGGTGCAGGGCTCGGGCAGCTGGAGAAAGGCTCTGCAACACTTGGCATGGTGATCTCCTAAGGTGCTTATCTGGTGAGAAAGTGGGCTCAGGCAGGAAGGCAGGAGTTTGCTTTCTGGACAACGTAGCTTTTCTTTGCATCTTGGATTTTAAAGCCAGCTGTATCAGTCCTGTTCGTCTCATTTGACTTTGCATCTGCAAGGATTTTAGCCTGGGATTCTTACATCTAGTAATTTCTGGTTGAATGACAGCATTTTCCTCAGGCAGGTAGTGCATTTTAATTTTTGGTGGTGATTATTTTGTGCTCTTCAGAAATGTATGGAAATGGTAGTTTTCTTTACAGTAAAAGATATGTGGAGTCTCTCTAATCTGGCATTTTCCTACCTTCTTCCAGCTTTCTGACATCTTTTCCCTCTAAGTGTTTGCAGGCTATGATCAGGTGATCCCTTAAATTTCTTTGATTAGTTGAGTAGGTTGAACATCTTAAGTCTCATTGCAGTTGATTTAAGACTTGGAGACAGCCTTATGGTTTTTTGCTGGGTCCTTTCCAATTTTTCATGCTGCTGTATTTCAGGTAAGGATGAAGATTGCATGTGCTATGTCAGCAGTGGTCTTGCAGCTGTCAAAGACAGAAGTAAGGCAGTATTCTGGCTCTTGCCCTTTTTGTTCCTTCCCCCCTTGTTTATGCTTCCAGGAATTGAGCAAGCCCTGTTCACCCACGATATTGCACTTGGCATTCAGACTCTGTTAGTTATCTATAATTCTTTATAAATCAGAGCTGTTTTGGAAAGCTAAGGTTTGTGTCTGGACAGGGAGGAGGGGGCGTTTTGGTCTGGTATGTGGCAACACAAGGTTATTTATCATAGATTGTGCTCTCTGCACTTCAATAATCTGCTGACATTTTGCCAGTAATAAAAAGGTCAAGGAAAAAAGTTGCTTCCTACAAATCATGGCATTTGATTGTTCTCATTATTAAACAGAGCATGGTTTCCTTGGAACAAAATTTCAGCCATCCCCAGTTTTGTAAACAATAAATTGCCATTTATGGTACAAATGCATAAAAATGAAAAAGCAGCTTTCTTTTGATGTTGCTGGTCCCTGTTCCAGTGATTTGTCCTTTCCTGAAGCAGGGTGTGGGGAAGGTGCAAGAAAGAAGTGTCCCTTGGATGTTAAATACAGTAGCAGAAAGAAAATATGAAAAGTTTATACTTGAAAAATGAGATATGAAGTTGATTTAAAGGGCCAAAATAATCTCTGTGGTCTAGGGTTCACAAAATGTTACGTTTTCCTAATTTTTAGGAATGGCTTTCTGTGTCACCTGTAAAGAATGCTTTGTTATGTCCAAAGCACAGTAATGCAGTTAAACAAAACATTGTATCCTCTTTTTATTTTTCTCCTTTTCCTACAAACTTCCCTAATTGATTTTTGTCTCTGAGATGCCTGAGCTTGCAACTGCAGTGCTGTGTTTCTTGTTACCCCAAGGGGTGCTTTCTGGTACAGAGATCACGCCGTGTGAGGCAAGGCTTAAATGTAACAGTAGTGGCTGGGCAGTGGATAAGCATCAGCAGTCAAGTTGGAGATGCTTGGACACCATCCATGATGGGGAGCTTGGGTGGATCTGAGGGAGCTCAGAGAGAAGAGGTTACTGTTTGTGGGGGCAGGCTGATAAGTGGTAGTGCTGTCAATTAGGGTAGTTTGTTAGTTTGCACAAGAAGCAGCAGAGTTGGTGTATTTTTGTTACAGAAAATGAACAAAAGTGTCTTGCGGAGGAGTGCTGGCTTGTTTCTCTTGCAGCAGGGTAGAAAGGTTTGTTGCTACCCTTCCCCAAAGCATCTCTGCAGATATCTAGGAATGCATGCCTTAAAAAGCTGAATTATAACAATTATTATAAAATTATGGCCATGGTGGACAGAGGAATTGTGTACTGCAATTCTTACTGCCAAATTCAAAATTAATTTGAATGTAAATCCTTTCAAAAAAGGGAGTGTAGAAAGGTCTGTATTTGGAGGGATACAGCTTTTGTAGTCTCTGTCAGATAGAATCAGGTTTTTTTAGGTTTTTACAGTGTCATTACATGAAAGTCCAGTAGGCAGAAGCTGCATATTTATCTACCCAGGAATTCAGTATTGCTATTAATTGGTGTTGGAATCAAGCCAATTCCACTTGAAATAGATTTATTTCAAAAAAATGCTATTTTGCCATTTGAATTACTTCAGCCAAAGCACTCCTGGGCAACTTGGTGGGTTTTAGTTTTTTACAGAGTATTATATAGGTTGATCCTGGCCATGGCTGATGCCTTGTAAAGATGCTGAGATGTGCTGGAGCTGGAGCAACCTGCTGGCTGTGAGGGGGCTAAAGGAACATTCCCAGCTTCCTGCCATCCCAAGGAATATGAGGAATCACATTCATGCCTCCTCTTTTAGTCTTTCACATTTAAGTGTTTTAAAAGGTTGTGCAGGATAATGCAGTGTGTTTCTGTACTTGCTTTGTATCAAACAGGCACGCTGCTCCTTTTCACCCAGCAGATGTGTGCAGGGTACCTAAGCAGACTTCAGAGAAAGCCCCTGGGCTTTGTGTTTAGCACAAAAAGTACAAAATCTTGAGCTTTGCCTTTAAAGTAACTTTCTTAGGATGACTTACATCTGGAGGTCATTCTTTCCTCTCTATGCTCATTTCTACTGTAAGAAAGGATGCAGAAGGTTTCCCTTGTGAAAGCATCCGGCACTGCTCTGTTTGGGTTTGTGTGCTCGTCCTCCTGCTCTCTGGAGTGTGCCTCTCACAGAATACAGTCATTTCCTCTCCTAAATTCTTTGTTTAACCAGCACTGGCAGGCTGGGAGATAAAGGTGGAAACTTGGAACAAGATTGGAGAAATGGTCCTAATTTTAGGAACGTTTGAGTGGAACAGGAAGGGAGCAGGTGGGCAGGATGCTCTGGGGCAAACACACAGTGAAATGTCTGTGCCTGTGTGCATGCAACAGTCACATCTTCCTTACAAGTCTGTTGGATTGATGTGACATTTCTCATTAATCAGACACCAGTGTTATCCTGGGAATTTCTGTGGCTTGTCTCCACCCCACTTAAAACTGGACTTAATGAGCAGCTTCTGGAAAGTGAGGGGGGAAAAGTACGTCATGCCTGCCACTGTTTCCTTTCACAGCTCATTTACTGGGCCTTTTCGTGGTATATGCAGTAGTTCTTCATAGACTTGGGAAGGGTTGTTTACAAAAGAAATTTGTCAGGTTGCGTTTTTTCATAAATGTAATTCAAGGAAATGTCTCCCACTGCTATTTAAAAACTAATATGAAATCAGGCAGTTTTTTGCAGCTATCAGAGGCTATGTCAATGGCCATAAAAAACAAAGAGGGAGCCAAGGAAAGAAAGGCAGGGTAGTACAATGGCACTTGAAACACTGTTTTGTTTTCATTCAGATATTTTTAGCTAATGGTGATTTTTTTCCTTTATGTGAGTTGACATGTTGTGGCAGTGGTAGAAGCTGTCAGTGTAGATGTTTGTCCCAGGAAAAAGATACCCATTGACACTGAATACATTCCAGGGGCTGCTGGATAAAATTATGTTAAGAAATGCTTCAGCAACTCTCCAAAATCCAGATTAAAAATTGCAGCCCCAGTTAAATCAAGATTTAATTAGTCTTGCAGCAGCCCAGAGCCTTTGCTTTATTTCCACAGCTATCTTCCTGCAGCTTCAGGCAGACACTTTGCTTCGCTTTGTTTGCTGCAGTCCTTCCCAGGAGAAGTGGTCTAAATACATTCAAAGACACTGATTGATTGTTTCCAATCTCTCCTTGGCTTGAAATGGATTTTTTTCTTTTTGATTCTATATATCCAGTTAAGTCCTGATCTAAATCCCACTGAAGTTATGTTGGTAGTGGGGGGACATTGGGGAATGGGCAAAGGTGGATGATGGGAACAAGTAGTAAATCAAGCCTGTGGGTTGTACTCATGGCTTGAATGTATAAAGGCATTATCTTCATATACATTTGGGCTATTGTAGTCCAGTTTCTCTGAGCCTTGCATCTCTCATGGATTGACAGTAGGATGCAATTCTGGGGACTTGCCATGTAGGTGCAAGCAAGACATGCCCTTTACTAGGTGTTCATGAATTTTCTGCACAGCAATTACACAGCAATTACACAGCAGCTGCTCTAGAAGAGTAAAATTATTCAAAATGTGTGTAAAAACAGGGCAGAGGACCTTCCTTGACTCTCACAGGGTATGCAGAGCACAAGTGCCTTGTGCTGAAAAAGTTTTCTTCCCTGAAGTTTAATTTGCCAAGCCCTCCAGAATGGTATATATTCAGCACTGTCCCTTCTGGAGCAAGCAAAACAGGGAGCAGTTCTACAGCATCTTTAAAAAAAAAAAAATAGCACTAGATACACACACAAAAAAATCCCATTCCTTGCTGGATAAATGAAGGCAGCCCCAAGACTGCTGTAATTTATATGCTCTCCTTTTTCAGTGCTGTCACTGGGGAAAATAACAGCGTGCCTGCTTGCTGTCCAGAGATCTGCTTTGCCAAAGCAAATAGTTGCAGCAAGTGGCAAGCAGAGAAGGCACCAAGGTATTTGATGGATGAGTGTTCCTCCCCCAAGCAGAGAGGAACATTTGTGAGAAACTAGTAATATACTGTGGTTGAAATGGCCCATTCAGGGTATAAAATTCCCAATCAAGATGCCCAGGAGAGAGTTGAACAGCTGGTATAGGAGCAGAAATCACTGCAGATAAATCAGGTTGGCATCTAAATGACTGTGGGCCCTGGACAGGCCCTGTTACTTTTTTTTTTCTCTGGTGGATGAAGTCAGGGAAGATTTCACTGTGTGATGACTGTCGTTTGTTCCCCCCAGTTTCTTGCCTTCCTCTTACAGCTGCCTCAGTTCAAGAGAAACAAGATGCTTGTCCTGTTTTGCTGCTGTTGAGATTTGGCATTGCAGCAGTGTCCCCAAGTCCCTATCCTGTGCAGCCAGGGCAGGGTGCTGCTCAGACAGGTCCCAGAGCTGGTGGTGTGGGGCAGTAACAAGCTGGATGGAGAGCTGCAGCATCACCGTGGGTGAGCTTGGCTGCTGAAGAGCTCTCCAGAAGTGGGAGCAGTTCCAGCTGGCTGTGAGGGTGGAGGCAGGCTCCTGTGCTATAATTACAAAGGCTGGTGTTTAATTGCTGCTTCCTGCTTCAGAGGTGTGCTGTAAATTAAGAAGGTGCTTTACAATAGCAGCATTTAACTTCTTTCTGTCATCTGCTTTCATTTTAGTTGATCTGGGCTGGGATTTCTCTAGGGAGGCTTCCTAAGCTCTGTGAATCCCTTGAAAGAGTGTGGGCACTGGGTTCTTGGCACTCCTGGAGGTGACGTGATGCTCCCTCTAAGTCAGGATAATCGGAGTCTTCTGCACATCTGTTTGTGCAAGACCACTGTGTCCCACATATAAAATCCAGGGACAACTTGAGCTGATGTGAGAGGAAGCTGGTCCATCTTCTCTGTGTTTCATAAACTGAGGAACATCCTGAGATGCTCTGTGATAGCTGGATGGAAGGGAAGAGGAGTGAGTGCACAGCTGGAGGGATGTGCAGTTCGGTGGGGCATTGAACTGTAGCCCTTTAAAAATTGCTGATGGGAAAGTGGGCAAAATAGTGCCCATTTTGGGGCTGCTAGCTGTTCTTCCAGCCTTCTTTTTCCAAATTTAAATGAGACCGAGACCAGTTCAAGGCTGGAGAGACAGGTTGCATATTGACTAGGTGTTCAAAATTAAAGCTCTAGTGTGTGGGTATAGCCAAAATAGCTGCGACAATGCTTCTCAAAAAGTACCTTGCTCATCCATTTGTTAACAATAATATTAAAGATTCAGGAAAATTTTGTCAGTCTTGGAGATCTCAAGGATGTTAGAAATTGTAAAGCTCAGTTTAAAAATAGGAACTTTAAGGAGGGGGGTTAAGAAGCCTTCTTTACTGTTAAATTTTTAAAGTTCTACCTCATATTCCACACACTCGTCCAAGCTTTTCTTTCTCCAAGGAAAAGTTTGGACTTTTTTCAGGTTTTACTGACAAACAAACACTTTTTCAAAGCAGTCCCCTGAGGTTTAACACGAAAAAAAAATCATGAAATTGATTACAGAATGTCAAATCATGGCAGCCCTAGTTGAAACACTCAACAGAGCCAATATCTCTTTAGTATCCTCTTTTGCACTCCCAATTAACGCCAGAGGAAGGCGTTTGTTCATGTGCAGGACAAATTATATTGGACTTAACTCTGAGATAATGCCATGGATGGGTCATAGGCCACCCCACTGGCATGTGAGCTGTGTGGATATGTGCAGATACGAGCATTGGATATAGGTTTGTCTATAGGAAGAGGTCAGGACTGGTGCCTTTACTTGTAACGTGGAGGCAAGGTAGCTGCATGTGCCAGGTGCTCCTCCCATGTTGCTCTGTTCCCAGAGTTTGTAGCCATGTGCATAAACTGCACCTGGTGCTTGGAGCAGGACACTCAAAGGTGTTTTTTTATACAGCTCTGTGCTGTGCCTTCCTTTGCTGGCTGTAATTGGCAGGCTTTATTCAGGATAACGCTCTCACCAGTTGGTGTGGTGGTAATTAAAGTCACTGTTATGTTATAATATTGAGTGCTGTGTACTCTTTGGAGGAGGAAGGGAAAATAGGTGAGGAAGTGGTAGCTTTGAAGAAGAGGAGTGGTTGTGCCAATTATCCTGGATGAGTTGTTCAGTGACAGTTAATCCATGTGAGTGAAAACAAGTCCTCTGTGATGGAGTGCCAAGGTCAGGAATTTGAGCTCCGTTTGAAGAGTGAAAGTTACAGTCTTGCGGATTAGAGCTCCTTAGAAGAAAACATCACTTGAAAAAAATGAAGCAGAGCTTTTCCCACTGTGTCATCTGGGTAGTCTTCTCTTTTTGATGACCAGAAAAGGACAGTGTCGGAGGACTGTTAAGACCCCCTTATATGAGTTGTTCCACAACTCAGGGGTGTAACACAGTGGGTTTGTGAAGCTTGCCTCAGAGTATGTCCATATTCATGCCTTTGCATGCAGGCTGCCAGGGGAGATCAACCACTGCAAGTGTGTACACTTGATTTTCAGGAGAATAACTACTGCAAAGATACATTATCCTTTGCCATCTGAGGTGACAACAGAGCTGAACTGATTTATACCACCTGGAGCTTCTGTTCAATATGCTGCTACATTTTTAGCAGGTGGAAAATGGTCAGATTCAGAAAGATGATTGACATGATTTTGTCTGTGTTTTCTCATGTTGCAAACAGGATTGAGTCAGGACGTTATATGTTTGAGGTTGAGCTACATTTGCAATACAGTTCTAGTAGCTGGTAATTTGGGGTATCTGGTTCACCCATATGAATCCCTCTATTGTGTAGAACAAGGTCATTTTCCTTTCTGTCTGCCTTCTGCTTATTTAACCAGACACTATCTTGTAAACATTTTGTTCAATATCTGTGACATCATTTTCGGTTCACTTCATATGTGGGTTATATGTGTTTGTCCGTGTCCCCCTGGCCACCTCTCCACCCCCTCATTGTTAGTAGATATGTTCTGTAGGCTATCCAGAGATTGACATTGCATTTTAGTCTCTGAAAAATGATGCTATTGGTTCCATGATAGACTGCAGTTTGTAGGACATGTGATCTGTGATGCTGAGCAAGGAGACACCCCTTTATCTCATCACGTACCTTGCTGATATGTAATCACACCCACTGTAGTATGTACTAGTGCCATGTATCCATAGCAGAATATAAATACAGTACTTTCTGTATATAGCTTTTTTCTTTAATGTAGTAATTTTGTATAAATGGCACTGTTTTCATGCAGAGATTGCTATCTGCCTGTACAAATGAACATGTAAGGCCTTGGATTTGGAATCCCATTGACTTCATTATCCACTTATATTGATGTGCTTGAGCTAACAAGTCCCCAGTAAATAAAATGGCATAATGTAATTTACACGTGCCTCTCCTGGGAGGTGTGTGTATGGAAGGCAGTTGCTGGGCCTTAGTGGTACCTGTGAGCATTAAGGGCTTGTTCATTGAAAGAACCAAGTTGGATGGATATTGGTCCTTGCACCATCAGTACCTCTACTGCAGTGTGAGAATAAACACTGAGGACATTAATTCCTTTGGAAATGGCTCACAGTAACTTCTTTCCTTATTGCTGATCCATCTGGGGAAAGTTGTTACCATTTGACTCTTTTCTAACTTACCCATAAGTAATTTACCATTTTCTCTCAGTCTTGGGTTGTTTTTTCTTGCATGTTTGTGGTTATACTCCCTTCTGTCACTGAGGCACTGTAAGCTTAATTATTATGTCCCAAAGGCACTGGAAAACCTGGAGGGCTGTATTTGGTCAGGAGTAAAATACCATTGTCAGACAGTAGAATTTTTTCAGAGGGAATACCCCACTGTTCACATATAATTGAAACCAGGCTTTTCCAGAGTGTCTCACTTGTACACTGGAGAGCTGTGAGTACAGACACACCCTGTAATTGCATAAATCAGAATGAATCTAAGGGGGACAAAGTCTATTGAAGTTTTATTTTGGAAGGCAGGATTGCTGTTAATGTTTTGAGGCTGGGTAGTTTTCTGAGCTGTTTGTGAACAGAAAAGCTGCCATTGCTCTGAGAAGTCCCTGTGCGTATTCCTGAGAGGGGATAAGCCGAGGCAGTTTTGGGAATGGAGCTTGGGGCTCCCTTTGCTGCTGCTGAACAGAGTCAGTCACACCAAGACAAGCACCAGTGCTGTGTGGCATACACCAAAGCCAACTGGGCAGAAGGGCGATTCAAATCAGATGAAGCCAGTTCTTGAACAGATTGAGCTCTATGCTTTTCTAAATCAGAACAAAAATGTCAAATTCCTTATAAATACCAGGCAGTGCCCAGCTGCACTGACCTGGCATCGCTGTTGTGGTCTGATGGGTGGGAGAGCAGAGTCGAGCTGTTCCTCCATGAGCCTGGAAGATGGAGAAATATTGAGGTTTTGCTTCTCAAAAGCAATTATCTGCATTTCCCCCAGCCTGAAGCAAGGGGTCACGCTCTCCTTAACATGGTGAAGAATGTGTCTAGTCAGCACTGAGGGAAATTCTGGAATATTCCAGGGGTGCCAGGCATGCAGACACAATGCCGTCATTGGCAAATTCGCGTGAATAGCTTTGGAGCGCTGTAATGTGGGCTGCAAATTGTGAGGCTGACTCCTTACACAGACCACAGATCCATCACTTTGAAATGTCAGGCCTTTGTCACCCAAAATAGTCTTTTGTCTTCTTTTTCCATGCGTTCTACATGGAATTTTTTCTCTTTTGCTTTGTGTCTTACAGTGTAGTTGGAAAAGAGCCTGTGCAGTTCACACTGAGAAGCTCAGCTGGGAAGAAAGACTCTTTCCTGATTGCTTGTTGCAGTCAAAGAGATGCAGGCACAGTTGAGCTGTGGTCAAGGCAGGAAACCAAGAGGCAGCTCTTGGGACTCCTGGTAGAGTGTTGTGATACTCTGCCCTGCAGTGCTGTGTCAGTAGGGTCTAGGAGAGCCCCAAACCAAACTTCACCTTTTCCGTGGCTGGAGTGACAGTCATGACCCAGACTGTCCAATTGTGACTTTCAATGACAGGATTATGGGCGTGGTCTCTCCCTCATGCTTACCTGCATGCATCAGGCATGTGTGGATCCTCTGTGAAAACACAGTATGTGGTGTTAGCAAGAGGGAGCTGTGATCCCCCTCAGTTCCTTGGCTGTGGTGATTTCTGTGTCTTGATTAAATGAGGTGTGGTCCATGTGTGAGATCGAGTCTCAGAAGGGAAAGAAAAAGCAAGTTTTTATTTTTACACACATAACACCAGAATTATAGCACCTGCTGAAGTGTAGTACACGCTTAAACTCTTATTTGCTTTTTGAGGCTGAAGACTGTGCTGCACCATGAGCAGTGGGAGGGGATTCAGGGTGTTCCCAGCAGCATTTTTGTTTTGAGATAAGGATTGTGCTTTGCAGATACATTCTCCACTTGTGGAGTAACTTCCACTTCCTGTGCTTTATTTGATGTTGTGGAGCAATTTTGCAAATGCAAACTGCATTGCCTTCAGATGAAACCAAATTGTGTTTATGATAACCAGAAGAGATAGTCCAAAGTGAAACCTGTCCTGTAACTTGATTCCTTCATCTGGATGCATCTGCAGTGTTGATAATTACAGTTCATGAGTTTGGATCTTCATGTTTGGGAAAGGCATCAGCCTATCAGTAGCCTTGGAGAAATCAGACCCATGTGCTGTGTGGGAGCCTGGAGGAGACGTGTTGTCTCAGGACCTTTCACAAGTGTGGTGGAAGATTAAAAGGGCTGAAGTATTGTGGGTTATCACATTGCTCCTAAGGTTAGCCCCAGCAGACTGGAACATATTTTTTCATGTGGTTTCTGATGCTGTTGAGATTTGACCAACAACTGTCAGAGCTCAGTTTCACTCTCATGGGTCTTCTACACTCCAGAGCAAACTGGGGGCTTTTGGCCTTCTCAAAATTGAAGTTCACTATTAGTGCTTTTTCTTGTAGCTACACTTAATCTTCTAGAAGATGGTACTCTCGAGCTCTTTCACTGTAATTATCACTTACAAATATCACAGAGGAAGCCCAGCATTCTGAGAATTATCTTGGCAGCTAAGTACATGAAGAGCACACTTCAATTTTTAAATTTAATGTCTAAATATGCTTTTCCCCCTTTAGATTTGGTATCTTTCTTATATAATTTAATTTTAAGTAAGAAAAGGTGGGTTGACAAGGGTTTAGTTTCTTGGTTTTGTTCTTACCTCACCACTCTTCTGTTCTTCCTGGGTTAGTTTCACATGCACAAGTTGATTCTGTGGAAGGAGGTGTACAAACCCAATCACCTCCATGCTCCACTTCATTGGTTTTTTTTTTAAGGTATGAACATTAATGTTCCCTCCTCTTTACCAGGATACAGGGCATGAACACTGTGTAACTCTGAGTGAGTAGCAGAGGAAAGTGGATGTGTCCCTACTCATAGCAGGATGTGGATGTGGGAAATGGATGTGGGAAGTGGATGTCTCCCTGTCCAGCACTGAAGAGCACACAGGAGCAGTTTTTCCTGAGCAAGTTTGCAATGCCTTTCTTAGCACTGTTGTGTAAGTCCCTTTTTCATATGCCACCATCCCTTTCAAGTAAATTGAGGAAACCTAGCAGCTCTCATTTCCAGCCTGAGACATGTGAAGGAAATAGTGTATTTCTGGGAATGTATTAAATAAAATCCCCACATCAAGTGTAACTTTAGCAGAAGAAAAGAGGATATTGTCCCACAGCCCCATAAATGTAGGTTGTAATTGATTGGCTCTATCATATGTAAAGCTTGAAAAGTCTACTAAGAGTCTTGTTAGGATGATCAGAGTTGAATTTGACCAGCTTAATCATCCCATACTATTTGCTTATGTATCCTAACATTGTGTCAGAGGGCATGCCAGTGAAATTAGAGCCTTATTTTCTGAGACATACAAAAACCCAGAGTGATATCTCTGAGAATTCACATCTGGCATAATATCACATCTGGAAATATCACTCATGATATTTCCCCCCCCCTGCCCCAACACTATCACATCACTGGTGCCTTTTCAAAGCTCTGTGTAAATCAGGGTTGGAAAGTCTGCTCCCATGGATTGGTTTGTAGGATGAAGTCACAATGTTCAAAGGTGTGAGCAAAATTCTCCTACCAGCCCAAAAGAAAAGATTGTAACCAGAGTGTTTGTCTTCTGTTTTGGGGGAAGAGGACCAGCAGCAAGTGTACTGCTTGACTGTCAGTACCATCAGCATTTATATTGTGTTTTCTGCTTGGTCTTGAACAGGGAATTGTTTGCCATGTGAACCATTTGTTTATGCCTTTCGAATACCAGGAAGTTTTAAGTATAAAAAAATACCATTGTTTGAGTTGGCTCTGAACAATATTCCTGAAACCTTTAATGGGCTCTGAAGGAGGGCAAGAGCTCAGGGGCTCACTGTTCCACCCCTCCTTTGCAGGGACATCCTCTGCAAGTGCTTCTCTCCCTCTGAAGGGTGTTACTGTCCCACATTTCATGGGACCTGTGGGATAAGGTTGTTTTTTTTTGTGTGTGGCAGAGAGTTGTGTAGGTGTTAGTGGAACAGCTCTAGCTGACCTCAATTCCAAAATCTTTTTGTGCTGCAGCTGTCTGCTGATAGAGTCCTTATTGTAAAATGTCATTTGGACCAGAGGCAGCTCACAGCTGTCATCTGAAAAGGTTATGTTTTACCAGCAGCTTGAGTTTCTTTGTTTTCATAATGTTGAGTGAAGCTGTTTTAAAGTGCACTGGGGCAGCCAGGGACACTGACTGATAACCTCAGAGCATCCTGTAACTGAATCTACATGAGCAAATGTACACAGAAAGTCTTGTCACTGAGCTCCTGAGGGGTAGAGATGGAGCTCCTCTTCAACACTCTATGTATTATGCAAATGATACTGCAAGTAATAGGGTGCTGTGAGGACACTTTCTGATCCTTTTTTCTTTAATATGCTCATCTGGTTTTTTTTTTTTCTTTTAAATAGTTCTATTTTTTAAAAATTCTGGCAGCTAGCAAGTAGAAAGTTGTTGCTGTTGGGCTGAGGTAGCAGGAGTCCTGGTTGTAGAGCAGGCTAGTGTAGTCTGAGTTGTTGCTTGTTGACTTATCCTTGCACAACTCCCAGGAAAATGTACTGCAAGCTTTGCTCCATCTGGCTAAATGCCCCATCCTCTGTGAGGCACAAATTGAATTAAGAAACAAAGCTGTTTTCTACAGTCTGGCTGTTGCTACTCAGTCAGACACTGCTAAGAATCTATTTTAAACATGGATCCCAAAGTCAACTTCATGTTAAGTACAAATAGGTGCTAGAAAGCAATATCTCTGTTGCTAAATGCTGAGAATAGTATTGATTTTTCCCATTGTCAGTGCCAGATTTGGAATATGAACATGCCCTATTGTCCCAGGCAGAGTTGGTTGGTAATAAATACTTTTACATATTATTCAGGTGTCTCCCTATTGGCAGCAGGATTCTTGGAGATCTTGGTTGACTTCCCAGAATTACAATGTAGAAAATCAGAATCTGAATTTTGCCAGGATATCTACCTAGCAAACAGCTTCAAGACAGGTGTGGGCAACCCTAACCTGGTGTTAGGGTCAGGCACTGGCAATAAAGACTGCCTCTCCTAAGCCTTGGAGATGGAAGAGTTTGGGAAACAAAGTGCTATTTTACCAGATATATGGGTTTATACAAATAAAGTGAAGCTGTCAGCCCTTTCCCCAGTCACACTGATGTCCTGAGTATGGACACTCCCCCAGGAGCCCAAAGGTGCATCTCTCAGCTGACCCAATCTGCTTCTCCAGGCTGAGGCAGATGTCTTGCAGTGACAGGGTTTATGGTCAGCTGCCAAGGCACCTACTGGTGTGTCAATGGGAAAAGTCCCCCAGGAAGATACATGATAAAAATTGAATTCCCTTTCCCTTAAGGTCACACAATGTGAAGCTGTCTACCATGGAGCTCAAGGGGAAGTGAATAATGGGAACCTTGGAAATCTAGAGCTGCACCACTGAGTCTGGCAGGTGTGAGCTGAAAGCTCTGATGTCTCTACAACTGCAAACTAAAAGAAAGTGTGAGATAACATTGCTGTTTTGGCCTTTCCTCTCTCATTTCCCTGCTCCTTTGCAGCTCAATCCAATCTCAAGATGGATCCAAAATACAAATACTAGTTGGAAAATTTCTGAGTGATCAATGTTCTTCCCTGCATCCTTCTCTCACATCTGCACCAGCTCTCCATAAATGAGGAGCAGAAATATAGAAATGCATTTAGTAATGATGTAGCTTCTTTATTTCTTTTCCTCCTCTGTTGTTCTCAGAAATAGGCAGTGAGTGGTTGGATCATGGGGTTGCTATGGTGAGCTTTAAGATACACCTTTGATCATAGTTGGTGAGTGCCAGCCAGCATATTAATTCCAAGCAGACCATATGCTTCCAGACCAAAATACCTCTCTTGCTACTCTTCATTTTGTTGAACACTTAGCCCGCTAGTTCACAGACTACTGTGTCTTACTGTGCTGCTCCAAGAAATCTGTTCAAGTTTGGTATTTCCTTATCTCATTGGAGGGGCAGCTGGCAGAATTACTGCCTGAAAGGAAGTTGTAACCAGATGAGGGTCAGTCTCTTCTCCCAGGCAACCAGCGACAGGATGAGAGGACACAGTCTTAGCTACTCCAAGGGAAGTTCAGGTTGGACATCAGGAAGAAGTTCTTCACAGAAAGAGTGGTTGGGCAGTGGAGTGGGCTGCCCAGGGAGGTGGTGAAGTCATTGTCCCTGGAGGTGGTTAAGAAAAGACTGAGTATGGCACTTAGTGCCATGGTCTTGTTGACCAGGTGGTGTTTGGTCATGGATGACCTCAGAGATCTTCCAACCTAGCTGATCTTTGATTCTGTGACCCTTTCTGCTTGTGGACTCCTGCTACCTCAGCAAAACCCACCTGTAGCAGTCCTGATTTCAGGTAGTCTGCTGTAGATTTACCTATTTAATGTGAACTTCTGGGTATGTTAAATGAGACACTGAGATGCCTCCCTTGAAAATCAGTGACAGAACTCCTACTACAGATGAAGGAGACAGGGTCAGATGATTTTGCCCCAACAAGCAGTGAGGATGGGTGGTGGTTTTCTGGCCTTTGACTTCACTTGTTCTACAATGGATAAATGCCTCCTACCTATGAAAATATTTTGCTGTCCTGTGTGGTTTTATACAAATATAAGTGAAAAGCCAAGGGACAGGGACTGTGGTGCTCAGTTCTTTTCTGTGATTTATGCTCTGGTTTATCTGGCAAGGCAGCCTACGTACCCGAGAGAACAGTCTGAGTATCTGTGAGAACAGAGATCAGATAGCAAGGCTGCCTTGGCTTGCTGGGCTGCAGGGCTTAATCAGCTATTAGAAGATGATATTAGGAAATGTAATTTACAAAGACTCTGTTCAGAGTTTTGAGTCTTTTGTCAGTTCTAATAGAATATTCAAGAGGAAATTCTCTATTTCAGTCTAGTTCTTTTGGGTTTATTTTTCATTTTTGTGTGCTTCTTTTTCTGCCAAGCAATTGCCCGCTGCAACTATTTGCTAGGACTTGCTTATCTAGGCTTCTGGTTATTATTCTGGCTAAAAAATTGTTATTTACTCATATGGTAATACCTAAAGCTTCTAATCTAGCATCAAAGTTTCATTGATGGATGTTACACAGACCATTAGTTTATTAAAGATGGGTATTTGTTGTCTTAGGAATGTACGTGCTTACTTTATGACAGCAAGAAGGGACAGAACAAGGTAGCAGGGAAGTATTCACATGCAATATATCAAGTGACAATCACACNGGGGGGGGGGGGGAAATTGTAATGCCTAGAAAATGTTGCTTTCCCCTGTAAAACAGAAATTATCAAAGTGTTTTCATTTTTGTTGCCTCTGAGAAGTATTTGCAGTACTTTCACAGCATAGAATGGGGTTTTTGCTACTGTTTGCAGGATTACAGCCAATTTCACCAATCACTGGGCACAAGAGGTTTCTTTAAACAGAAATTGGGAAATCCTGGGTAAGAAGTTTGCATGACAAATATTAGTCAAATGTACACTCCTTTGAATTAAGACCTGGCCTGAGCCTCTTGTAAGTCCTTGGCTTGGTTTAGACCCTGCAAGGTTCAGCATCTTCCAGCACGTCTGCAGCAGTTGGTGCGGCTCGCGTTACTCCACTTGCCTTAACTCTGCTACAATTGTGTTACAAGAGGCAGCATTACCAACCTTAAAGAAATTAAATGGCTATCATTTTGGGGTAAGTCTGAGTATTTGTCATAGGCTGAACTGGATGGTAGCATTAGCCAGCCTGGGGACTGGCTGGTTTTTGTGCAGCCCTGCTGGGAAGGACCATAGGGTTACTGTGGACAAAATGTTAAAGGTGAGCTGACACTGTGAGCACAGCAAACTGTCTGCAGGAATGCACTTTGACAGCAGATTGATATTTTCTTCTACCCTTTAGTGCCCTCTCAGTTCAAGAAGGTTGTGGACTAGCTGGTGGGGCCCAAATGTGCTGAGCACATTCAGCATGTGAGGAAAACACTGCTAGCAGTGAGTTTGAGACACTTTCAGAGTACAGCAGAGGGAAAGCTGAATATGTCCCAGCAAGCACAAAGTATGGGAATTTCCCCTCCTGTGGGAATGGAGGGTTTAAATGTTATCTTCTTGATCTTAAATGCCTTCTCAGCAACCCTGCCTGTACCAGTGGGATTTGTCCACCTACGTCTGGTGGTGTCCTTGGAAGAAAACCAGCTTTTGCATAATCAGTCTCAATAGGAGGGTGCCTAAAGCTTGCAAGGTCGGGTTTGTTTTGTTTGTTGTCTTGCTTTGGGATGTTTTTTTTCCCTTTTTTTGGAGCAACAGTGTATTTCTCCTGCCAGCAAGATGTCTCTTCCACCTTGGAACTGTATAGCTTGCGCTTCTGGTTTTTGTGCTGGCTCCCACACTTGGCTTTCTGTTGCTGCTGCTGCTGGTGAGACTATTTCAGAGATGTGCCAGGCTTAGCATGCAGACCCAAATTTAGGTCTCTCTGCCTTCAAACAGAACAGAGGGTCTACAGAAGTCATTTTTTAGTGTGACTGTTCAGAATAGCTGATTGGCTTGTTGGCTCTGCAAGAGACTGCACTGCATCCTTAGACCCAGCCATGCTGGGCACTTGACTTTTCTTCTTTTATGCCTTCATTACTTGCCATGGTGATGGCCCTAGGTGACAGCAGTCCCAGGGAAAAGTTGGGAACAGAAGCCTCCAGCCAGGCTTGATGTGGGACTAGACTTAATTTTACTTCTCAAGCCTGTGTCACTTCATCCCACCCAAGCCTGTTTGCTTGCTTAACTTGCTGGTTTCCTGATTCATTTTGTCTCTTCGTATTTCTAGTGATATATTGGTGCTGCCTGGCAGGGAGACATATTTCCTGAGCAGAAGATGGCAAAAAAGGGTGGAGCAGAGATAATTTCCCCGATGCAAGCTGGATTAGTGTATACCTTTGTAAGGACTGTAGCTGGCAGGGCTGTCTTAGCTCTTTGACTGCTTGGAGTTACTGAATGGTTGGAGCTGGGACATTTTAGGAATCAGAGAGCTATTTCTAGCTTGTTTGGGTGAGAGGGAGTTAGAAACAAACAGGCTGGTGAGAAACAATTTGGCATATAACTAATTGCAAGACAAATATTGTCTTGTATGTGTGTTAATTATTTTGTTTTAAAATTGGCTGTCAGTTAACTACTTAGTATTTTAAGTCCTTTATGTCTTCAGGTTTAACATCTAAACTGTAAGGGAATTCACAGCTCTCTACAGCTGGCTAGAAGCACATTTTAAAAGGTGCCTGCAACTTAGCAGTTACTTAATTTGCCCTATGTTGTTCAGTAGTAGAGGAGTAGTAAATGTATAACTCCAGGAGTCTACTTGTAGGTGTGTCTGCTTACTGTATTTCTTTATGCCTAGATTTTTAAGGAGCTGATATTTGAGTAAGCAAAAGCAGATCAAAGGTATTGTGTTATCATTGGTTGCTTTATTGGTTACTCAAGCCTCCTTCACTCTCTCATTAAAAGGTTTTGAGCCCTCACAATCGGCTGTGTTGTGCAAGAACTGTGCCAGGTGAGCAGCACCCTGTGCCACAGCTGCCAACTGCATGCTGCACCTTCCCTTCCTTCCAAAATAGTCTTCATTTTAATGGAATTGTCTTCATTTTAACCTGGTACAGGTCTTGTGATGGGATTTTATGTTGCTTTTTGAACGCAAAAGTTTAGCTAAAAAAACCCAGTGAAATAAGCTTTGAATCTTGTCTCACGTGCTGTGGATCTGTGGGAGAAAGTTGGTAGTAGGTACTTGAATAATTTCCAACATTGCATGTTAGTCTTGGGTGGAATTAAACTGCTCTAAAACGAGCTGCTGCCATGGGAACAAGGTACTAATGATTCCAGGGTGCCAAAGAATGCTTAGTCAGGATTTGGGAGAATAGCCTCCCAAACCATTACCTCCTGTGTCTTCATGCCTTGTTTCTGTATCATGATGTTCCTGCTTACGGCCTTAACATCAGTAATTGGGACATGGGAAGGAGCTAAGGTTGCCTTTAGGACTCTGAGGCATTTCAATGCAGTGATAAATGGCAGAAATGACTCCTGATCTGCTCTTCATGAAGAATCTCTCCCTTTTGTTTGACACCAGTGGCTCTGTGCTGCAGTGATTGCTGTTGAGGATGCAGCTGTGAGGAGGAGCTGGGCGTGTGGCTGGTTTGTTGTTATCAGCAGCTGCCCTGATGAGGGGGGATTTGGAGTAGGCTGGGTAATAGAACAGAGGACCACCAGAGCTCTTCCTCTAAACCTCAGGCCTTTTAGTGAGGTTTGGAGGGTAGGGAGGGAGCTGTTGTTGATCTCCAAGCATCCCTTAAAGGGTAGCTCTTTGCAGAGGTACCTGGCATAAGATTGCATAGATCTGGATCAAAATATGTGATCTTTATACCATTAGCTCCATCCCCAGCCTAATTCAGCAGCGACTAGAGAACCATATTTTTTTCTATTTTAGGGTTAAATATCTAGTTGACTGGCATTTCTATTCTCAATTCATTAAAATCAGAACTACTCTGTAGGACCTCAGCCATTCATTAACCAACAAACCAGTGCTAATTTTAATTTCCATGGCTGCAATTTAATTTTGCACGAAGATTATAGATACTTCTGTGATTGCCTTTCAGCAGGCTCACTGGTACTTCTGCCATGACACTGTTATTACTAGCAGGGATATACTAATGCCTTCCTGCTTAAACCTGTCTGAGAATCTATTAATGGGGTGGCCTACTTCCAAATTGCAAAGAGGAGCAAAAGCTCATCAGGCAGTGTAAATGGTGATAATTTCAGCAAATGCTTTCTGTGTAAGGAGATTGATGTTTTAAGTGTCCCAGCAAATTGGTAATAATGATCTGCAATTCTCCACCATTCTTCACAAAGGAATGGGTCTTTGAAAGAAGCAATTAAGTGCAGCCACCTTCTGGACCAAGCTAATGTAGCCTTCTCTCATTGGTCTGTAAGTTAACTATTAGACCTACAAGTCATGTTTAATGAGCTTTCTGCTTCCAGCCCAGCAAGGAGCCTGTAATGAAGCTGGAGAAATGTGACCAGCATTTATGGCAAGCGCCTACTTCAGCTTTCAAATGACACTGGGCAAAGCTGTGATTTCCTCATAATGGAAATGTGATAAACTGGGAGATGAGCGATAATTCTGCAACATCTGCTGTTCTGTTGAGCTGTTTGCTCATCTTACAGGTAGTGACTGCAGGATGAACATCAGGTGGTTCCCTAATGCAATGTTGTAGAAAGATTTCCAATTGGATTCTGTGTCCATTCTGATTCTGTATTCATAGATGTGAGGAAGAGATTTAAACTGAAGGTAAAAATGAATGCAGAAGCTTCAGTGTAGGGGTCTTTTTACATTGCTGCAGGAGACATTATTGGCATGTCTGTATATTGCAGAAACTCCTGAACAGCTTCACCTGCCCAGCTGCAAGAACAGAGGACCTAAAGCCTTTGACTGAAACCCAGGGACCAGTTTTTGTATCCTGTGTTCTTCTTAACAAGAAAACTCCATTTTCTGATTCAGTCTCCTCCTTCTCCTCCTGAGCCTGTGTGAACTCCTTGAACTCAGTGTCCTTTCACAGTGTGACCCTGCCTGAGTGAAGACCAGAAATGCTGTTCGCTCGTTTAGTAGATTCAAGGTCCTGCATTGGAGAAGACACCAAGCAATCGGTCACTATCCACACTGATGCCAGTCATCCTTTTACAGACCTTTTTCCCTCTAAGTCAAGTGTTTTCCAGACTAATGGGCCCCAGACTGTTCAGTCATTCCTTAGACTGACTTTTAATCATTCTTGCTGCCTTTCCATGAGCATATTCCAGCTCTAATTTATCTTGTCTGAGGTGAGAGGGCCAGCGCTTCTTGCAGATATCAATGTGTGAATTAGCTGTGGATTTATAATCTGTCTTCTCAACTCCACTGTGGGTACCTAATGAACTTCACTGATAACCTTTCACTGGGAGCTGAGTCCTTAGTTCTATCATATGTTTCCTAACTTTTAAATTATTCTTTTTCCATTCAGAAACATCCGTTCTTATCCTGAAGCTTTTAGCTTTCCAGAACTTAAGATGAAGATCTTTATCACAACTCTTCTTGAAATCCAGATTATGTGACATAAATCCCTTTTATTCACCTGGCTGCTGACATTTTGTGTGTACTCCAAGAGGCTGGAAAGGCAGGGCTCCCCTTACAGCAGCTGTATTGACTCTGCAAGGAGCTTGTATTTATCTGGATGTCTGTTGACCTTTATTAAAGACTTCACAAAGTTGCCAGAAACAAGCATTAGTCATACAGACTTGTGGCTCCCCAAATCCTTGCAAAATATTATCTAAAGTCTGCATGTTTTGAATTTTTCAGTGACTAGGCTATCTCAACTCTGTGTCCTTAAATTTGGAAATGAACACCATCTAATCCTGATTTGTTTTCAGTCTTTTTTCCTATTTGTACCAGAAGTCCTCCTAGCATCATTGAAATTTCAGATAGACTCTGAAAAGGCTCTGCTGTGAGAACCTCCCCAGTTTCTGTTTCTCTTGCAATTAGATCTGTGTAGGTTTTAATGGGTATGGGTTTTGTTAGTTACATGAAACAGCTTTCAGATTAATTCCTGCTATAAAGAATATCAAGAGACTAGCTATGTGTCTTTCCCCTATTTGCACATTTTATTTTAACATCAATTCTCTTTAAAAGGAGAAAAAAACACTCAGACAAACCTCTCACACTTGTAATGTTATTTGTTGTTCTAGCAAGGCAAAAGGATCTTCATATTTGGAGAATTACATTTCTGTCTCTTTACACAGATCAGTGGAAAATAGTTGCTGCTGTAAACAAGAATTACACCCTGTAGTTTTCTTCTAGCAAGATAAAAATACTTTATGTAGAACTTTAAATGTTCATAAAAGTCTCTTTATTGCTCTCCATCTGAGTGGTCACATTTAAAGAAAAATTCAGTGCTGCTGTTTCCTCATTCAAGTCAGCTCCTCTAGGTATGACTTATTTCTTTCCTGTGTTTACCCAGTTCCATCTGATAAGACCATCTATCTTTTGGTCATGATGGGCTTGAACTTTGTGCAGAGCTCACATTGGCACTGTGAGGACAGTTTATGGCTTTTCACATCGATTTCTCTGTGCTGTTACCATTTATCAGCTTGTTTTCATCCCTTGGAGGTATGCAGAAATGCAAATGCTAATCTAGTTCTCTCAATTTCTAGAAGTATCTGAAACCAGTGAATGCTGTAAGGATCTAAATATATTTTCATCTCAACTATTGTAACATGGAGTCTTTGAAATGGTACCCAAACTGGGCAGTTAGCAGGCAGGTAAATGGCATTTCAGCACACAGGGCAATTTTTTTGCCTCTGCTTTTATTTCAAGTTGCAACATTTTGGTTGGTATTTTTTACAGGTTCCAGCAGAATACCTATTGAATTACTACCACTACTCACAAAAAACATGCTCAAGGCTTCCTCAGCACCTGAGCTGCTTTGTCAATAAGCTCTCCTAGTTCGTTGTTGGGCTTTTTGATAAATGTTCACTTCTCATGTTTTTGTTATTATAGAGCTATAAGCCTGTATTTTCTTAAATAAAAGCTGATGTCACTCACATTCATGTTTCACAAGGGAAAATACCCTGAAACCCTGTAAATGGAAATGAAAAGGCAAGTTTTCACAATGAAGTAAATAGTACAATAGAGACACCTTATTATTTTATGAATGTATTTATTATTATGTAACTCCAGTCTCTGAACTTTTCAATAGAAAAATGAAATTCAAGATGCTCAGTGCCTGAGCTGAGATGTCCTTTTGATGTGTGAAAGCTGTTGGCTTTCAGAAGTGAGGACTGTTGCAATTGCTGTTGGAATTGGTGAAACCTGGGGCTGCTCAGACCTGGAAAACCATGCTGGTTTTGTTCAGGTGTGCAGCTGTGGAGTTGGATATGGATATCTGACCATCACATCTGGGTTTAGGTGCAGTGTCATCTTTACTGCCCAGTCTGCCTTTCCACATTATTTGAGTTCACCTGCACCTTGGTCTCACAGCTGCTGAAGCCACTGACAAAACTTCCTTTAATTTTTCCATATTACGTGATTGAGCTGTGCCAGATCCTTGCATGATTCTCTCTTATCACCTGAGGAAAATTATATGAAAAGGCAATTCCTGATAATTTTCCTGAAGTCCCCTTTGCTTTTAAATAGCACCACATTATAGAAAGCAGGCCAACACCAACATAAGTGTGGTATTAGCTGAGAGTTATTAGCTTTGATGTTGATTAGTGCAGCAAAGGTTACTAAAGTGCTTTTTTTGTTACATGCTTGTGTTTTTAAAATTTGGCAGGAGGTATTAGGAAGAAAGGTAGGTGTTCTGACTTGAGCATATGAACAGAAAGAAAATCAAAGGTAATTTAAATTCTCCAAGTTTCCTGGTTGATGCAGTGTTTTATACCTCATGACAGAATACGCTGAATACAAGAGCCCCAAACTATGTGTGCAGCAATAATGATATCCCAGAACTCTTCACATGCCGAAGGCTGTGGCTGCTGTCAGCTTTACATTCTGATTCAAGCAAGCAGCCCTGCTCTACAAACCCCTGGTGCACAGTTTAGTCCCTGTAGGCTGGATTGGCATCACTGAACTGCTGTCCCAGAAAGGCAGTATAAATTGAGTCTATGTAATGCTAAAACACTGCAATGAATGCTTCTGAGGAAGATGCTCGTTATTCTTACATTCTTAATATAAGAATATTCATCATATATTGAATACTCAAAAATGTTTATTGACTATATAGTATTAACAGATATCCTTAATTATTTTAGTTTTTGATTCAGAGACATTTCTGGATACTGCATTCTTCTGTTAAATGAAACAAAACTATCCTTAGACATTTCTGACAATGACATCTTTATTTTCAGCTGAGGACATTTTGTTTTGAACTACTGGTCTCAAGATTTATTTTCCCCATTTCATCAGGTTTAAATGCAGTCATGATCGTTAGTCTCAGTCCCAAGCCTTCAATGTTCCCTCTTGCTTTCAGTTTGATTACAGCTATATCAGGAATACTGCCTTGTAATCCAGCTCCAGATATATAGCTTTCTTTCACTGAGTATATTCTCCTAGGAAATCCAATGAGTAAATTGATTTTAGGGCATGAGCTGAAAAGATTTCACAGATGTGGAGTGGTCAAAATTTTTCAAATGTCAGTCCCAATTTCAGGTTATATCTTTGATATGCCACTTGAAAGTGCTGGAGAAGATCCTGGCTTGCAAAATGTGGCTGCTGAGCTCTTTGAAAGTGGAATCTCTTGCATTCTCTTCACTGGGACATCCAAGTTGCTAGGTGTTTTTCATCACTTTTCCAACAGAAATGACCTCTTCTTTCTTTCCTCAAACTGAGGAGTGTAACTGGCTCTTTAATACTAGGAAAAGCTGTTAGCTGTATTCTGAGTAGTGTGAGGTCTCTTTCTCTTTCAAATTTTTGGTTTATTTAAAACTAATTATTGAAACCCCTAAGCACTTCTGTATGTTTGTGAGCTCAGGTGCCTGTGGGATCTGTCTTACCCATATCTAAAGAAGGAGACATGGGTGCATTGCACTGGTGGATGTGTAGCAGAGCTGTTACTCATAGACAAAGAAATAAAACTGTCTGTTGTACATTAAAACAGGTCCTGCAAAACCATCTATTTATTTTGGGGAGGTTAAACTTCCTGGATCAGCACACTGTGCCTGTCAATGATGACACAAGAGGTCAGAGCTGTCTTCCCCCCCAGGGATAAGCAAACATTTCTCCTCTTGGGAGCAGCTGACTCTTGAAGCTTTGCTTTGGGTGAGGATGCCTGCCTCCCACTGCCAAAGCCTGTGTCCTGGGCTTGCATTCCCACCTTGGGATGCTTTGGATAGGGGCTCCATGGATGGCTGAAAGCTGGGGAGGGTGCATCAGGTGCACTCTAACAATCTCTGCAGGCAGTTGGGTAGGAAGGTAGTTCAGTGAGTGGTAGGTGCTTCTGAGCCATTGTCTGCAGGAGGTGATTGTTGATTCAGAGAGAAGGAACCAAGGTGAGTATATTCCCATATAAAGAATGTATCAAGCCAGTTTTCATAAGTATGCTCCTAAATCTTGCTGTCTGAACCACAAGCCTTTCAGACCATCCTAGCTGTTTTGGCATTCGATATTTAGAGGTAAAAAATCCACCCCAGTTTCTCTTTACTGTAAGTTCAGTCATTGCTGGAAATCATTCTGCCTATAGTTTGGAATTGCAGTGTAGGTGGTTCTGAAATGAGTCCTTGAAAATACTATTAAATGAGGATGTGTGCAAGAATGAACCTTTGACCCTTTGAACTCCCCTGGGGTGTTTAAAATAGTGATTAGTATCTTCTCTTGCACAGTCCAGTCATCTTCCTGAGTGTTTTACTGAGCTATATATTCTGGTCATTGGTGGATAAGCTCTGGACAATCTTGCTGCTGCAGTTGTAAAAGTTGCTGCTCCCTGCCCTGTATTTTCCTGGGGGTAATGGACCCATAACAGAAACAGCAGAAGGTAAAATGCATTAGTAGCTGCAGTAAAAAATCCAGTATTTCAGCCAAAAATACTTCTTAAGCTGCTCCAAGGAAATTCTTCAAAGCCAGGGCACAGTCAGGGCTACTGTTTAAGGCAGGGGCACAGTTCCTCTGTTAGTGTGACATTCTCAGGTATACCACTGTAAAGCTGATGGATTTTTCTTGAGATGCTTTTTTCTGTTTTGACAAGGACTGGAGAAAAGCCAAAGTGGTATCTGCTCAGGCTTTCCCTCCCTAGGGTTTTTGGGAGCACAAGACCTGGAGGCTTCTCTTGCAATCCACAGTACAATTCCAGCTGATTTAAACAGACCCAGAACCAACCTCATGCTCTTGTCTTGGGTGGTTGTCTTGCTGAATTGTTGTTTTCCTTTCTCTGTCATATTAGACCTGGGGTAGATGATACTTTCTTTTAGTTCTGGGAACCAGGGGATTGCCCAGAAATGTGACCCGAAAGTGCTGAAACATCTTGCATATCTTCCATCTCCTTTGAGAACCAGGAAGGAAATAAAAGAACAGAAGAATTATATTTTAAAATCCCATGGTGTGGTGTTTTGTTGGTTTTTGTTTGGTCATTTTTTTCAAGTTGGCCTCAAGAGTTTCAGGGTTTGACTCCTGAGTGTGCAGCAGTTCTGTGAACATGCAGGAGTCTTGGCAATCATGGGGAGTCATGATGAAGGACAAATACAGCTTCATAGTTATTCTAGTCCCTCTGAACAAGGAAAATGCCTTAGTGTCTGACACAGCATAGTTTATAAGCTTCTGGGATGGTCCCCTTCTTGTCTTGTGACTTCTCCAGCAGGAACACAGAAAACTATGTTGGCCAACCAGCTACATATTCTGGGCAGGTTGCTCTGGCTTAGTGCTGTGGTACTGTGGTATCTGTTTCAAAAACACTGCTGACACATGTCCTTTGTCCTTGGCTTGTTGGTGGTGCTTCAAGGTAGGAAAAATTTCTCTTGAGGAAGAACTTGTAGAGGAAACAGGAGCTGTGTTTTTAGCACAGAGCTCTGAACAATTTTGCTCTTTGGAATAGGATGCTCAGCTTGATCCCACAAGTTCTTGTTACTTCAGAAAGCAGAGTTGTGGCCAAGGATCTCAACAAAGAATTGTCAAGCCTGGGCTTGCTGTGGAGTTTCCTGACACAGAGCAACTCTCCTGCAGACTTCTCTCATGTCCTGTACCTCAGGTTGTGGGGCTCCCTTCCTTGGCTTGGTCTTGACAAGCTTTCTCTCTTCAGTGGGTCTTACCCAGATAGTGTCACTTTGAGGGGGAGGTCAGTAGCAACACCTATAATTTGCTGTTCATCATTTGCTGCCTGTAGGTTCTGGTGGTGAAGAGTGGTTTCAGGGCTCCATGCTAATAATTTGTATTGTAATAAACCAGGCATCATCTCGCCTCTTACATCAGGACAAATTGTCTCACTGCTGTCTTTTCAGGGCAGTGTTGGCAGATGAGCTGGACTCTCTGTGGCCTGTGCAGACCATGACAGCAGCCCAAATTATGACCTTGAGGACAGTAATTGTAGCTAAATTATTCCCTTATTGCTTCTATCAGCAGCATTCTCCGTGTCACAGACATGGCTTTTGTTTGAACCTAAGCTACCCCTCTATTATGCTGATAATCTGCCAGTCACATTTTTATGTGTTGTTTGTATTATTTTTCTTGCTGGAAGCCCTTTTCACATACCAGCCAAGGAGTTTCACTCTCAGAATACCTATTTTTTAAAGAAACAAACCTAAAACCCTCCATGGAAAGACCAGCTTGAGGTTTAAAACAGCTGCCTGTTTGTCAATCCAGACACGAAATAGGTAATGACTTGGCATCTTGCCAATAGCTCCCATTCCTCTGCCATGAATAATGAGATAATGTGTTTCAAATTAACTCTTTGTCTTACACTGGCAGATCCCAGGAGGAGAATCTCCAAATGTGCTTGTAAAACACGGTTAATGTAGATCGATCTCTCCTTCTCTTCACAGAGACAACCACGTTGAGTTCAGAGTTAAATTTGCTAACTGGGAATAGGAGAGGAGAACAATTAAGAGCTGGGAGAAGAATTTTCTGCCTGTGATTTAAGAAGGGGTAATGGAGCAGATAGTTCAGGCCAGATACAAGAGCCTATTTTGCTTCTTAATTCTTGGTGGAATAAGTGGGAAAGCCAATAAAACACAGACCTATTCTAATGAAACCAGTGGTAAATAATGAATGTAAATAGCTTGTTGAATATGGTCCCTACTGTGGTACACAAGCAAAACAGAAGACAAAGTTCTCCTGTCAAAACATGTCCTTATTGTGGTTAACAAAAATAAATATGTGAAAATGAACTGAGCAAGTTGGAAGTAAAAAATCAGTTTCTCTTCTGAGAAAAAGCAAGCAGGGCACAAACTGTATTTTTGTTACTGGAAATTTCTTTGGTAAGTTTCAGGCAGGGAAGAGTATTATTTGCACCAGATAAAAACACATTCCAGAGTCCAGAAAATGAGTCCTTAGCATTGAAATGCTGATGCAATGCTAAGTACAGTTTTATAAATAACACATTAATAAAAAAAAGAAACCCAAATATGTTTAAACCAGTCCCAGTGGTCTGCATTAGATGAACTACAACTGGCAGAAGCAGAGATATTAAATCTTTAATCACGTTCACAAAGAGGAGGAGACCTCCAAAGATGTGCAGCTTTCTGACATTGAGCCACTTTTAGGAAATATTAGTTTAAATTTAACTACCAAAGTCTTTTTGATCTTTCCAAATAGTTATAACCAGGAGAATACTAAAAGGCTTTCTGTTTATGTAAATAGCTTGTCTCAAAATTTATGTGGATGTGATCTTAACTGAGACAAACATCTTCTGTGTACATTGAAATACAGTGTGAGTTATGGGAGAGAAGATGAATTTCAGCCAAAGATAAATATAAACAGTACATTTTGAGCTTTAGCAGAAGGTATTTCTGGTTGCAGCCTAATAGGCAGCTGTCTCTTGGTGCTTGCAGCATTGCTTTGGCTTCTGACGAATGGGTGAAGATGATGTGCTTGACATTTTGTTGCAAATTTGAGAGGTCCTGCTACTTTGAGCATCTTTGCATTTGTTGAGCAGTGCACATGTATATTTGTGCTCCTTTTGAGGAGCAGGTGTCCTGCACTGAGACTATCCATCAGTCTTTGCAGGATGAGGACATAAATAATTTACATCAGTTTAATTGATGGGGCTGTTGTGAAAGCAGCTCTTCAAATACATTTACTTTGCTCACTGTTCCTGGTTTTAATGGACAAAACCTGTCATAAAATAAGTGCAAGTACTCAGCAAATCAGGTTTTTCTTTGTCAATTCTGCTCATCTGGAATGTAAGCCACCTCTTGGAATGTCTGTAGATAGCTCAGCTCCATGGATACTTGAATTCAGCTTAATTCCTGTGGAATGAGAAACTGAGTGGGAGACATAAGACACGGACCAAACTGCAGTTGAAAAATATTTGACATTTATCTCTGTAAGCTTCTGTAAGGTGCTTAAAACTGCTCAGCTGGTGTTGATGGAGGGCAGTTCTGCAGGAGCCAGGCATTGTGAGCCATGCCAAATGATGTAAGCTGGAGGTCTGGCTCTCTAAAGCTGATAGTCACGAGTCCTGAGGGCACGTACTCATAGCTACCTTGGAAACAAACAGCTGTTGTGGGACAATGCACCCTCCTGAACTTGAGTAAGTGCTGGTACCTATCTTCATGTCTTCTTCTATTTAGGTGTGTGTGTAGCCAGATACATATGTGGACATGTATCTATGTGTTTCTGTATGAAAAAAGGGAAGGGATGCAGTATATGTCAATTAGGATAGTTCATATTTGAATGTTTTTGAAAGAGTTGCATGTTAGAAGGAACAGGAAGACGGGTTAGAGCTAGTAGCACTTAGAGCTAGGGGGATGCACGGCTGCTTGTTAGATGCAAACAATTTCAGACTGTTGAAAATTGTCAAATGTAATTTTGCTGCTTTTGGGAAGATCACTGGATTTGACTATCTTCTCATTGTATGCCTTGACAGCAGACTCCATGGCATTGCTGGTGAGTGCTTTTACTAGTTTTAGACTTTTATCTTGCAAAAGATGAACATGTAGAGAAAAGCAATCCCAGAGTACTGTCAGTTCATCGCTGTTGGCAAGTGGAAAGTTGGTCCTGGTGCAGGACCAAAATGAAGTTGCTTTCCATTTGGCATGAGACATGTGAAACAAATATTCTGTTATGCTGAATGAATGACGCCTTCCTTTGGCACTTCATCCAAACCAAATCAAAAAGCCACATCATCCACTGGAAAGAAAATGCTTGCAGCCACAAAGCAAGCAGGGCACCAAAAGGGGCCTGTTTAATCATTTCATGTGTTGCTAATGGGAAAATACATAAAGTCAGTCATTTGCTGTAGCAGGCACTTTTAAGACTTAAGGGGTTTTTAATGCTTTGTGAGTATTACTGCCCAGTAATTGGTGTCATAACTTTTACTGGTGACTGTCCTGCAGAGAAATTGCAGTCTGTGCCTGAGAGATGTAGTGAGAGCTCTTGCCACAGGGAGTTTCATGTCATAGTCTGGACTTAATATAACATAGGCAGCAGAAGGTTAAAAGGACAGAAAGCAGAAAATACAATCTGGAGACTTGGGGGTGACAGCAGGAAGGGAACAATCACATCTTGCAGGCAGATATATCTGAGGAGCCGTACCAGACTGCTGAAGATAACTGGTTCATAAAATCAGTTAGTCACCTGGAGAACTCCATAGCCAAAGACTGTCCTCATAACAGTGTCTGTGATGGAAATGCAGAAATACTGGACTGGAACTTACATTTGAAGTACATTGGGAGTTTTGAACATCCTATTATTGTTTTAGAGTGTAATATGTACCACATACTGCTGTGGATGTCTGGTGTTCACATTTCTCGTTTGTCAGCTCACAGATTAATTTTCCCAGCTGTGGGGCAGCAAAACCACTCCTAGACTGCAGGTCAGCTGGTAGTGGGGTTTTTTTTTTTAGCAAATGACATTGTTTGCACCAATCCCAGCAGAGTTTTTTTTGGTCATTTGAAACACAAAGGAAATCTTATATTTTCTTCTGCTTGGTAACAACCTCCTTAGGCCTGACTCAAAGTACCAAAAGGTACAAAACACAGGGTCATGTGGATTTTACCTATGTGGAACCTATTGTATTTGTGGGTGCCCTCAGGTCAGGAAGGAATGATGAGTCTGACTCCATGTTCTCAGAAGGCTAATTTATTATTTGATATTAAACTATACTAAACTAAAGAGTACAGAAAAGATACTTACTGAATGCTAGAAGATACTAATGAAAAACTCGTGACTCTTTCCAGAGTCCCGACATAGATTTGCACCAATTGGCCAACGAGTCAAAACAACTCACACCAGAATCCAGTCAGGCAATCACCTTCAGGTAAACAATCTTCCATGACACATTCCACTTGTGCACAAACACAGGCGAAGCAAATGAGATAAGAATTGTTTTCCTTTTTTTCTCTGGGGCCTCTTGCTGTCTTTTCAGCTTCCCAGGAGAAAACTCCTGGGGAAAGAATCATACCCAGAGAATGTGGATGCCACAGTACCTATTTATGAAATTTGTTCATGTCATCAGCCACCTTGTATTCTGCTCTGAGCTTCTTGGTTGGTTGTTCTTTGTACTGCTTCCTGAGAAAAGTGGTTTGGAAGCCAGAGGAGTCCAAGGAAGTTTTGCTTGGCTGGTCCTGCCCAAACTGGCATTGTTGTGTGTAAGTTACAGCCCTCAGATATACACCTCCATTTGATTTTTAGGGCTTTTTCTGCTACACAGCAGTCACTGGGGAAAAAAAAAAACAAACAAACAAACACCAACAAGCACAATATGAAGTAGATTAACTTTTGTTTCAGCTGCTCTTTCCTTCTCAATGTCTTCCATCACTGCCAGGAACTTCCGTCTGAGGCAGTACATTGGAAAAGTTTAGGCTTTTGATTTCATGTTACCGTTGTGGGTGAGCCATGGTGCATAAACCAGCAGTGATTTTTCACATTGACAGCACACAGATACTGTTTGTTTAGCTTAGTCATTCTATGGGAGGCAAGGCTGAGGGAATGTCAGCTTGTTTTCTGAAATGCCAGCCTTTTCAGCCAAGAGCACTCCCTTTGCTGTACGTTCAGAGCTGCTGATGCATCTGAGGGATGTCTCCTAGCTTGGATTATTTTTGCATAAATACCTACCTAACAGCTGTTTACAAAAAAATTGCTACTTTGCATAATTTTTGTATTTTTTTTTGTCTCACTTATTAAAGACCAGCTTTCATTATCTACATGAAAGGTACAATTCATGTTTGCCCAAATATGTTAAAATTGTAGAAAATAGCTCTGTGCTTCACTGTAAGAGGTGTTTCTGTGGTCAGTCCTGGTGTCTTCTGAACACGGAGAAATTCCTCTCATGAAGAAATGTTGGTTTATGATTTTTCTGTCTTAAAATAGAGTAGTACAGAGTGCGGTTTTGGTTTTGCAGCTTCCTCTCTGTGTAGTTCTAAGCTGACATGATGCTTGTTTGTGAAATTGAGAGCTTGAATATCTGGCTGTTCTCAAAATGCCAGTGCTATAATAGGGAGCATATACTAAAAGAGTTGAAAAATGTGAGAACTTTTACATGATTAAGTCCATTTCCTTACAAAGATATGACAGATTTCAATAAAGTTTGTTCCCCACCATTAAAGTGACATTGCAGTGATTAGAACCAAAAAGCTTCCAGCTTTTCACATGCTTGCTCACACAAATAATTTTGGTATTTAAGAAAACATTATGAAATAAGTAAAGTGGTTGACCGTTTGGGGATTTTTGAAGTGACCAAATGATGCTTTTCCCCTGCTTGTGTTTAGAATAATTAAGTAAGTAAAAGAGTAATACAGAACACCTGTCTGTAAAAGTTTACATGGCCTTTAGCAAGGATAAGGTTCCTGGAAGTGTGTGGTAGAAAGCTGTTTGAGTGGTGTGAATTTTAAAAGAGAGCTACATCCCAGGAGTGCAGCAGGTTCTTGCTCTCTGCACATTGACAAGACTGTTGCAGATGGCAGAGGTTTGAATCCTGCATGGTATGAATAGGAACATGCACATAGCAGATTTATGAAATCCTTTAGGTTGGAAAAGACTTTTAGAATCATGAAATGCAACCATTAACCCAGCACTGCCAAGTCCACCACTCAACCATGTCCCAAAGTGTGGCATCTGCCTGGCTTTTAAATACCTCCAGGGGTGGTGATTCAACCACTACCCTGGACAGCCTGTTCCAGTGCTTAACAACCTTTTGGAGAATACTTTTTTTCCTAATATCCAATCTACACCTCCCCTGGTACAACTTGAGGCAGTTGCTGTCTTTTTCTGTCCCTTGTTACTTGAGAGAGGAGACCAACCCCCACCTGGCTACAGCCTCCTTTCAGGTACTTGTAGAGAGAGATAAGGAGGCCTCTGAGCCTCCTTTTCTCCAGGCCAAACAACTCCAGCTCTGCCAGCTGCTCCTCACAGGACTTGTGTTCCAGACCCATCCTCATCTCTGTTGCCTTTCTCTGGACATGCTCCAGCATCTCAATGTCCTGCTTGTCTTGAGGGACCCAGAACTGGGCACAGCACTCGAGGTGTGGCCTCACCAGCACAGAGGGACACTCCCTGCCCCGGTCCTGCTGGCCACACTATGGCTGATCCAGGCCAGGGTGCCCTTGGCCTTCCTGGCCACCTGGGCACTGCTGGCTCACGTTCAGCTGCTGTCAGCAGCACCCCCAGGTCGTTTTCTGCCCAGCAGGGTCCCAGCCCCTCTGCCCCAGCCTGTGGCCCTGTCTGGGGTTGTTGTGACCCAAGGGCAGGACCCATCTCTGAGCCTTGTTGAACCTCCTACACTTGCCTGACTGAGGGAGCCCTCAATCTTCTCCTCCAGATCATCAATAAAGGTACTAAACAGGACTGGCTACATACTGAGCCCTGCAGTACTGAGCATCACTTTGGACTGGCTGCCAGCTGGATTTCACTCTATTCACCAACACTCTTTGGGCCCAGACACCCAGCCAGTTTTTTACACAGCGAAGAGTTCACCTGTGCAAGCCATGAGCAGCCAGTTTCTCCAGGAAAATGCCAAAGTCTGAACACAGCTGTGCTTATTTCAGCCCTCACACACTCAAATGCCCCTGGATGTGCTGGTGTGGGTGTGAGAGCTGTTAGATAGACACACTCATTGGCTCATGCTGTGCAATCAGATGATGGGGGAAGCTTACAGTCATAGGCCCCTCTTTTGCAAACATTTGCACAACTGAATCATTTCACTGATATAAAGAGGCCTGTTAGGCAGGAAAGCACTAAAAGCTTTTCATTTTTTTAACTTGGGGTAGTTTTGGTTTGAAAGACAGACTGAGGGGACTCCCTCCTTTGTCACTTGGGATACAGTCTGAATAAGATTCTTTGCTGCTATTTAATACTATTCTGGCAAGAGTGGGGTGAAAGAGAAGAGTTTAATACATGCAGAGACCTGTATATGTAAATAATGTGTTAGATTCAGATATAGGTGTAGATGGAACTAAGAGGTATGATCATAAGAATGAAATTACTCATCAGTGTAAAACCAGGAATGAAGAAAATATTTGGAGATTAATCCAGATTTAATCAAATCATTGCTTTAGGCTTTCTTGAAATGCTGTATCCTTGCTAGAACCCCCCTAAGGTGCAAACTGTCATACATCATTTCATATAGGCAAGACAGATCATGGTATCCCCAGGTACTGGGTTTCTGTAGAGGTTCTGCCCTTGCTTATCTCCATCTCTTTACTTGTATGTTGTTATATTATGGTTAATTACACCATAAGAGATCAAAGGTGTTTTTTTCCTAAATCGTTGTATCTGTCCCCAAGGCTGCTGCTAGCCTATTTAAGGTTTTGTTTGTTTCCCTTTCACTGGATGACTGCAAATTGAGAGTTTCTTCCTAACCCCTTTGAAAAATGCTGATGTGATTCATGCCCCTTGCCATGCTCCAGCTGTGAAAAGCTTGCTGCTGCTTGTGGAATGGACCCTATAGGCACCAGTGACCCTATAGGCACTGTGCCAGTGAGAGTCCATTCTATACATTGAGATGGAAATTAGAGTTTAAGATGGTATATCAGGTATCTGTGAGACTGAGTTTATAACTTCAGATTGGAGTGCTATGCCTTCAGGTTGATTATCTATTAATTTAAAAACCTTTATACCCATGAAGGGACAGCACTGTGGACTCAGTCCCCCATTTATTTGCAGGTGGATTCCCATACTCATAGCAGGGACATAGGCTTTTTCACTGCCCTGCCTTGCCACTGTACCTTGTCCTTGAACTGGAGGCACCACAGGAGAGGTGGAAGGGCAGATTGAGTCAGGTACTATGAACCAGCTGTGTTCCACTGAAATACTGGGGGATTTGCTCAGAGTGAAAAGCATCAGGTCCTAGACTGTGATGTTGGAGACTTTGTTCTGCTTGCATCTTCCCCTGTGCCTCACTCCATTGTCAGTTCTGTGTTCCAAGACCAGCAGCTGGAAAGGCTCAGTGTTGGACCATAGGTCCCTGCTCCAACCTGTGTTTGTTTCTGAGCTGTTTGTGCCTTGTGAGGATCTGCTGCCATGGGAGCTGGGTTCAGCTGCCATGGATTTTACCTTCCTTCACGTGGGAAGTGGCTGCCACAGCAGAGGTGGCATAAAAGGCTGGAATGAAAACACACAGCTTGGCCAAATTTCAGTGCTTTTCCATAGAAGTGATGCTAGGATATATTTGCCAGTTCCAAGGGTGTATGTGTGTGGGGGGGGGGTCTCAGGGGAAGGTTTCAATACCGAGTTTTTCCAAGGGAAGGTCTCTGGCTAGCATGCAATTTACATTGTATCTCCATTCATTCATAGAAATCACTGATTATCTCTGGTTGAAATGTTCTTCAAACCAGCCCTGAGGCAATTGACTGAGATGCTGAATTTCAACACAAATAGTCTAAACTCAATTGAGTATAAGTCCTCTACTGGGAAGTGTTGAGTAAGTTTAATTACAAGCCACTGCAGTGATGATAATAAGCGTGTCTACCAGTGCCTATGGTACTCTGATTCTTGGTGTAAATAAATTAGTCAGACCAAGCATTAGGAAAACCCATCTTCTGTAAAGATGATGGATTGTTGGAAGAGGCTGCAGAGGAAAAGCTGTGGAGTTTTCCTCACTGGAAGTTATTGAGAGCATAGTGTAGAAATACCTGCTAGAGCATGACCTGAATGCACTCAGACTTACTTCAGGCAGAGGCATGGGGAAGAAATACAGTACAGGATGTTTGAGATCTCTTTCAGCCTGGGGTGGAAGGATAACACATTCATGAGTTAACCATTTCACATAATTTTGGTATGCATCTCTCCCTTCTCCATGCTGAATGTGGCCTTAAGTGGTAATTTGATCTCTTTTGTCCCCTATCAAAAAGACACCATAGCTGTAGTTAATTATGCTGCAAGCAATGTATCAAGAGTGGATGCAGTGCCATTTCATAAATGTTACAGTGTTGCATGCTGCTCCAAATTCTGCTCCAGGTAATGAATTGCAAATCTTGAAAACCTCAAACTTGGAATTCTCCCCTTTCCTCCCAATATTATCATTTGCACTTGAGGCTTCCACGTGCAGCTGTAGCCAGAGTTGGGGAGGAAAGTAATGTAGCCTTGGCCCAGGTGCATCCCTGTAAGGTACTTCAGTGGTAGAAAAAAGTTACAAGGGTAATTTGAATAGTTGTTTAGAGACCAAAATTGTGACTGCTTACTTCCTGAAAAAGGATATATGTGAGTGGAATGGAAAGGAGCTTCAGTGGGTATTTTGACTTGCTACTTAGAGCTATCTGACTTCAATGTCTGCCCTAAGAGCATAGGAATAGCAGGCTCCTGCTGAGAGAGGCTGCTGCTTTCAGTCACTCTTTGCAGGAGCCTCTCCCCTTCAACTGAAAACAGAGACTAATTTCCTGATTTAGGAGACATGATTTGTTATGAGAAGTTGGGCAATGTAAATACCAGCAACAAGGATCCTCCTGAAAGAGGAGAGCACTGCTGGAATACCTGCCTGCTGGATGTACAGTTCCCTGGAATCTGCTGTAGGTGGGGCATGACTTGTGGTAAGGAGAAAGCTGCTGTAGTTCCTCTGGGGTTGAATTTGCTGTTACCTATAATCAAAAATAGACTCCTGTGTTCTGGTGCATAACTTATTATCTCTATTTTGTATAACTGTTGCTATCAGTCTCTGTTTATTAGTACTGCTTATCTTTCCAAGGTCCTTCTAGCAGATGTCTGCTTGGAAAGCCTGGGTGTCATTTTTGTTGATATTGTGGTCTCTGTGCATGCCAGAACAATAGTCTTTTTTACTCCCCAGCTCCCCTGCTGCTGGAGCTGAATGTCAGGGATTTGCAGAGCAGAGAGCCAGAGAAGAAAAGTGGGGCAGGATTTGGGCTGCTGCTTGTTTTCCATCAGTTGTAATGCCATTCCTCCAGATATAAGGTGCATCCTGAGTCTCTCTATTCCACCTGCAAATAGTTTCCACTCTTTTTCCAGTTTAAGGGTTTTTCTCTTTCCTGGGTGAGATCAGAAACCCAATGTGTTCATGCATTGCCCAACAGGAAGAGTGACAGTCTGCACCCTACATGTTTGTGCAGTTAAACATGGACTAGAAAACAGAAATGCAGATGGTTTGGGGTTTTATTTTTATCTTCCAATCCCATGTTATATCCACAAGACCACCAGATCTTTGTGACAAGGTGCTTCATGGTCATGGGAGTATTCAGCATTGGTGGTGACTGGTGGAGAGCTGACCCGTTCCAAGGGGTTTAAAGCTTACACTTTAAATGGTTCTGGAGCAAACAAATATGAAGTGCTCAGAATGGACATGTGAGAGAAGCAGAAGTGAGGGAGATTTTTTTCCTTGTATTAGAAAGTTAAAGCAAAATGTTTGGTTTCATTTTTCTACTTCATGCAGTTTCTGGAAACATCAGTACTATCATGCTGGTGAGAAATCTGGGGAGTCTTGCAGGAATTCACTTAATTCAAATCATTATTTTTGTATTGCATAGTAATTGGTTAATAATAGATATATTTAGGACAATATGTGCAAAAATGTTGCTTTTTCTGCAAAGTGATGGTGTTCTACACCTCAGTGTCCTCCAAAAGCCTTTGTGGGCTTGTTTTTCTCTCAGACATTTTAGGGAACTGTGTTGGGAAATGGTTAATTGGCTGCTTAGGGCAGGACCCAGGCTGTTGTTTGATGTGAGGACAGCAGAAGTATCAGCTCCAGGATGGGTTATTGTCATGCCTAGTGCCCATCTCAGATGTTTGAAACTGACTTGGTATGTTCACCACAAACACGACATTCTGACATTGTTCAACATGCTTGTCTGTGTTTGTGTCATTTAAATTGTGTAAAGAAGAGGACACAGGAATTCTATTCCTTGCTTACCTAAAGACACTGACTCCATGTTGCACACAAGGTAGAAATCCACTTTTTCATTTTCTTTGGTGTGACATTATTTCTAAAAATAGGACAGACCTAATACATGAGTCAGTTCCCTACATGCCATTAGTCTCATACATGCCATAGTAGAAGGCCACCTCTTTGTGGTAACCAGGAAGGAACAGATGTTTTTATCACCTTTGGTCACTGTGAGTAGTGCCTTACTCATGATAACCACCCATGGGGATCAGTCAGGCTATTTATGCAGTACAGTGTTCCTCACTGTGTGGGAGATTATCAGCAACTGGTCTCTACTAAAAAAAAACCCCACTTTTCTCTTGCACTAGAATGTTTTCAATGGCATCACCTCATTTAATTCTTGCATTAGAATGTTTCCAATGGGATAAACTCATTTACTCAGGGAAAATTTCTAAAAATGATTCCTTGCTGAAATGAATTGTGATTTCAGTGGAGCACTTGTGGCAATTTAGGAACAGTTCTACTCTGAACTCATGTGGGTGGACTCAGGGTGCCCTGGGAGAGGAAACTGGGTAGATTTTTGACAGTGCAGTATGATTCCAGCTTTCACCAAGGCAGGATCTAAACCCTTTTGCTTTGTGAAGACATTGGTATATTCTTTGTGACATGTTTTTCTGCTTCTGTTGAAATGCTGTATCTAGCTTGCATTTGGTAAAGAGATAAATGCTACATGCCAATTTGTCTCTCTTTGGAAAAAGCTCCATTTATAATTACTGTTTTATTTGCTTTGATGAAGATGCCTGGGCTTGCTAAGTCCTGCAGTGTTTGACTGAGCTGAGTGGTCTGATCAAGGAAAGTTGCTGTGAAATTTTCTTCTGCTTTGGCAAAAGTCAGTTTGGTACACAGAGTTGGTGAGATGCCAAAGAGATGTGTTTTCCTGAAGCCTAAGCTCTTTTTTGTGTGAATGTCATGTAAGGACTGTGAGATGAGTTCAAGGAAGAAGAGGGGAGCCCTTTTCTCATGATGGAAATCCTTGGAAAGAATTTAAGACCGGGACAGATGAAGGGAGTGATATTCTTCAACTGAGTGTTCCAAGTGAGGGGTGGAACTGAGTGGATGTTAAATGAGTGTTAGGGACTGAATTATCTAACCATGTACATGTTCATTTAGTCTTGCAGGTTGCCTTTGATGTAGAATTGTTAATTATCTTTTTTCAACTTGCAATTAAGAAAAAAAAACAGCTGGGGGATGTTTTCCCCTGTGTGGGTGTTGTTTCCTCAGTCCTGGCTGCTCTGGATGGCATTGTTCATTGCCAAGGTTTAAGTGTAGTTTAAGGTTAATAGTTAAGGCTAGGGGTTAGGATTAAGGGTTGGGTTAGGCATAGTCAGGGTTAGGTTTAGAGTTAGGGTTCACAAGCTTAATTATGTCTCTCCACACACTATAAGCTCATCTGCACTTTTATCTTGCTGATTAAATTGCAGTGATCTGTTTTGTTTATAAGCAAAAAAAAAAAAAAAAAAGATATGTAATAGTTGAGAGGCAGTAATTGGAATTTTCCAGTGCTTTTTCAGCACGAAACTGTAGCACTAAGCTTTCTTAGTCTTGAACTTTCTCTTTTGTTAAAGGTAATGTATCTAAATAGATATTTCTTTTTCCCTGTGAATGTTTTTTTTAAATAGAAATTTTCCACTCATTGTCCATTAATATAATTTGGCACAAAGATAGACTAATTGCATGGGCGGGCACAGCGATAGAGATATAAATCTCTTCCAGTGACAGTGTCTTGAAATAGCAATCAGTCAAGATATCATCACTGCAGTGTTATATTGCAGATAGATTTTGCTGCCTTTCTGTGAGGTGAGTGTTGTATTGAGCCCATACATGTGTGTGTGTATGTACATGTGTGTACTGTGTGTGCACCTGTGGCTGTTTAATGCTGTTGGATCCTTCTGTCCCTGAACCATTCGGGTGTGATGGATGGTACTGTGTAGAGAGCTAAGCAAAAAAAAACAATCTCTGCCTTCTTTTTTATCCAACTTCACCCTCACTGTAACACTCTGTGCTGTTGGTGTCAGCTGTTACCACAGTGCTCAGGAGGGAGATGTGACCCTCCTAGGTCATGTTTAGCTATCCCAGGCCCATCTAACATCCCTGGAAATCCTGGGGTTGACCAGCTTTGAACTCAATATTTGAAGCCAGATTTCGAGGAATTTAATGTACACTTGGCTTGATTGATCTATTTTTTTTTTCACCAGCAGGTCCTCAGTTACCCACCTTCTTGCCTGTTCCCACAGGGAAGCACTTTGGTTGTCTCTCCTAAACTGAATAATGGCAGTCTGTCACCTCAGTCTTGCTGGAAAGGCTGTAAAATGCCAGAGTAGAAGTAGCAAGCTTGAGGTCTTGTACTCTGCTTGTTGTGGTCACCTGCTGTTCAGTGCAGAGAGCTGCAGAGAAAGGTCATTTGTGTGACCATTCCTCTACTGCCATGTTCCAGGTATGAGAGCACAGCTGAAAGTCTGCTTTTATCTGTTTTTCCATTACTGGTGTATTCACTCTGTTAAATACAAGCAAAAATATTCCAGAAGCAAACCTGGCTCTGACATGTTAATCTTGGTTTCCCGTCCTCTTGTGCTGATCTCTTCTTGCCCATGCTGCCACTGAACCACCAATGGGACACAAGTCTGGAGACTCAGCATCAGGGAATCTCTGACTCACTGATGACACAGCTGCAGAAATGGATTTTCTTGGCAGAAGAAACTAAAACAGGCGTGGTTTCAGAGAAAAAAAAAAAAAATCCCTTGGCAGCCACTTTACATTGCCATTTTCAAAATGGCATGTTCTGTCAGAAACTCTGCTTCCAACCCTTCATGCTTGCTTTGGATTTAGAAACAGTCTTTGATGGGGAAAGCAGACTTGGGGCCAGAAGTCCTTCCCTTAGGTGTCCACCCCTTCAAGGCAAAGGCTATTTTCTAGATCACAGCACTCAAGTCTGACTGTCTTTATCAGAGTTAGCTGCTGCATGTCCTCCTGTGCCTCCAGCACGTACAGCACCTCCTGGGTGGAGTGCAGGCACTGGCTGTTCTGCTGGACTGCGAGTCGTTCCCTCCTTGCTGTGCAGCTGCTGTGCAGCACAGTTCAAACCAGAAGCCAATGCAACACATGATACCCAGCTATCTGTGGCATGAAATGGTGTGTTACCACTTCAAAGGCAGCCCAGAGCCTCGTGGTTGTCCTCTCAAGCAGACCCTGCTCTCTGCTAACATAAAAGGACATGGTGTAAATAGCCTCACTTGCATCAAAGTCAGGTCACCAGCTGTGGATCTGGCTCCACGTGTCTGGCATGTTTTTTACCAGCAGAGATAATGGTATGTAAAGTGACTTTTACTGAGGTTTTTGACTCTTTGGTGTTTTTTACTGCATCTGGCTCCATTACTGGCTTTCTTACCATTCCCATAACATCTTTTACTTTTTGGGAGCTGTTGTAAAAGCAGAATCTTGTACAGCTGAAAGCATTAAAGCCAAAGGGTTCATGAAGTGGGAGCAGAGCAGGCTGTTTCTGACTCTGGTTGCTCATAGCTGGATTCAAATGAAGCTGACACACCAGTCACCTCATATCCAGTCCCATGGTGCTACCATAATTTTAAGCTAGAGTACACAATGTTTGTCTGTGTAAAAGGCCATAATGAAAACAAGAGTGTTGGAAGAAATAAGGTAATTTACTTTTTATGGGTGTTCCTTCCTTCCTGGTTTATGTAGCTCCAGACAATAGACTCATCTTTAAGTAGCTGCAGTTAATGTAAATTAAGCCTAATGAGCAGTTTAATGTAAGCATCCCATACATTCAACTTACCAGCACAGACTGCAGAAAAAAAAAGACCACTGAACAAGTTACTGGCATAGTCTGAAGTACGTCATTCTTACTGTATAAAGTAGTATCAAAGTCATGTTAGGAGGCATCAAAATTTCTTCACATTGCCAAATTCTCTGACACAAAAGCACAAGCTTTTGAACATTTTGAAATCTGGGTTTCTGAAGGTTTGTATAAATTTGCCTTTTGCTGAAATTTTTAAAATCTGAATAATTCTTACCAAGAAAAGCCGTTTTTGTGTCACTTCATCTTTAGTAGCTGCGTTTCTTGTCAGAGGTTGTCTGCCATGTGCTAATATAAAGAGGTACTTAGGACAAAACATGTTGGCACCAAGCACTAAGTGGGGGTATGAAAATGTGTGACTCTGAAAATGGACCAGAGCTGTGGTTGCAGTTACAATTTTTGCAGATGAGTGATTTGATTTGGAAAAAAATCCTTTCAAAGGTGGGGTGACATGCTGGTTCATGGAAGCAGGCTGCCACTGCTGAGAAGTCAAGTTCATGATTTAACAAGCAACACTTTTTCATTTTCCCTTTTTAATTGCAGAAGTCAGTCAGAGTTCATCTCCTGCATGTTGGGCCGTGAGGAAGAACAACTTCCTCGTCATCCCTTATGCTGGCTTTTTCTCACTGTATGTATGAAACTAAGGGGTGATTTTTTCCTACCAGTTTGAGTAACTAAAGTCACAACAAACAATTCAGGATTGCACATAATCATGATGGCTCAGTCTGTTTAGAAAGTTTACTTTGCTGTGTAGCAGCCAGCACATGTTTTTCCATATGGAATTTTTCAGTCTTGTGCTCTGTAGCTGCTGGAAGCAGAGGACACTTGGGTGGGTGAGGAGCTTGTCCTGCCTTCACTCTGTACTGGGACAAGTGGGCTCCAAGACTGGTCTCAGCAGCCTTTGTCCTGATTTTCAACAGGCAGAGCACCCAGTTTGCCTGGTGCACTGACCTGTTTGCCCGTGGCTTGCTGAACCCACTCAGCCATGGCCTTTTTCCTCCAGTTCTCAGCTGGGCAGCTCTTGAGGCTCAAGGAGGACAAGTCCTCCTTGTCTCTGTCCTTCTGGCAGCAGCAGAAGACAAACTCCTTCCTGTTCTTTTCCTCTGCACATTTGCAGTCTGCCTTCAAGAAAAGGATTTCTCTTTGCAGCTTTTGTTTATTACACTGAGAAAAAGAACAACGCCCCGAACCCAAAGCCCTGACATTTATTGGCAGCATGGCAGTGATTCAGGCAAGCACAAATCCTGTCACCACCTTACTGTGTCATTTGGGAATATCATTACAATAGTGCACATTTCACACAGCAGTATTTCCTCAGTGTCCTGGCCCTGGAAAACCTCCTGTTACTGGATACTCACCAAGTTGTTAATGGAAAGTTTGGAAGCAGATGTGGCAAGATTTATAAACACATATTAGCTATCTTCTTGCTTCTTCCTGAATCACAGGACCTAATCATAGATTTGGAGAAAGGTTTACATTTTCTCTTAACTAGGGCTCAAAGCCCAGACCTACCCATACTTATTTCTCATAGCTGTGTTCCCAGAAACAGACCCAGAGAATGTAACAAAAGTATTCCCAAGATTAGCCTGCTAGCCAGAAACATCCTGAGTAATCTGCCTAGAGGGATGGGTGCTGATGGGTGCATAGTCTTGCTGCTGTTGGTGGCTCCCCCTTCCTGCCATTTGAGGCTTCTTTATTAGTTTCTAACAGCTTTTATTTTCTGATGCTTTTCTGCCTGGCTTTTCTTACACATCTCTTTGATACCTGGGATCCTGGGTTCTTTGAACTGCAAGGCAAACTGGCTGTAATTCATTCAAGTGTCTCTGTATAAATGTCCAAAATGGTACCTCTTTAATCTGATCCTGTAATGCCTTACATTTTTTTCATTCTTCTACCTTGTTGCTACAGTATTTTACTGGTCAAGTACAGTGGAGCCCCTGTGAAGGCAGGAAGATACAGCTCCTCTGAAAATCAGCTCTGTAGCAACACAGCATCACATTCATTGATGGTGGTAGTAGCAGGGAAGATCTGTTTTGGTTAATAGATGTTAATGCTATAAACTGGACAAGTTCTGAATTTATGTTCTTTCAGGGGACTGCCAGCACAGAAAAGCCTGCAGTCCCATTTTCAGACCAGGCTATGGGATCAGTGTTGAATCTATTATTCTTCAGGAATTAAAGTGCTGTGATTTAGAAAAGTTGCTTTCTTTAACATGAACAATGAGCTGGGTTGCTGTCAGTAGCAGCACTGCTGGGGAAAAGCAGCATCCCATCAAAGCTGTGCTTACAAAGCAGCAAGAATGTCTCAGTCTGATCAGTAACCCTCTTCCTGTGGCCCTGTTAGTCTGCAGACAGAAAAGACTGATTTAGGCAAAAGATGCTTTTTAGCAGGTAGGACTGGCAGAACTTTATTTGTTTTCAATGGTCTCTGATTTATACTTAAATGTTGCCTTGATATATATGAATGTCAAATAAAAACTGTAGCAGTGATTTTAAATATAGCAGAGGCTTGAGATGAGTGGAATTAAGGAAAAGGCTGGAAGTTGGTTTGGCTGCTGTATTGGTAAAGCCACTGACACAACCTATAGAATTGGTCAAACCATGGAAATAAAGCATGTCTTTTCTGAAAAACTGAAATGTTAGTTTCTAAATATTTTCTTTATCTTTTTTTTTTTTCTTTTTTTTTTTTTTCTTTTTTTTTTTCTTTTTTTTAATATGGCAATGTAGGGAGCTGGTAAAGACTTGGCCCTATTCACAGAGCATCTTGGAAGCAGTTTAAGGAAACAGATTAATTAATTCTATTTGCTTAAAAAATAGGTTTCATTTGTAAGTAGCATGAGAAAGTGTAGCAAGAAGGATGTTGTAGGACTGTTTGAGAACAGTTTCAGAGCAATTTAGAACCAAAAGGTTTTTCTTTATCAAAATTCTGGATATAAAATGGTTTAATCTGCTACTTACTAGAAATGAAGTGCTTGCCTGTGTTGTTCCAAAATGTGCAGTTGTGGAAATGAGTAGTTAATGGGGAGTCTGGAAGTGGTGAGAAATCATGGCCAGTCGTACATCAGAAAGCAATTCTTCCTCCATCTCCTCCTCATTTTGCTTGATGGAAAAGCAGCATTGTACAGCCTGGTATGTTTCTTTTCTGTCACTCTGCAATCACTAAAAATGCAGAGCACCAATCTCTTTCATGTCAATGATATTTCAAGAGGATTCCAGGTCTAAAAAGAGAAAGAAAACCAAGTTGTTTCTTATTTATTTGCTTTGTTTTGTTGTTTTATTTTAAATCTAGAAATACACTGTGAAGATTGTACAATCAGGGAAGGGCCTGGGAACCTCAGCTGTGCTGAGCCCTCCTTGCCAGAACCACTGAAGTCCTCATCTCCACACTGGGATGGCCAAAGGCTCCTGGGGCTGGAGGGCTGAGCAGGGCTGTAGAGAGTCTTCCTCAGCAATGCCTGTGTCCTGCTGCATGGCCAGAAGGGGTTCAAAGGCTGCCTGCCTGCTCCATGATTCAAAGAGTTCCAAGGAAGAAGGTGTGCCTTTTCTTGCAGGAAATCAGAAGACAAGAAGGGAGAAGTAGCCTTTGCTACTTCAGCTGTAGGAAGAAGCTGTGTTTTGTGTTACTTGGGCATTGTCTTTGACTGAGTAAGAGATGCCCAGAGGAAAAGGGCCAGTGTAGACTTTGAGGCAGGAGCATGCTGAGTTTTCCCTAGACAGGTTAACAAGCTTTTCCAAATTCATAGTGTCTTTGGAAGAAGCTTTGCTGCTGGACCTGTGTGGGAGTTGAACCAACTTGCATAATCCACATGCCAGCTCAGTTGTTTTCTAGTTGTCAATTGATCAGGTCATCGATCAGTTGCAAGCATCAGAATTTGCTAAGTGGGACAGTCTGTTCTAAGGTCTGGTTTTGCATTGTTAATTTAGTAATACAAAGATGCATGTGCTGCTTGGCCTTTCTCTAGCAGCATGTAATAGTGGTCTTTCTGAATGTTGTCCTCTTTTTTGAAGATCAAAGTGTTTTGCCTGCTTTTTAAGAAAGCAAACAATTCAGCCAAATCTATAGAGAAAACCACCTGGTGGTATAAGCTTGGAGACCCAGACTTGCTTTTCCATTTACAGGAAGGACACAGTTACTTGGCAGAAATGAAGCATAAACAAAGAAAGAAACAGTGAGAACGTGATTTCCAGGCACATAGAAAATTACTTTCAAGCAAGTCTCTTTGAGATCAAGAAGTGTTAAGACTGATCCTGTCCACACTGACCCCAGGCAGGTCACCACTGACCCGAGCCCAGCTGAGGGTATGAGCTGGCAAGAGGGCAAACACATACCAGTTTGCAGAAATTAGCTTTGTTGTGGCATTCATCCTGAACTAGTGTAAGGAAGAGGCAGGACATCTTGGAAGCAGTTATAATAGCTTCCTTCTGGGAAGAAATTTGATGATTTGCCATTGTTTTTCTGTGGCTGAGATGGATGGTAGAGGTAGATGTGCCATTGTTCACAAATGATGCTGTGAGAGTTCCCTGCTCTGGGTTGTCATGCCTTGCCTGGAGCCAGTGAGTCTCAAGACTGCCAAGGTCAGCCCACAATCTAAAACTGTTTGTGAGGAGCCAGCAGGTTGCTGTGATATTTAGTAATTCATTACAGAGAAGGGGTTGCTGCCTCTGCATGTACCCATTCAAATATTCTCCTCTCTTAAAGAGGCAATGCAAATGGTGAAATTGTGAACCAAGGGAAACATAGGTGATACAGAGACCATCAAATCTTTTTCCTGGACAAAACTGTTCCTAGCACCTCTTTGTCTCATGTGCCCTGAAAAATCCCCTCTGTTTTCACAGCTAGGGTGTCCTTCTCAGAAGGACAGAAGCCCTGCATCTATCCCCACATCTCAGGGGGGATCTCAAGCCCTTCACAGTTCTAGTTGCTTGTGAACCCTTCTCTTTAAATTCATCTTAGTTTTTATTTTTTGGCTTATAATACCCAGCCATAGAGGGCTCCTTTAAAAACTGTCTGAAAGTGAGAGAAACACTTTTGCCTGAAGAGTCCCTGAGACTCTGGGACATGCAGTAAAAAAAAAAAAAAAAAAAAAAAAAAAATTACTTTCCACTTTTTCTGTTAATTACTTCCATAATTTACTACAGGGTTCCTCTGCCTTCTTAAGTGAGGCTGGATATTTTTGGGGTACTGTGCACTGTGCATAGTTCCTCCCCTGCTGGTAACCCCAGTTTCTCTGGGTGCCCTGGTTCTCCCAGCCCCTCATGGGAGAGGGTCTGTGGACCCCTGGCCTTGGCATCACTTCTTGCCTGACACCCCACTGGGATTTATCACTTCCTCCAAGGCAGCTTTAGAATCCTGGCAGTGTTTGTGCTGGCTGACACATGAGCATTGCCTCCCACAAGGATTTCAATAGTTTCCTCCTGCTGCAGCGTCTCTGATAGTTGAAGTATCTAATCCAATAAAAGATCATGTCTCAGCAGGTGCTGAGGCTTCAGCAAAGGTCTGTCAAGTGTAGAAGGTGGTGTTTATGCATACATTTTAATCCTTGTTTGCTCAGTACTTTTTAAGGTGTAAAATACCTCTAAAATGCTGGCTTCTCATTGTTACTTTTACCACTGCATCTTCATTTATTCATGAAAAATTAGTGCAACAAATGGGAGTTCTTCTGAAATTCTTTTGTCACACCATTCCAGATGTCTTGGAGGAATCTGGTCTGACCCAAGTGTGCCCCAAGACCCCAGTGCATGCAGCAAGAGGAGTTGGAAACCATGTTTCAGTTAGAATTGTTATCATGGAAGCATGTTGGAATGAGTCACACAACTGAAACACTGCAGTGGAGGGCTACAAACTTTTCAGAAGAGCCAGACTGGGAAGGAGCAGGAGTGTTGCACTCCCTGTTAAGGAAGGGGTGGATTGTGCAGGGCTGTCTCTGAGAAACAGCTAAAACCAGGTTGAGCTGGTGGGTAAAAGTCAAGGACCAGACCAGCAAAGGACACCTCGTGGGTGGGATCCACTACAGGTGTCTGACCAGGGGGAACCTGTTGCCAAGGCTCAGCTACAGGAAGCATCAGGCTCACAAGCTCTCATCCTGATGGGGATTTCAACCATCCAGACATCTGCTGGAAAAGCAATGCAGCTGGCTGTAAGCAATCCAGGAGACTCCTGGAGTGCATCAAGGGTAAATTTCCTATCCAAGTGTTACACAAACCAACGAGGGAAGATGCATTGGTGGACCTGGTGCTCACCAATGGAAATGAACTCACTCCAGGGGTTAAGATTGGAGGCGGCCTGGGCTGTAGTGAGCATGCCCTGGCTGGGTTTGTGGTCTCAAGAAACATGGGTGTGGCAAAGAGCAAAGTCAGGACCCTGAACTTTAAAACAGTGAACTTCCAGCTGTTTAAAGAATTAGTGGATGAGATTCCCTGGGAAACTCACTGCCCTGAGTTTATCCCAAATCCTGTCCTTAGCTGACCAGAGCTGGCAACTCTTTAAGGCCACTTTTCTTAGAGCACATGACCTCTCCCTCCCAATATGTAAGAAATCAAGTAAGGCAGGCCAGAAAACAGTATGGCTGAGCAGGGACCTTCCTCTCAAGCTGATGAGCAAGAAGAAAATGCACAGCTAGTGGAACCAGGGTCAGATGACTGGGGAATGTACAGGGATACCGTTTGGATGTGTTGGGATGGGATCAGGAAAGGTAAGGCACAGATAAAATGGGACTTGACAAGTGACATGAAGAATAACTAGGAGGGATTCTGCAAGTACAGTGGTCAGAAAAGAGAAGCCAAAGAGAGTGTACCCCCCACCCCCTCCAACAAAGGAGGAGGGAGAGCTGGTGTCAAGGGAGGGGATCCTGCCCCTCTCCTCTCATGAGACCCCACCTGGAGTGCTGCATCCAGCTCTAGAGCCCTCAACACAATAAAGAAGTGGATCTGTTGGAATGAGTCCAAAGGACAGCCTTTAGGCATTGACCACCTCTCCTGTAAGGGCAGGCTGAAAGAGATAGAATTGTTTAGCCTGGAGAAGAGAAGGCTCCAGGGAGACTTCATTGTGGCCTTCCAGTACTTAAATGGAGTTATAAAAAAGAGAGAGAGCAACTTTTTATATGGGCAGATAGTGATGGGACAAGGTAGAATGGTTTTAAATTGCAAGAGGGCAGATTTAGATCAGACATTAGAAAGAAATTCTTCGCTGTGAAGATGATAAAGCACTAGAGCAGGTTGCCCACAGAAGCTGTTGATGCCCCATTCCTGGAAGTGTTTATGGCCGGGCTGGATGGGGCTCTAGGCAGCCTGATCTAGCAGGAGGTGTATCTGTGGGTTCAGAAGAAGATGATCTTTAAGGCACCTTCCAACCCAAGCCATTGCATAATTCTGATTCTATGAAGTGAGTGTAAAACTGTGTGCAAAAAGATACTGACTGATACACTGCAGTGGGTGACACCAGCAAATAAAGATATTTTTGCCAAACTCTTTCTTCATGATGACGACCAGGGAAGAGCACATCCTGGGGAGAACAACACCAACATAAATAGCCTTGGGAGCCAGCTTTGGCTGAGGTGTGTGTTCTGTGTTTGTCTCTTAATTTAGCAGTATTGGGAAAACCCACGAAGGAAAAAATGTGGATATTTTCCAGATGCAGAGTGATTCAGGGCTGTAATTACAAATGCTCGCCTACTGAAATATTTGTACAATTGCCATGGGATACTGTAACTAGCAACATCCATTGGATTGTTTTTAAATTTAAAGCAGTAATATTGTGCTAGTGTACCTAAAGTCTGCACCAGTGCTTGGGAAACCTGGCTCTGCATGGCAGGTTTAGGTTCTGTACGGCTTAAGAAATGATGCTGTTGCTGCTCAGCTGCATCAACTGAGAAATCTTTGTCAAACTCATTTGTATCTGAGTCCTGTGCAGAGTGCACTGATTCCCCAGTTGCAAGGATTTACTGTATTCCTTTCAGTTTCATTACAGAACAGAGTGAATTGGGGAGGGTTATTTGTTTCCGTTTGGGTTTTTTTTTTTTTTGTTTTGGTTTTTTTTTTTTTTTTTTTTTTTTTTTTTTTTTTTTTTTTTTTGCTTTTGATTGCACAGGGATTCTATGGGGTAAGAAGCCACTAAAAAGGAACAGAATGAGAGTGAGAGATTATGCACGACAGGAGTAGACTCTGTCACAGAGTTGCAGATTATTTATTGCTGCCGTGCTTTGATAAGTGACAGCAACTGGCTGTAATTCTGCCGGTGCTGCCCGGCTGCTTTGATCAGCAGTGAAACTGTTAACAGTGCTGACAATTAATTATTGTCGATGGGCATTGCAGCTTGAACTTCCCCTGCCAAACAGGGGCAGATCACACCCGCTCAGGGCTATTGTTTAAGGCTTTCTTTGGACACATCGCTGGGCTGAATCACGTCGCGCTTCTTCTCGGGGTTTTCTTCCACAGTCAGCGTGGTTAGAGAGTCGCCCTGGTTTTCTGAGCAGAGCTGGGCTCGCAGGCAGGGTGCTGGCAGCGTGTGGGAGGTGTGCTGAGAGCCATGTGCCCCTGGAGCAGAGGCTGTGCGTGCGGCTGTCTTCTCTGCCTCCTGTGCTGATCTGCAGCCTGGAGGAGTGGAGCATCCAGGAGGGGATCAGAAAGCCCTCTGTGCATGCAGCAGGCAGTGAGGAACTGGGGAAGGGATGGTGCCTCTGAATGCAGGTGTCGTGTGGGAGAGAGGAGTGATTGCCGGCTGAGGCTGCGAGCACTGCGGTGAGTGTCCTTTTCCCCTTCCCCAAGACTGATCCCAACCTTCCTACTTTCTTAACACTCTCTGAAATCCTCCCTTTGTGTAGGCTCTTTCTTTATGCCTTTCAGTCTCTCCATTTTTTTTTACCTGACCTCCTCTTCTCCCCTCATCTCTTATTCCCCTCCTTCCAGTCTCCTCTTCTTTGTTTCCATCCCATGCCTCAGAGGCTGGACACAGTCTCAAGCAATTGCAGTGGGTTCTTTGAGCATTTATAGCCTTATGCTTTGGGAACCTTTGACTGGCAGGAATTGTATCTGATGGATTTAAAAGTATCTGAACACCCTATTTGCATTTCTGCCTGTCTGCTCAAAACCACACGGACACTCAGCTCCCTTGAGGCTTGAATTCTGATAGCAGCAGCTGTGGCAGTGGCATCCTGTGATTTGCTTCATCAGTTGACATTTCAAGGAATTTGGACTGATATAACAAGGTTGGCCATCTTACTGCCCTCTGCTGCTAAACAACTTGGGTATCTTCTCACCTACATAAGGGGTAGGTATAACTGGCTTTATTAGTGAGAGCCCACATGAAAGTGTGCCCCCTCCATATGTTTTTGTTCCTGTTATTATTCAGTGGTTTGCATTGATTTGTGGTATATTTTATTCAGCTAAACCCATGATCAGCCCAATCCTTCTCTGTGTCTAGATTGCTTGTAGAATTAGGAGTTTTAGCAGTGTTTTCAAGATCAGGAGCAAATCCTCTCAAAATTAGGTCTTGCCTATGTAAACAACTTGCACTGCTTTTTAACTGCTGTTCTGTAATATTGATACAACCCTCCCCTAGTGCGAATTCAGCTATGCCAGTATGAACATGCTTATACCAGTGTGGCTTGTTCCCCTGTGGGAAAGAAAAACCAGCTCTTCCGGTATAAAGCACTTTTTTTTTTTTTTTTTGCTCTGATTACAACCACACTTTTGTTGTATCATCAGAAATACAGCAGCAAATAATACTTGTAATTTAACAAGGGTGAACTGGTACAGAATCATGTATAGAACAGGTCTTGGTCTGCAGACTGCCTCAATAACTCTTTGACAAGAAAATGTTGAATGTGCTGTGTATTCATAATCTTGTCTTTGTGACTGGAGGTACAGTGGAAGGACTTGGTGTTGCTGCCATTATGTATTCACAGTTAAGAAACTAAGAACTGGCCAGTGTGTTGGCTATAAAGTCATGACTGTGAGTCATGTGAGTCGTGGTTGTTGTTTATTTATAAATAAAGTACCTAAGATTTTATTCACTTTCAGACTGATTACTGACCATTGCTTTTATGTGCAGCCAATTGGCAATGTAGTGGCAGAGACGTAAATTCCAGTAATGCCTACTTGGAAGTGCCTTTGAGCTTTCAGGGAAATAGAGAAGTATTTTAGCAATGTCACAAAAATGGTTCCTGAAAATCCACTTGCACTGGGGAAATGTGAGTGCCTGGTGGGTGTGAAACACTTATCTGTGGTTATCCACCTCAGTCATCAGTAGGGCGGGGCAGTCTAGAGACCAACAGGACGTACTGAAACTTTGAAAAATTCCAATCAGACACTATAATCCCAAACATCATGGTTTATCAGTGGGGTTAATCTAGATGATCACTATGTGTCTTGTAGCAAGGAATGTGTAGGGAAGACTCTTAGTGTTTGCAGGCAAAGGAGAAATACATTTGGTACAGAAATCACTTTATATTCAGAGCTTTTTGGGAAGGCAGTTCTAGTAGAAGTGGTTTTTTGGGAAAGAACTGTCTTAATTGTACATGACTCATGACAGGTGTCTGGAAACATGGGACCTAACTAAAGCTTTTAGATTCTCTTCTACCAGAGAAAATAAGTGGGATAGGCTCCTTTTCTTCTCCAAGGTAAGAGGTTATTTTAAGGTATTTTAAGTTATTTCAAGGTGATAGTGACATGAAGGAATTGATGGAGGGGAGAAAAGCTGGTGCCACTAGGGGACTGCAAAGGTTTGTTAGAAGGAGCATGCTTTGTTGTGCTGCTTGTTGGCACAGTTACCTTGGCAGGTTGTTGAGGGAAGTAAATTTTCACAGAATCTAATAGTTTCCTCCTATGAGTTAGTGTCACCTCTGCCTCATTTCATTCCCACCTTTGCTTGTTGTGAATGCCATTTCCATGCTGCGTTTCTCAACTTCATTACCTCCAGACTGAGCACTGCTTCAGGAGCAGCTTTCCAAACTGCAAGGGGCTTGTTTTGCAGAGCAAAGTGCAAAACTTTGCTGTTTTTTTCCCTGAGCTCACTGACTCCCCACGACAGCAGTGATGGTGGCAGAGGTGACTCCCGTGAGCAGGCTGGGTCTCTGCCTGCAGGCTGGGGCTGCAGCTGGGGGCTGCTGGGGTGGCACAGGCAGGCAGCAGTTGGGAAAACTGCTGTATGGTCATCAAGAGCAAGCAATTGACCTTGAACAAACCTGCAGCTGGGTTGTAACCCAGCCGACTGTCCAGCTTGCCCTGGCCTTTGCTGCCTCTTTCTAGGAGGAAAGAGATCTGAGGGAGTCCTTTTGCTGGGTTACATTACTTCTTTCCCTGAGCTGACTCATGGGTTTTGTCTGTTCTCTTTGCATCGGGAGGGAACTGCAAGCTGTCAACAGCTGATCTTTCACCTTAAAGAGTCCTGCAACATTGGCAGTCCTGGAAGGAGAGACAGGTCCTTGCCTGCATCTCTTGGCAGCATGGTTTGCAGTCAGGACAGTTTATGTGAGATTGACAGACAGAGGCAGTCTCAGCTTGGCCCCACTCCCACAGGAGTCTGCAGAATCAACTGCTGAGCAGTTTTGGAAAGCTCCCTTTTATTAGTCTGCTCGCCTCCACTTTTAACCAGATAGGAAATTGTTCATTATAAAAGGCCCAGTTGTCCTTTCAGCAGTCTCATCAATGCTGTCTGAGGAGTGAAGCTGTTAATATCTGTGTTTATACATTTCTATAAAGATGAAGAGATGAGTGCAGTGGAAGATTAGTTTTGCTGCGAAAGGCACTGAGTGAGCTGACCTGATCAAGGGGAAGACATTAAAATGTTACACTCTTTAGTTTTCTCTGCTTCACTCAGACATTAGCTGCTGTGGTCTGATGCTGTTTAGCAAATATGTTCGGGTCCAAGTGCTGCTTGAGATGATAGAAACCCAATATGCTTTTTGAGGCAGAGGCAATTATTTGTTATGTGTTTGTGCAGCTCCTAACACTGTGGGTTGCTGTGCCTCCTGATTGCTAATGGCTGAGCAATAGTGTTTGTTACTGGCAGTTGGTAATAGCAGCCTGTGTTTGTGCCCTGTAGGGGAATTTGGTACATGTGCACAGCCCTGGGACGTTAAAGATTTTGGACCTTTGGGAGGCACCATGAAGTCTGCCCAGACCATCTAGTCTTCTGCCATTTTAAGTGCTTCCTTACTTCATTTAAGAGATATTTGTTTATTCTTTCCCCTGTTGCCCTCCCAAACTTTTCAAATCTTTCCCATCTGGGCTCTTTTGTTTATAAATTCTTCTGTGTTTGGAGCTTGTAGGCAGCAACCACTTTGAAGCCTGCTTTTCTAATACAAACCAAATAGTTGCCAGGAAGCATCATGGGCTCTTGCTTTCCTCTGTCCTCTCTTTAGAGCACTGCAGGTCTCTGAGATTGCCTCTGTTCTGCCAGCTGGATGCTCAGCCATGCACTACCCACTGTCAGTCAGCATCACTCCGCTAAGGAGGCCACAAAACTTACCTGATTTACATAGCCTGAGGGTCTGACAGAGCACAGATATTTTCATTCATTTTGGTTTGTTTGTCTTGAGAAGTCAGTGTGGCAGCTCCCTCCTGTTGTATGAGACCCACATAGCTGAAGCCTCTCCCTTTTTTTCTGGTATGGAAAAGAAGAGCTGGTCAGCCCTGAGAGGGCTGAAGTCTGGCCTCATAAAAACTGTCTGTCACCTTTTAGCCATTCTCTTTGTCACTTCCTTTCCATAGCAGTGATAATGGAAGTGTTTCCTGCTAACTCCTGTCTCTGTGATAAATTGTTGTGTCCTTTATTGGAAAGCATTGTATAGCTGCTCTTAGGACTGCGATAAAGAAAATGCTGTGAACTGGCTGCATTGTGTTTGGCTTCCTTTCAGACAAGGCCAGTCTGGACGCTGAGGACCTGATCTTCCTTTTGGGTCAGACCTCAGCTCACTTTTGTGTGGGAGGCAGGGATTTATGTTTGCTTAAAGCCACATTTTTGCTTTTGGCATGGAGCCATTGAAGGTCAGTGTGATCCATAAATCTATAGAAGTGGGGTCTGCAGGTGCCCCTTGTTCTCCCTATCCTCCTTTTGAGCTCTCCTCCCTCCCCTGTGGCACAGACATCCTTGGCTGGTGTTGTGTTGTGTGGTGAGGGCTTCCCTCACCCTCCCCAGCTGGGAGCTCCCAGCTCTCCAGGCAGGGCTGATTTTGACCTCCCTTGTATTTCCAGTTGCCAGTGTTCATAGCCAGGAGGGTTTGTAGCTGAGCTATACTATTGCTTCAGTTTGGATTTTTTTTGCCTGGATCTTTCCATTCAGTGACAAAGCTAGTGTCAGTATAGGTTAGCTTTAAAGTGATGAGAAGAGTCCTATTCCTGAATTCCACAGCTTTCAGATTTGTTGTCTTGTATCAAGAGCTGTATTGTTAGGTTTGCTGCCCGCAAGCCTGGGAGTCCTGATTCTCCAGGGCTTTAGCTCATGGCTGTAACTCAGTTTCAGTCTTGCTTATGTCCAGCATGCTGCACCTGGTAGTGGCACAATTGTATGAGTAGCAGAGTAGTCACTGGCAAAAATACTGGGATAGTTTTAGTTGAACAAGTAGAAGGAGATGGGCAAAGACAAATACACAGTTAAATATGTATGACATGGGTGTGCTCATCCACCTGTGTGCCTAAAACTCCCTCTGGCTGAATTGAAGGAAAGCCACAATGCAAAGAGTTTATCCTGTCTGCTTGTTTTCACTGTGTGAGGTAAACTGGGAGAGAAGGAGAGACTGGGGTAGGCACAGAAGGGTTTTCATCTTGAGAACTGAGGCTGAGAGTGGGTTTCATCGTGCATGCTCAATCAGCCTTTGCACGGTTTGAGACCTTTGGGCTCATTTAACACGGCATAAATCCCACCCTGCACCCTCTTTGTGAGTTGTCTAGTTGCCCTCCTCCTGCAGAGATTTTTAATTAAAAATCTAGGACCAAAATAACTGCAGTGCTGTCTTTTAACTATTGTTGAAGGAAGAGCTGGATGCTCTCGCTTCTGAGAAATAGTGATGTTTATGCAAAGATAATCAGTATATTAATTTCCTGAAGAATTTCAGAGAGAGTGGCTATATCAGAGGAAGTATAGGTGGATTCTAAATTTAAACCACTGTACAACAAATCTTGGTATACTACAGTGCCCAAAAGTCTGAGAAGCTGAACAGGGGCATATAAGGATCTCTTCAAAAATAGATGCACTTCCTTAAAATTTATTTGGTCATGTTTATTCAGCCCTCCTTATGAAGGCCCCTGAGATTTACAGATCCTGTCTGAATCTGCTAGGAGAAACAAGAAAATAGAGGAGTGGAAAATTCAGCATGATTAGAGTCCCATAGGATGTTGTCATTTCCCCATCATTTACCTGTTCTTCAGAAATAGGTGAGCCAGGTCAGCTATAATTTAATAGGCTTGGGGTTAAACCCATTGGGTGGAAGTATAGTTTGTGTTCATACAAGATGTTAAAGTAGAAATACACTTCTAATCTAAATTTCTTTGGGACAGTGGATGCTTATGGCATAATCTGGAACAGAATCTTTGTAGTATTGAACAGCACTTGTTTTCTGCCTTGTAAGATGGTCTGTAAACATCCTTTCCTGCCATTACTTTTGCCTTACTGCTGTGTCAAAGTTCCCCTTGGAGCCCAAGTCTGGGAATGGCTCAACAGACTTGAGGTAGAAATTGATTCTAGTTTACTTTGTTACATGGGGGCAATATTTCACAAACAAGGGAATAATATCAGAAGGACCCTCTCAAGCATGAAAGCAGGTCTTCAAATTAACTTGCTATTTCCTAGCAGTTGTGTGGTGGTAATGTAGCCCCAAGGCACAATCTTTTCTAGACTTAATTGTATAAAGGCTGAGGTGGATATCATAGAAAGCCATCAGTGAGGTTTGCAGTCATCTGGGGTTTTAAAAATGTCATTAAAAGTAGGATCCTTCCATTAAAAGGGAATATGTTCTCATTATGTGATTTAGCAGGATGAGGTAGTAATGATGCTCTTTAATATGTTCTTTTCAAAGAAAAATATCAAGGCAGGAATTGACCTTGAAGATGTGGCCTGCTTGCAAGTGATGTAACTGTGTCCCTGTCCAAACCAAAGTGGTTTTGTCATGGCTTTAAATTTCCAATAGCTTTAGCTAAAGGAACTAAGTTGCTGTCTTATTTGTGTCTCTGTGTACCTGATACCATATCTCACTGCCCTGAGTTTATCCCAAATCCTGTCAGCCCCTGCGGAGTGGGGATGGCAGGGTCCCATGTGGGACCGGGCTCCCTCTTCCCAAAGCCTGTTGTGGTGAATCCATCAGGGTGGCCTGAGGTCTCTTCCCCCTGATGTAGCTCTAGAAAAACCAGGTTATTAGAAAGCTGTTCTCTTAGATGTTCAGCTGCAGTTTAAAAGGATTGTGTGGGAGGTGGTTGGAGGGTACCGCTAACAGCCCACATGAAATCTTCAGGGCATGGAGGATGTGGGATAGCCATTCCTCAAGCAACATGTACTGTGTGAGTAAGGGATAATTACTGGAAAGCTCAATGTGTCAAAGGAGGATGTGGTTCACCATTATGTAATTCATTAATACTGTTCATGGGACTCAAGAGACTTGCTCCCTGGAATGCCCAGGCTTGGAGATGTTGTGTCCACAGCAGGCCTCAAATGAAAGCTGTCACTGGTCGATGAGCTGTCGATATCAATAGCCACAACAAAAACAAAGCAGAGCACTTCAAATCTGCTTTTGAGGTGGGGAGATTTTTAGTTATATGTCCAGTATTTTAATCTTTAGGCCTAATATTATTGATATTGAAATTAAAAAGTGAGTGCTTATTTCTTTAACTAGTACAAAGCTTTCAACACTGTTTTTTAGTCCCTAATTTTATACCATGTCTCTGTTCCTGAGCCTCGTGCCCATGGAAGTCAAAGGGAATCTTACTTTTTGACTTGGACACACATTGCCAAACCAGTGCTGCCCAGGAGCTATACCCACACTTCCAGCACAAGCAGCAGGGATTCAAGGATCATCTGTAATGCAAGTGGGGTGTGGTGGTGGCTTACATGTGCTTACCTGAACAAGCTTGAACAAGTAGCAGGCACCAGCATAGATTTCAGAATGAACTGGCCATGTGGTGCTTGTTTGATTTCTCAGATACCATTTCTAGCCTGCCTTGCATGCCTTCCTTGTAGCCCATGCTGTTAGCCCTACTCCAGCTGTCTAGTTCAAGGATAATCTGTGTGGATGTGCCCAAGTTGTGCTTATACCTTGATTTTGTGTTAAGTGTATCTCTAAGAGCCTCCTGAGTTCACTGCTGAGAAGCAGCTGGGAATGCTTGTGTCACCTCTATGAAACTTTCAATTAAAGATGTATGCAAGTGTTTCTAGATGAACTGAAATTTAGAGGCAGAGATCTGGTTTCCTGACTTTATCTCAAAGTGGATCCTTACTGGAATTTTTTGGCTAGTTTGTTATGAAAACTGCATCAGAAGATAAGCTGTGATCTGTGATTGCACATTTCTTCCTATACACTGCACACATGCTTGGCTGTACATTATATTTTGGTGAGGAGTCTTTGCTAATCTGAGTTTTGACTTTCTTTTCCTGCTTAGAAGAATGCTTATGAGAGATATCAGTAACAAATAATGGTAAGCTTTAAATAAAAGTTCAGTAAGATGGATAAGGTGCTTGGTATATACTTAACAGGTGTGATTTATCTCTTCAGTTGAAAATATTAGAACATGGGATTAAAGGGCTGAAGAGGATTCCAAGCAAGCACCTCACCTTCCTGCATAGATTGGTGCTTCAAGAAAATGCCTTAGCATGATCTATATTGAATTGAGATACATTCAGGAACTGGGGGCTAAAGGAGATTATGCAAAGTATGATTTGCTGAAAATAAAGCGAGGGACTGAGATAAAAAGATCTGCAGGAAAGGTTCTCACTCCTGTTTTTCACTGAGTGCTGGAGACTTTTTCATCCTTCTGGTAGTGTGGGTTAGACCTTCAATTCTGTATGCACCTGTCATTACCAAGGAAATAATTAATGTTGATGTACTAGTTGTAATTACAGCAAGTGAGGTATGATCTATGCAGTTAACAAGGGGAAAGACCTGTGAAATGCTAAGTCAGGAGAAGCTCCTCAGTGCTAGTGGGAAATTTAATATGCTTTGGTAAATTAATAGCCTTTGCATAACAATCAATTTACAGTTTAAAGGGCAGAGGAGGTGGATGTAAAAATCATTAAGCATTCATTTCGGCAACCCACTCGATATTCTCAGCTAGAAGAAATCGCCAGTGCAATATTTACTGAAGCGGTTGCAGCTGTTTTAAGAAAAAAAAGCAAACCACACAAGGATTGTGTAGGTAGTGCTTATTGCAGTGCCCTTTTCTAAGCCATGAGGTTGCAGTGATCCCTTTCCCCAACACAACGTGGCTTTAGTGATGGGCTGGTGTTCGCTCACAGATGTTTATCCAAACCAGAGATGATTTGAAGATGAAGTTTTCCCACATGTCAAATAAAGATGTTCTGCCCTGTGTGACCCTACCTTAAAATTTCTAAGTCCTGTGTTAGATAGGGATCCCCAGATGAATAACCTGGGATGCTTTTTTCTCACTGTAGGCATTCAGGGCCTGGTTTTGCCTGCAGTTGTTCTGTTTGTAGTCTTTGTACATAATGCTCACCATAGAGAGAGATTAGTTGTAAGAAGATTATGCATCTGAGTGCTGCTGGTGTGCCTGAAGCTGGAAATGTTCTGGTGTCTACAAAGGAAACATTAATCAAGACATCTTACAGAGAATTAAGGGAGGAAATAGTTCTGTCTCCTGATTACTCTGTGAATTTCACTGCCCAGTGCAGAAAAAGGCAGGGAGAGAGGCAGGAGGTGATAGAAAGAGGTTGTTCTTCTGTTCTCAGAGAAAGCAAGGGCAGATTGTGGGGTGGCTGTGGCAGGCAACTTCCACAAAAACAGCACACGGGAGGCAGCTCTAAGGACTCTGCAGGACATGTGAGCTTTGAGTTAGATTGTAGGGACAAACCAGCCCATGTTCCTGAGTTTGCCAAAGCAGCTGAGAGAAATCTGTTGCATGTAATCTTAACAAAGCCCATCCCTTGGTTGCAGATGGGTGTCTTCAGCAACCCACGTTACTTGATTTTCCAGCCTGGGCTGATTGTTCAAGCTGAGTAGTGTGGCATGCAGCAGAGGATCTGGCAATGCAGGATGTCAGAGCACTCCTGCAGTCCCACTGGTGAGGAAAGCTGCTCTTGCCTGCACCACAGAGAAATAGCTGACCCTAAATAATTAAGGGAATAGAGGATAGCTGACACCTGCTCTGAAGCTCCATTGCTTCAGGTTCCAACAGCCCAAGAGCCCAAAACATTCAGTGTCAGCTGCAAAATGTGTGTTTTGCCATTTCTCTAATCAACAGACATTAATCTGGTAGAGAAAAACACTGCCTGCACAGTCACTTTCCACTGTATCAGGTTTTATTTAACTGTTACTAGGGGATTGGTTGTCCAATTATCTATCTTATTAATAGGCATTTTTGGGAATAGCTTTCAAAAACAGATTTCACAGACTTCCTGAACTGATTGTGGTTCTTCAGCTGTTGTAAATCACCAGCACACCACTGAACTAATAATTTACCCTTATTGAGGATCTGTGCTGCTGGTTTTCCTTATTAATACTTAGAACTGTAATCACTAGATATGTATCTGCTAACAATTTTCCTTCTCATTTCATTCATGAAATTTTTACCTCCTCAGGGTTAATTGGATCAGGAAATGTCAGTATCTTTAGATCTAATTTTCCCTATTGATGCAGGTTTTGGAGTGAATGACTGCTTTGAATACAAAATACAATTTAGTTTAATTTCTGGGAAATACTTGGTGACCAGAAAAAGAGACGGTTGTTGGAAACAAGCTTTGAATAAATTAAGAGACCCCTCTAACTAGCACAGCCTTCTTGACTACATAAAACCCCTAATTAACTATTTATAGAGAAGTACATATTTCCAATCTATTTTAAAATGCTGGAAATGAGAGTAAGCATACCAACCTAACCACAAGTTTGCAGAGGGTACAGACAACATAATATCTGCACAGTGTTTAGCTGTGTGGTAATTATATATCAGGAACTTTGAAAATTTAAAGATTGAGCCAGGAAAATTCCTTTCCCAGAAGCTTCAAGCCTGATGCTGAAAGCTTCCACTATCTTCCCAGCAAGCACAAAAGGCCCAGGATGCAGAACAGGTGAGTGTGAAAGGCATCTCTGCACCAACAGTGATCATCTTTAGGTCTTGTAGTCACTGCTTTCATCCAAAATGGGTCCAGTCCCAGAAGAGGAGAGCACTGGCATTTCCCATTTGCTTTAATAGCAGCCAAGAGGTTTGCTGATAAAGTAACTTTTATTCTTGCCCCGTTGCTCTTCGTTGGCTGTTCCTGAAGCCACCTGGGAGGGAAAGTCCCATTGTGCTGTTGGACCCCTGTTAAGTTCAGTACTTTCATTTGTCCTGTGCTTCATGGGGGTTTGCCATAGACTTCTCTTCTGCTGTATTTTGCATTTTTAAAAGATAAAGAGGTCTCAAAGACAGGGTTAGTAAGAAATTTATTTCTGCCTGCTGAATTATTTATTCCTTTTTAAGCTCTGGTGAACAGCTCATATTTAATAACCCATTACTGCTTAGAGAGCTGTCAACACAAAAGGAGCAATCCTGAAAAGGACTGTGTTTAGTGGCTCTGTCAATACTCTCTGTACTACCTTTCCTTCATTTTTATGATCAAGAGCACAGAATGGAAGAACAGAAATGACCTGAGCTGCAAACTTCAGGGCACTTTAATCTACCAACACTAACAACCAGGTAAATTCATGCAGGAGCTAGAATGAAGGTTTTTCAGTATGAGGTTATTTTCCTAAGTGAGTGTATGGATTCTGCACTGGTTGGCATCTTCAAATTAAGACATGTTTTCTTTCTAGGACAGTTCTTCATCTCATCTGCTGGACTAGGAATGCAGTAGCAGTGGGTGACGTTTCTTGCCTTGTGTTACATAAGTGGTTTGGCTACAGAATGGCAATTTTTGGCCTTCTGCAATTCTGGCCTAATTTTGATCTTTACCTTCTCTCTATTCCATGAGCCCCCACAGAACTGGTTTCCCTGATGCATCTGCCATATCCGGAAGCAATCTCCAAAATACTGATTTAGAAGTAGATTTGGGTTTCAGAACAACAGTGTTGTCTTCAAATCAACCATGAAAGATCTGAAGCTCTAAATCACTCATATCTAGAAGCCCATCTTCTGTTGTTGCTTATTTCTTTCCAGATATTTCATCAGCACTGAATTTTTGTATGTTTTCTGGATTATTTAGGTATGTAAAGAACCCTCTTGTGAAAAGCAATGAACACCCCTCCCGCTTTCCTGTTACATCCCTTTGGAAAATTGTCCCTGGCACCTACTGTTCATCTTCCCCTACAACTCTCATGAGCTTTATGTTACTTGAAGCCAGCTTGAGCAGTCAGACCTTTATGGATAGCTACAAGAAGCAGTTCTCTGAGTAAGTGAGCTAATGAGGCCTCAATTTTTTATGGATTTGTGGCTTATGTTGGATTCACTGATACTTGGTAATAGCTGGGTTCAGAGGACAGCTTTACAATTTCCCTCCTTTCTTTAGCCACGATCTTTTAAGAAGATACAACTTTTAAGAAACTAATATTTTCAAGTTTTCTAATGTCTGCTGGAGTTCCGTGACATTTTCAAATGGTACTAAAGGGGTTGGAAGGGAGGATGAAACAGGGTAGATACAGATGCAGGCACACACAGTGATGTCTTTTGGAAACCAAACCAAATATTTTGGTTTTATTGTAGAATCTTAATAATGTGAACTAAATTTTCTCCAGACAAGGAAAAAAGTGTCTGATATATTAAGAAAACCCAAAATACAACAGAAAAAAAAAGTCTGGTTTTGTGATTTTGTGCTACATGAGAGCCTGACTGGATGAGGGTCAAATATATCTTATGTAGATATCTTTGAAAAACAAGGCAGAGAACACCATGCTGGTGGTGTGGTGTGTTGCATGGTTGTGTGTGTGTGACTGACAGAGAGACATGTCTCCACTGCTGCTTCTCAGGGAGCTACAGTCACTGGGGGTCTTCTGCCAAAAAGCAGCAGTTAAGAGAAACTTACTCAAATTGATCTGTGTGGTCAAAAAGAGATGAGCTGCTGCCACAAGTTTGTATGAAGATATGTAAGAGAAGAGCCAGAACTGAGAAAAGTATTTTTCCTTTGTTACTGGCTGTTCCCAGTTGAACAAGGCATCCAGATTTTTTTTGTGCCATCAAGCTGGTGGCTTAAATAACATTCTCAGGGAATGAGAGAGCATCAGCACAGTAATTCTGACAATTATCCTATGGTTAAAGAGTGGGAAATAGTAAGTGAGCAAAACATCAGTGTATTGGTCTCTCTGCATAGTAAATACAGCAACAGTTGAAAAAAAATTGTGTTTGGGGGTTTTGCTGCTGACAGCAGTGTGAGCTGGCTGGCAGTTCTTCACTGACACAGCTCGTGGTATTGCTGACAAAATGATGATGGACACAGCCTTTCTGTTGCCCTGTCAGGGCATAAGAGCTGATAGATGGATGTTTTATGTTTGTAACCTGTTCTCCAGCCTGCTTCCTCTGGGTGGGCCTGGGATTTCTGAACACCTTCCTGCATGATTGGTACAACCTCGCCAGGTCCCTGCATTTTGGGGAACATATCCCACTCATCTACTTTTGTTTTGAGCCACTTACCAGCAGTTCTAGAGGTAGAGAGTTGAGACTGCCTTTCTGGGAACAAGGACAAAAAATAGCTCACTGTTAGCATTCCAAACCCAGCTATTTAGACCTGGATTATTTTTAAATACTTTGCTTTCAGACACGTAGCTGGCTGTGTTTTCCTCCTCTCTCTCTCTTTTCTTTTTTTAAAGTTAAGAGTCAAGTTTTGCATCTTCTCCCCACCCAGCTGTATGCAATCAGGAGTTTCTAAGCAAACAGAGGTTTATGTACATTTCTAAGTTAGCTATGCTACCGGCTGCCTCGAAGATGCTGTTGGCCACAGTGGCAACCTGGGGATGTTTTGAGCCTGGACATGTTTGCAGAGCAGTTTCCTGAGCCATTAAATTGACAGGAGGCAGGGCAGCAGCAAGTGGAAAGCTGCAACCACCTCATTTCACCTGGCTGCCATCACACATCGTCCTGAAACACAGCCCTTCATGGGGTACCAGGCAAGGTTCAGCCCGTGGCAGCCCCGTGCAGTGTGCGTGTCCTGGAGCTCAAACACAAAGCCTTTCACCGAGAGTCGTGTGAAGGGGCTGTGGTGAAGTTCTGCTGCTGAGTGTGTGCTGTCTTACACCACTTCATGGTGGGGGCCATGCTGACACACAGGGATTTTGGAGTTCTCTGCAATCACTGCAGACCTTGTTCCATCCTCCATGGGTGATGCAGGCCCCACAGGGGACACACATCCCCTTCAAATGGCAGCTGTGTCACCCATTTTTGTCCTAGCCCCACCTGCTACCCATCAGCCTGTTGTTGGATGCTACATACCCTGATGTCTCACACATCCCATGGTGAGCTGGGTTCAGAAAAACCTCAGAAGAACCTTTTGCTGCTCAAAGTGGTTTTGGTAACCCATGTGCATCGCTGGAGTCCAGCCTGCTTTAGATCGAATTAAGCTCTTGGGCACTGAGGCCTTCTCTTGCAGGAAAGAAGGAGCAGATTCTCTCTTGCCTTCTACACAGCAGCTAGCTTATAAAGCTCATGCACCTGCTGGGCAAATACATTTTCAAAAATTGCAAAACCTGAAACATTGGGCCTGTTATCTACAGGGATTGGCAGGGAAGGTGGAGGTAGAGAGCCCAGATAAAACATAGGAGGGGAGTTCCTCACACTAGGACACATTCATGGCACCCCCTCATGTGGTGTCTTGGCTGTGAAGGCTGAGCTCCAAGAGGCTGTTGAAGGTTCCCCATGAGATTGGGACATTTGGGCAGCACAAGCACAGGGGTTGTCCTGAGAGCAGGAAAGGTAGGGCAGGGTCTTCTAGCCTGTTATCAGCCTGTTGGTCTTGCCCTTCCAAACTGCACTGTGACTCTGGGCAGCCTTTTCTTCTTTGTTTTCCCAGTAACCTAAAAGAGATGGGAAAACGTGGAGATGCTTTTCAGGAAATGTGTACTATCCTTAAAGGGTTTTCCTTACCTCAGTAACTGCCCACCAGAGAAGCAGCAGACCTTGTGGTGAGGGATGCCCACCAAAAGGTTGGGTTAACACTTCTTACTGCTGTCCAGAGCCCTGCCTCTGGCTGCACATGGGGAGAGAATAAAGCCTGTAACTCGGGTAGGAGACAGTCATAATATCTGTTTGTAAAGGGTAAGAAAGAACTGCTTGTTGGATGGGTATAAAAAAACCTTTTAATTCCAGCCAGGATGGTCTAATGTGTTAGCCAAGTGGTGGTAAAGAGCAAAGTACTACCAGTACAGGGATGCAGGGAGGCTTTTGGGGACACAAATGCTGGTCTTTACCCTCACAGAGCAGCAATGGGTATCTTACTGATTAAACTGCAAGGCTGATCTTAATGCCATTTTAAAAAACCAAAATCACTTCTGTGTGTTGTAATAGGAAATAAGGGTGGGAGTGACTGGTGTGGTCTCTTGCTGTTCCCTGCAGCCAGTGCAGCTGGTCTTCCTCCACACAGCTCGGATTAATGTTGATGTGTGTGGAGATGGTGTAACTCTGCTGATACCAATGGAGTTGCATTTAGGAGACTCAAAAGCCTTAAAAAAAAAAAAAAAAAAAGAGAGAACCATTTTAGGCACTGTGTATTGAATGTTAGGCACTGAATGGACCTAGTGAGTAGCTATTATTCTGGTAGATCCTTATAGGCAGGAAGATGTTATACTGCCTGGATTCACTGAGGAGCAGTGTCCTGCTTCCCTACAGTTTACAAATACTGCAAGTCAGCAAATCAGTAATTGTAGCTTCAAACTAATACAGGTTTTTTTTCCCCTGCATGGCCTTCTGGCACTCTGTAAAAAGATCTGTCACACTGCATAGGATTAGGTGGCTCTGAAGCAACGAAGCCATCTAGGTGTGAAAACTTTGATTTCCTGTGTCTTGAAATTAACAGTAATCAATCTTTCTTTTTCAGAAAACCCCCACAGCTCATGCCATGAAGGAGGAGAACTTTCTTCGCCGCAGGTTCTCCCTCTGTCCGGCCTCGTCCACCCCGCAGAAGGTTGATCCTCGCAAGCTGACGCGCAATCTGTTCTTCGGGACCGACAACGACATCTACCCGCTCAGCCCAGGTTGGTTTCTGGGGTGTCAGTGCAGAATGTAACGTGCCTCAGGTGCTTAACTGCAGGTGGATATCTCAGCAAGCTGCCAGAGGAACAAGAATGTGAAAGAGAAAGTGGGAGAAGCTGCTGCAACACAGCAGTACTGGATCCCAGATAGTGCTGCTTCCATGATGCTGCTATTTTTCATTGCCGTGGCATTAAGTGGGAATGGAGGGCATGAGAATTGGGGTTTGTAACTGCTTGAATGCTGCATGGCCTTAGATTTAAAAAATTACTGTAATGTTTTCAAGCACATCCACTTCAAGTCACTTGATGTGTTTCACCCGAAGCGTTGGACTTGCTTAAAATTTACTGTCCCCATTTGCAGATGTTTAATGGCAGGTTTCCCTGTTCAGATATAGAGCCCAGGATAAATATCACAAGAGCAAAATTTCTGTGGTTAATGTTCTGTAAATATCTACAAGCACTACAAGTACCAGGAATCTTGATGAGTTGCAATGAATGGCAGACTAGCTCTAAGCCTTTTCTTTACTTTTTTTTTTTTTTTACCTTTGAATTTCCTAGCACCTTTCTTGAAGGAAAGAGAGCTCATTTTATTGTTTCAGAATTTGTTGCTCGCAGTAAACATTGAAGTCTTCCCTTGATTGCAGTCTGCAGACAATGCTTCTGTTCCAGTCTGTAAACAAGTGCTTCAGGGAGCAGTCAGAAGTTTGTAGAGCTGTCATCTGCAGCTGCCATGTCAGTTGTAAATAGTCAAATCTCACAGCACCTGTGAGGTCTCAAAACACTGATATCTGGAGAAAGAACACAGCATCTGTCAAAAGGTTTCAGTGCTCATATAGATGTAGCACCCAACAGACTCTCTGGGCTTTGCAGGTGTAGCCCAGAACCAGGTCTGGGCTAATTCCTAAGCTAATTGTCTTTAAGTGCAAAGGTTTCCAGGGCCTCTGATTTTGCAGGTATTTTGTTTGTGAGTGTCTGCAGTAAGGCAGTGGGGAGCCTATTTTCAGCAGTGCTGACTAATCCTGGCTGTCACTGAGGCAGCTGGAAGCTTCAACAACCTTTCAGTAATCAAATTGAAAACAATTATAAAATGGGACACCTAAAATCTCATACATTTCAAACCTGGAGGGACTTCTGAACAGCTGACTGCCCATAAGTACAGTCTGTACAAACGTGTGGCAAATAAATAGCTCACTTCTGCTATCCTTGGGAGCTGAAGGGCTGAATTTCCAGCTTGTATTTGCTTCCCCTTGTTTGAGGTGATGGAGAGCCGTGTCTTAGAGTTTGCCCAGTTCTTTCTTCAGTCCTTACCCGCATTTTCAATGCTAAAAAATTACTGACTCCCTCACAGTAATATTTCAGTGCTGTAGTATTTTAGAAACCAGGGAAAGTTGAGGGTTTCAGTGTGGAGGAGGTGGCTGGAAGAATTTTTCTCTTCCTCAGCTTCCCCCATCACCTTGTTCCTCCTTGATCCCTGCTGGCAGCCTTTGCTGGGCTCAGCAGAACATGTGCCTTGAGCCACGATGGAGCTTCTGTTCTGCTGCACAGTTCTCCCAGGTAACCTCCAGCACCGGTGTCAGGGAGGGCTTTGGCCCTCAGTATTGCAAAGGAAGAACATAGGCTAAAGGATTTGTAAAGGAGAGAATATCCCTTTTAAACAAACATAATTTACTGCTTCATTCAGAGGATTTCTTGCAAGGAGTCTGGGGTTTTGTCTATCCTTACTCGTCTTTTATTTCGTCCTCCTTACTTCTCTTTCATTTCTTTTCCTGTTCTCATGGAGCTGCCTTGTCTCTTTGTTTTCCTCATATTTCCTGCAAGAAGGGCCTGTTATTCTTCATGGTCAGCTGCCATTTCCTGTGGCAGGCTCTGCTTTCACTCCTTTGCTGCTGCTTCTGCCTTGTTTTCCCCTGAGCCTTTGTGCTTCTCCCTACCTTCTCCTGTTCTCTGAACAATGCTGCTATCACCATAGATAAGCCACAGCTCTGTGTCTGTAAGCTGCATCCCATATTTCTCTGTTCTCTATTTTTCTCTGTTGTTTTACATGAACTTTCAGTTCTTGAGGCTTTTCCAGTGGTCTGGGTTTTTCTGCCTGAGCCCAGCAAATTTCCCTTACGTGAGCACTGGGCTGGTTGTGTTGAGTGGGTGCAGTGGGCAGCAAAGCCCAGTGATTTCCTGTCTGGAATTCTGTGGGTTGTGATGTGCTGGAGCTGCAGCTCTCACTGCACCATCACCTAGGATTTGCCCTCCAACAACAAAGATGTGCAAATAAATATTTCAGAGAGGAGGGAGTGACAGACTTTACACCTCAGGAGAGCTACACTGTGGAGATTCAGTTCAGCAAGAGAATTTTTTTTTTTAAAGGAAACATATGGGAAATGCAGAGGGCACTATCTGAAATAACACTTTGGACTTCTTGCTTTTTTGCTTGCATACAAAAGTGCTAATGATTCTTGTAACTGAGAGAAAATTGAGTAAGATACTTTCTTTTTATAGGGAGCTCACAAATCAGAGGGACATGAATTCTTGTTCCTTGTTCATGTCTGTCTTTCACTTAGCCTGAGGAGAAAGAACCTTTCTCTGTTTTCTGTTTCAGAGGATAAGAAATTTATTGGTATAAGAATTTTTACAGAATCTCTCTTTTTGATTAGGGTGCAAGATCAGACAGAGTCTTTAAATAAAAATTTAGATTGGCTTATCTGAATCCTAAGAGATGTACTTTCATGAATATGGGAATTTTCCTGTGAAGGATACACAGAACTACATTTCAGGTGTCCACATTGGGTCACATGGCTGATATTTACAGTAGAAATTGATTTTATTTGCAATAGCTTTGTCACACGTCAGAGCTTGTACTTCCTCTTGTAGTTTACAGTCATGTTTGCTGTATCATTCTTTATAAAGGGGAAAGGCAAATGCACCTGTAGGACTGATGCCCAGCAGAAGACCAAAGAAAAGGAATGGTTGCTGTTCTAAAAAGGAACTAAATATTTAGTTCCCCTGTGCATGACGATAATGGAGAAAAAGAAAGAATCAGTAATTCTACTCTCTAGCCACAAGACTGGAGTGTTGGCAGTTTTCTTCACAATGTGATGAAAGATGTTTCAACTACTGATTCTCTTCGCAAATGACAAAAAAATGTTTTTTGTTATTTGGTGCAGAATTTTTGGGCTACTTTGTGGAAGACCCTTCTTTGCATGCCCTGGTGGCAGCCAGCACTTTAAATTGCTTAGAGGTTCATCTCTCTTTCTATTGTGGGCATTGTGTTTTCTTGATCAGGGAGATAAGTGTTTCACCTTCTATAGCCAGTTCATGTTTAGCTCCTCCTATGTTTTTCTGTGGTTTCCTATTTATTTTCTCAAGGTGGCTGTGTCTGTTGTGCTCTGGGTGAGACTCTCACTTTTGAGTTTTCTGTGCACTCAGTTGTGTGGGTTTTGAGAAACTTCTACATAGTTCCTGTGAAGTTTGTTTTCCAAACAAGGGCTGGCCCTCTCCTTCTGCATGGCTGCAGCAGGGAGACAGGAAAGATGAGGGATTCAAAGGGATTCTCTCCTCTGAGAAACAACCTTTTACTCACAATTTCCAGTCGGCTTAATGCATTTGGCATAAGAAACAAGTAGGTGTTGCTTCACAAACATACCCAATGAAGCCTTGTAAATGATACAGTAAGAATGGACAGTTGCATATTCCTTTTTTTCCCATAATGCTCTGTGAGCAGGATTGTCCAGAACCTCAGGAACAGGGAAAATCTCATTGTTCAGGTGCCAGTCCTTTTAACTGCATTACTGAGAGAAGGCAGAAATGTCTCACATCCAGGCTTTATTGTTCAGCTACAAGGTTGGAGTTAAGCTTTCTTTCAGAAAGGAGACATAATAAAGAATGGATGTGAATTCTGTTGTGCTAATAGACACCATTCCCTTGGAGCAGGCAGCAGCTGATTCCCATTAACTTTACTTGAACTTTTAGACCATATGTTACTTTCCCACACATGTGCAGTAAAAACTCACCATGGAGAAAAAAGTGCAGCAGCTACATGGCTTTATGAGTTTTTTTCCATCCTCCTCTGCCTCTTTTAGGGAGAATGGGGGTTATAGAGATGAAAGTGCCATAAGAGAAAGAAAAAGTATGGTGATCCAAGTTCTAATCCATGCACAGCAGTGCTTATGGCCATCCCACATGTCATGGTAGCACAAAGGCACTGTCAAATCTCTGGCCACCGGGGATTTTTTTTTTTTTTTAATTTCCTCCTGCCCACAAACATCAGGATTCTGAGTGTATTATTTAGGGCTCAGTGTTTCCAGGGGAGGAGTAACATCTAAGAAAGTAGGTTGAGATATGGGTCCCATGTTGTGGCATCACTTTCCTGCATGTCTGGATGGGTCCTTCCTCCACTCCACTCCCCCACATGAACAGCACATATGCTGTCCCTGTTCTCCCTGGCCTCCTGTGTCAGCATGGGCTTCTGTGGCTGGCTTTCCTAAGAGTGCTTGGCTTCTTAAAAGGCTGCTCTGATAATTCCAGGAGAAATTACGGTTCTGACACATCTATGACAGTTTCTGCTGACTTCAGGAGAATCGGGGTTTTCCCTTGCCGGTTTTGGATTTGGTGGTGTTTCCAAGGCTGGCTCACACAGTGTTAGAAACATTTTCAACAGTTCCCATGTTTGCAGTGTGCTACAAATGGACTGTGTTTCACTATCTTGGTGTTCTTTCTTTACTGCATCCTGTATTCTGAAGCTCCGATTGCCAGTGATTCTGAGAAGAAAATGACATTGTAATTGGTTAACAATGGCTGTCTTGCCACTAGAAATCTAGTCTCATCAGATTCTATTTTTTGGCTTTTTTCTTTTTTAATAGAAGCTCTATGCTTTCTTTTACTCTAAGGCCATGATTACATTTGGGCAAAAGAACAGTATTTATAATTACATTTTATTGCTTGGACTAGGACTACACACACTCATGCCAGTATATAATGTATGCAAGTTTAGGATATTTGAGTAGTGACTATATATTTCTACAATGATTGGGAAATGTCATATATGAGCATTTACTGCTCATAAATTTAAAATATTTCTTGTTTTAACGAATAACTTGGTCAGAAGACATTGGTCTTCTGCAAGTGTGTTAGGGTTTTTTTTTAATTTTGTTTTACTAATTATGCCTAGATACTCTTCAGTCTTCTGTAACATTTTGTGATCATGGTTATTATTTGTCCAACAAAGCGTGCTATCAAGTGCATCAGTGTATAGTTGCCAGATACTGACCAAGGAGGATTGAATAGCTGCTTATTAAATAAATTGCATTTATTTTTTGCACTGAACAAGGCATGGGGTATGTAAGGAAAGAACAGACTGTGGTAATGTAATTAAAGACTGCATCAAAATGCGGACACAGAAGGGAGCTGATTAAGGATGCATAAGCAATCTTATTTCTGGTATTTTCCAGCTTTCAAATGCTGGACTTTGCAACCCTCATGCTGGTGTTTTGAGCATGGTGTTTTGAGATCTTACTTTTGAGCAGTCTTGTTACCCAAGAATGAGGATCGAGACTATTTCAAATTCTACACAATCCCTCTCTGGGATCATGGTGTGCTTGCTCTTGCTCATGATAACTTCCCTGATCACAGTAGCCCTTCTCAGGCCATGATGAGCCATGGTTTTGCACAGAATTTCTCTGGTTTTGAATCACATTTTTTTGTTGCAGGAAAAGATGTGGAAGGAAATAGCCCATCGTCACTGAAGGATGAGACACCACAGACTCCAAACTCCATTAGCAAGGTACTTTGGGATAGGGAACCATTCCCAGTCTTGCTTTCATTTCTTCTCAGGATGTTATTAATCATTCTTACCCTTCTTTTTTTAAAGTCATTGAGAAAGTCTCTCCCTCTGTTTCTGCAGGAACTGTGTGTGCATATTTTGAGGGAAAGAAAATGAGTGTTTTTGCATGGTTGGGATGACAAGGAAGCCTGCACTTTCCTTTGGCTTGATTTCACCTCCCACAGAAGAGCCTGGTTTATTTGGGCCTCATTTGGCAGTGTAATTAGATATGAATAATTATGGTTGAAAGTTTGATTTTGTCAGCAGAGGTGACTCCTGCTGTTCCTGATCAGCAAGGCAATCATAAATCTTAATTGTTTTGCAAAAGAAAACTGTAATATTTAGTGTAGTGCGCAGCATCCGAAACAGTGAGTGGAGAGCCTGGGAGGGAGCTCTAGAAATTGGTGTGACAGGAGAGGAAGACAAACTAATCAACATTTCCTGAACACAACTTTTCCATCCCGCCTGTTAGGGAGAGGTAAAACTGAATCTAAAGTCTCTGGATCTCACTGCTCAAAACCTGCAAGAGTTACAAGAGTTACAGAGTGCCAGGGTTTGCTTTCCTGGCACTCTGTAGAGATGGAATCAACCTTATAAATGAGATCTGGCTTTGAGATTCATGTGCAGCTTTTTTGGCTGCAGCTCCCTAACATGTTTCTGGAGGGTAACTAGAAATAGAAGCGAGACCAGTTAATAAATTTTTAACTACATTTATTTTAAATCATGAAGCTATAAAGTGCAAGTGGCACCAGCTGAAATGACAATATAGCACGAAAGAAACAGCTGCAGACAAGTGACTTCTAGTGAGACATGAAAATAATCTCTGCATCTTCCAGGACATTTCTCTGTGCTTGCCTGCAGCTTGAAGGTTGTTCTGTTCTGCCCTGGCAGAGGTCAGCACAGGGAGATGATGATGAGAAGAGCTTTGGGAGTATGCAACAAGGACTTGTGCATATGTCCTCTGCTATTGCTGGAACCTGGCAAGCTGCAAACCAATCTTGGTTTTGCTTTTTCAGGCAGGTTCCTCAAGGAAAATCAGCCTCCCACTTATCCTGGCAGTGGAGAAACCCAAGGACCAGGTAACTGCATCCAGGGCTGTGTTTTAAAGCTAGATGTTTTGCACGCCTTACATGGAGTGGTATTGAATTTCCAATGACTTAGGAATTTGAAGGACTTTGTCTGGACAGGACAGCTCAGAGCACTGAAATGCTGTCCAAAAGGGAGTTTGATTTCTGAGATGCAGGATGAACATAAGAATAGGAATGGATTTATTAGAGGTTTCTGGGTGAGAGCGTGGCTCAGCTGTGTTTTCCCACCCTCTGGGCCTTCCTTGCCATTCAGTCTCCTACAGGTGTGTTTTGGAAAGGAGAAGCACCCATGGAAGATTTGGGTGCCCACCTTGATTTCTGCCATGCTTTGTGTGCACCTGGGAGGCATTGGTGGGTCTTCCCTAGACAGTGCCAAGAACAATTGTTAAGAAGAGTTAAGAGGAAATGCACAGCACAAAACAACTGCATCAGATTTGTGAATTAAAAGAAATGGGGCTCTGAACCTGGACACGAGCTTTGCTTTCACTAACCCAAGCTTTTGGTTTTACAGTAGTCAAAATAGCTCTAAAACACCAGTGGACTGAGAAGAGACATGACTCCAAAACACCAAACCTCAGCTTGCCTACTCATTTGCAGTGTTGCAGGCAATTGCTTTGGCTGCTGAATGGGCCAGAGTTGGGTGTTTCTCTCCTGCCTGAATATTCTGCTTAGACACATGATGTTTGATTCTGAGACTTTCCACCTCACTGGACCTGTGCTGTAGCACCTGTCATTCTCACTTCACTCTTCTTCACCTTGCTGTGTTGTGCAGTACCTTGCTCTCCTCCAGACATGTAACTTGCCTTCTGTCATGCTTTGCAATGACAGTAGGGAGTCCTTATTGTGAAATGTCTTGTTAAAAATTCAGGCAAACTGGTGGCCAGTTTGTTTAATGAGTAATTTTTCACATCCACTCAGCTCTAATGCCATAAAATAAAGACTTACTGTCAGCTTTCACAACTATAAGTAGGGATCTGTCATACTATTTCAGTTTAAAAATAAATAGTGATTCCACCTACTTGAACCAAAGGGAGAAGTGTGCCCTAATGGGGTTATATTTAGATTCCTGATAGCAGGGGGGAGGAGTAATTACTAGAGACTGGACTGTGTGGTGTGCTAGTGTAATTAATGGATTAAAAAGCAAATGTTATGGGTTACAGATCCATGCCATGGATGTTTGCCCTTCTTTTGGTACAGCAGATATGAAAAACCACGTTGGAAATCAGTGTTCTTTCAGCAGCACTATTTTAAGGTACCACAGCACATTAACTACTTTAAGAAGAAAAGGAAGGAAAGCCAGTCAAGTGATTCTGTCCCTGGACTGGGCTTGGGGAACCTCAACTCTGCCTTGGATTCCCGCGTTGCCAAGGCACATTAATTGTGTTTCTGTTTTACATCTTCATCAGTGAGGTGGAAACAGTTCTGCATTTTGTTCACCCAGGCCATATTCACATTGCATGATGGAGAAGGCTGCAGGTTGCCCAAGTTAGCAGAGAATGTGGCATAAAAACCCTATAAATGTCTGTGAACTTGTGAGCTGTGAAGACTTATCTGCAACCACACTGCCCTGTGCTCATGGGTGGGCTGCTCTCTCTGAGGTGTGAACACATCCCAGTTGTCCTGTCTGAACAGACAGTCAAATATTTGATACTGGAAGATTTGTTTTCAATGTGTTTGTGTGGTTCTTGGCACTATATATATATATTTGTAATTTCAGCTGTGGCTTCTTGACCCACATTTTATTGGAACATATTTAAGGCACAGTTGAGCTACATCTTACATTGGTAACTTTCTGCAGCACATTTTCTCCTATTTAATTTTTGAAGTGGAGTCTCTTTCATCTCCTTTTTCAAAGGGGGGAAAAAAAATATTAGCATACTTATTTCAGATTGTTTCTCCTATTAGTTTCTTTCTGTTTTAGAGTGCTTTAGCCTTGTTTTCTGGGATGAGAGCTCATAGGTGGGGTGTGAAAGTATCACCAAACTGTCTCAAAGCCTCAAGCTTGTCTCTGCAACCAGGTAGTACAGTTAGCACACACCTGGTAGTGACAGTAGGTGCCTTTGTTTTGCTTTGTGCCTCATCTGATGCTGTTAGAATCCTCTGAGGCACCTTTTATTGTAGTATGCAGTGCTGCATCTTCTCTTTCTTTCTTTCCTGTGCTTACCTATCAATTCTCCTAGCTAGAGGGTAGCTGGAGTCTCTTGATATGCAGGCAGGGCCACGAAGAATTGAGGTATATTTTAAGGGATAGTCAGACAAATCCTGAAGCTGGAGCTCAGTGTTACTTCACTGTGTCCAGTCCCTTGCTAATGCTGCAGTGAAGTCTATGAAATTGTAGGAGTTGCATGCACAGTTATGTGATGTATTGGAAGGCAAAGCATTGTGAATGAGTTTTTCCACATGCTCAAATTGTTCAGGTCTTTATTGTGTGATTTGTAATCTGAATTACAAATATAGCTGACTGCTAGGAATTTATTTTAGCTGCACAGTGGTTTGAAACTGCACATACTCATCACTTGAGATTTAAGCTACAATTCCCATACTCTCTCAAGCTCACCCTGCTTGATCTATGAATCATACTCCTGACCTCTGAGGTAATTCCAGTCATGGTTACACTCAGGACTAACACAGATCATTCACAAATGTGGCAGTTTACAAGGGTACCTTTTTCTCTGTTCTCCTTTAGCCAGCAAACCAACAAATTGTTTAGCAGACAGACCCAGATATTGCACAAATCACCTTGGAGAGACTCAGGAGTGAAGCATCCCCTGTGTGTGTTAAGCTCAGCTTAATGGGAGATTCTGGCTCTTCCAGGTGGTGGCTCTGCTCAACTGAACCCTTGCTGTCTTTTCTTTACCATACTTCATGCCCTCCATGTTGTGGATGGCATTATTTTGGATCCTGTTGCCTCTAGGAGCACCTACACTCAGTTCCTGTGCCCTAGCTCAGCACACTTTACTTCCTCAATTCCAAGAGCAGCACTTCAGAGTAGCCACAGTTGTCCACAGAGGGCTTTGCAGCTGATTTCAACTGAGCAGAGACATAGAGACATTTTTCCTGGGAAAATCAGGTTGAAGAAGGGTGGGATTTCGCATGTGAAGTGGAAAACATGGAGCAGCCCTAATTTCTGTATGTACATACAAGCCCTGAAAACACCCAGGTTCCTCACAGAGGTGAATGTGGACAGTAGTAACTCAAAGTTGATAACTTTGGGTAAGTCACAGCAGTGCAATCATGTCAGCATAGGTCACTGGTGATTGTAATTCCTTAGCCTAGTGTTTTTGACATGGAAGGTGAGGGCAAATGGAGGTGCTGGAATTGAAATTATTTATTAAAAAATTTAGCAAAACTGCAGGTCCAGTTCTTTTTCACTGCTCACTTTGTTTAAACTCAAAAGCTGTGCCTATAGCTGGAGGGGAAATCAAAACTGCTTCAGCTTTCTGAAGCATTAAGTCTATGACAGTCATGTGAAACAGCATCTTTCTCAGATGGGAAGTGTTCAACTTCCCATCTGGCCTCAAATGTTCTTTAGATATTCTGACCTTGCAGAACGAACTTCCCATGCAAGGCACATTTAAATGATCAAATAGAAATCCTGTGAGGTCTGTGAGTTTTTCTTTATTTACTATAATTTGATGCAATGGAGCCAAGGATTCCACTAAACACTGGTATAACCTGATATTTGAAGTTGCTTGAATGGCTGAATTTCACCAGTTATTTTCCCCAGATGCTGCTGTCACGTCAACTGTTTATTTGTACAAGCTTTTCAGTTGTGCTAATCATTGTGCTATTTCAGAGTTGTAAACACAGTCGCTGTATCTTTGTAACATTGTTGAAATAAGAGGGATCGTTATGTTGGGTTTTTTCCCAACTGGAAAGTTTCAGTTGGAGATTATTCAGCTTGCTGAAAAGCAGCATATCATTTGAAGGGTAATCTTTCCTACTGCAAAGGTTGTTTGTCAGTAAGAATCATTTCACTGACTCTGCTGTGCTTTGGATGAGCTGTTAATTCACAACATAAGTAAAAAGTTTTCAAAAAGAACTGCTTATAATATAATGAAGCCAAAATTGCTTACATTTGGTTGAGATATCTGTGAATATTCACATGAGTAACAAGGAGTTTTTCAGTTGTAATGTCAAATCCAGCTTTTCCATGGTTTTTGTACTACTTAAACAGCTTTTCTTCATTTCTTTTGTTTCTGTGTGATTGCTATTTGTAGCAATTATATGTGGAAAAGATACTGAAGAAATTACATCTGACCAAGGACATGTCACTGATTTTGTGAAGCATAACTTATGACCCCAGCTCCTTTTGTTCTGCCTTCAAATTCCCACCTGATCTTGTCTTTCTCTCTCTTGGATGCAAAGAAGACGAAAGGGCGACTTGTAAGCTGTCACTGCTGTTACCATACAGAGCACAGCCTGAGAATTACTTTATTGAAATGTTTCTGGTTTGGAATAATTCTGGCTGTTGTGCAGCAAGGATTGCTTGAGCTAAGTAACAGGATATTCCTCTTGCTGTTGTCCTAGGCACAGCTGGCATGCTGATGGGCTGGCATCCCCCACACTGGAGTTGATCACAGGCTGCTTTTCTGTGAAATGATTTGATTCCTCTTGGAAATGAAGTCACCAAAAAGACACTGGATCAGAATAGCACTATTGTGAGGACTCTGCATGCTCTCTTGCAAAGCCTGGCAGAAGTGTTAGGGTATTGTGATGACTGCTAACAATCAGCAGTGAATCTCCAGAGCTCCAAGACTGAGATGAAAGGGATCGGAAACTTAACTGGGATAAAAAGTATATTTTTGAGTACAGTACAGCCCATTGTCAGCAGCAAGGTCATCACTCAGTCCTGAAAATGACAGGTTTGATTAGAGAACTGAAAAGGGTCAACAATTTCTTCTCCCTGTGAGTGCTGCACCATGCTCTGGTGAAAGTTTTTGGCAGATTAACAGACTTCCCTCTTTATGGGAAGCAGTAAATGGAAAGCCTACTTGCTGCTTTCTTATTAGAATATTCCAGTGTGTTTTTTCTTTCTTTAGAAAGGACACAAATTCCTTCCTCTCCCATTGTACAAAGTCTCATCTGTGGCCAATATTGTTCACATGTTGCTGCAAAGGGGCCAGATTCTGATACCCTGCCACAAGGATTATCCCAGTGTCCTTGGAAGACTTGCTGTGATGACAAATGGCTTCTCTTAATTTTCTGCCAGGCAGTGAAAGGCAGAGCATTAGAAAGACATCATTAAATGCTCTTGATGTGTCTTAGCAGTGTGAAACCCTGCTGTGTCTTGGGAATCTTTAGAGCTGATGGCCCAATTTACTGAATTTTGTGTATGCCACAAGGTACAATCAAAATTGTTAAGACAGATTAATATAAAAATATGAAACCATATTACTTAATCCTAGGGGAATTATCATTACTATCATCAGCATGGAAACCTATGATATGCTGTCCTGGGGACTTAGATCCCACCTGTCCTGTGAGAAAGCAGGAACTTTAAACCCAGAAACACAATGCTTTTCACTCTGTGGAGCTGGAGATCACCAGTTTCCTTGCCAGCAAGCTGCTGTTTAGGATCAGTGATGGTGCATCCTCATATGCATAGGAAGAAGCAAAGTCAGGAGGGAGAAGCAATCAGTGTGCCTCGACAAAAACTGGGGAACTCCCAGGTCAGGCACATCTGAAAGCTTGTCCATGGCTCCTAGTTAAAACCATGGCTTAGCTGTAGTAACGTTTTTTCTCTCTTCATAGAACATTTTGTAACCATCTCAGGGAGCTGTGGTATTGGTCACACAGCTGGTAGGTACATCACAGTTTTTGGGACATAGAAGCACAGAAACTTATTTTCCCATGCCTAGAAAATCTTATATGAGCAGTGAGTACCTATGCTACTGCTTCTTTCTTATCTGCTCTCAAGCTTGTCTTGGTGACCACCATCCCTGTGTCCCGGTTTCCCCTTACAGGCCAGGTTCACAGATTCAGCATGTCCTGGTGTAGCCCAAACCTGGGGAGGGACTGCCTGAAGGAAGCAGCACAGTGCTTCAGGAGCCACCAGAGTGTCCTCCAAAGCTCTTCATCCAGCTGCTTTAACAAGTGAAGCACCAGTATGAAATGGTTCCAGACAAGTTCCACTGTATTTATTGAGCTCCTGAAAGCTGTGGTGGTGTCAGGGGAGATTATCCCTTCATCAGCTGTTGTGTGCTGTGGTTTGATGGTGTGCCCAGCAGTATTGGCTGGAATTGGGCACCAGTGTCCTTGGTCATGGAGTCACCTCTCCCAGAGAGTCAGAATCAGTGTCTGTCTGTGTGAACATCTCAGGTTTAAAGTCTTGTGCTTGTTCAACTCTATTTTTATCGTGACCTAGAGAGACTCCAAGGAGGAGGCAGGGTGGGGCTGGTGGAGCAGTGGAAGTGCCTCTGTCTGTGTCAGTGCTGCAGGTCTAGGCTCAGGTTTGCTGTGGTTGTTGGAAGCCTTTCTGAATTCAGCTGCAAACAAATCTCCCCAAGCCAAGTGAGCTTAGGGGCCAAAATTTCATTCTTTATACAAGTGCTAAGGTGTAATTTTCTATATAACAAGCAACTGTAACTTGTTTTAATTAGTTAAGCAAAAAGCATTCTTTATATCCTGATGCTTTGCAGGCACCTGAGCAGTATTTCCTAGAATCTTGGGAACATCTGTGCTTTTTCTGCCTCTCACACTGGCTAATGAAGACTAGTACACAGTGTTTCTCTCTGTGTCTGATCTCTCCAGCCAGAGGGAGTGAAATTACTAATAAACAATTGGCTGATAGTTGTGTCTCAAGGACAGGACATTCTTCCTGCTAATTAGGAGAAAGGAGAATTCTTTTGACCGATTTCAGATGACACACGTCTCGAATCATGAAAGCATAATCTCCTAATAATTCTGAAGGATTCTTGCTCAGAGATATTTAGGCACTTGGAAATGTTTCTTTATAGAGAAAGGCTTGTAGATGATCTCCCAAATGTCTGCTACTGCCCTTTGAAATGTGACAAAGATCCTGTGGGCACAACTCTCTGCTCATTCATCACATCTGTGCAGTGGTCCCCACCATAAATCTTGTGGTTTTACAGTAAAAAAGCACAAAATGTGAATCAGAGACTGCATTGCAGGCAGAGGAGGCAGGCTTAGCTTTCTTCAAAAACAAAACCAGCAAACACTGAATAGTTTTCAGGAGTCCAGGAGATGACCTTTTCTTTGAGTGGATCCAAGTTGACTTGTGAGAGAAAGAGTCAGATCAGGACTCTCAATGGCCTTTGTGTGTCATCATAGAGTTTTCATTTCTCTATTTTAAAGTATCATGTGTAGTTATGATTTTAGTGAAAGAGTACTACAAGGGGATGTAAGAACAAGTAGCAGGTTCTACAGTGACTGTGGCTCTGTTGCAAATTGCACCTTCAGCCCCTGATTTCTAATTCTGCATCATCTACAAGGAGTTTTGCTCAGTTGAGCAGGCACCTTTATCTTCCATTTTTGCTCCTGCCCTAGTCTCCAAGGCATAGTTGGTGGCTTGTTTGCTGTGATCTGGTCATACATTTCTGTGTTTTTCTCTGAGTCATGTGAAAAGGACTGATCTGTCTATCATTAAACATTTTCCTGCTCACACTAATGTACAGTATAGTTCATGGCTGTAGTAACCTGTATCACTGGGAGGGAAAAAGGAAGTGGGCCTCTTCAAACTGAAGGTCCTGCAAAATTATTACATCAATTTGTGACATAAAGGAGAGAAAATGTAAGAGCTCAGTGGGTTTGTTGCACATCATAGCAGTGAATTTATAAATGAGAAATATATTTGATACATTTTTTCCTTAGTACACCTCATTTTTGTGTCACACTCATTAAATCAAGGTGGCTGAAGGCTGAGCTTTTCTTACAAAACTGTCATGTCTAAGTGGGAGAGACAGTGCCTGACCCCAAAAGATCACAGTCTGAATGCATCAGACACATGAAAGGTTGGAAGGAAGAGAGGTTCAGAGAGAGAAAGTAACTTCCCCAAGGTCACATAAAAAGCAGCAGAGTCCAGACTGTAGCATAATTCTTTCACCACTAACCCTGCTCGGGTTTTGTACAATTTGCTGACAGAACCTTTCCAAGTGGGGGTCCTCACTGTGAGCTGGGCTCTGGAGAGCTGCACTTCCTAAACATGCTTTATTTTGGTAACAGTAGTGCTGTCACTATGCCTAATGAAACTAAAGCATTTCTGCAGCCCATCAGCACAGTCATGAGATCAGTCTGTAGTTTCTGAAGGTGAGTTTAAATTCATTGACACTATCAAACACCATTTGAAGTGACTGTGTATATTTTGTGCTTCACTTTGCAAGGCCAAGATGAAGGTGATTTCCTGTATTATCTGTAACATGAATTGGTCATTTCTTGCCCACCCGAGTTTTTGGACCTCTCAGTCAGTGCAACAGTCATTGCCAGTATCAAGTCTCGTTCTGAAAAATCTATAGCAAATTCCCCATAAGTTCTTTTCTAGTAATTAAAATGCTTTCAGATTTGCTGAACAGAGTTGGACAGTTTTCAAAATTATAAATAATTTTTTGCCTTTCTGTTTTGTTATATTGTTTTGTTGGTGTTTTTGTTTATTTTTTTAACCAAGGTTAATGTCTGCATAGGAGAAACACAAAGAAAATTTGTTGGGGAATTTTCCAACCAACCATGGGTGTAAAAAGGAAGTTTGGACTGCACTGTGATATGCATTTTGTGCACCTGCTTAGTGTTCCACTGCTGAAGTCTGCAATCAGTTCTTTCATGGATTCCTCAAAGTTATAAACAACATTTTATCAGAGCATAACTTGAACATCTTCATGTTAACACATTCCTATTTTCTTCACTCCCTTGTTTTTTTAGATTGAATATAAGCTTTGCAATGGGTCTGACAAAGAGTGTGTGTCTCCAACAGCCAAATTCATGAAGAAGGAAACACTGAAGGTATGTGCAAAGCAGCCAGCTTATCATCAGCTTTCTTTTAAAAAACAAATGGTACCTTCCAAACAAACCATTGGAAACAAGTCAGAGTCATTATCCAAGACCCAGAGAAGCCTCTGAATCTTCTAGGAGTCATTAGAGGCCAAGGACATTTACAGGCTTTATATACAGGATTAGATTATATACTGCAAGCAGAACAGATCAGTGTAATTATTTCACTGTGTTTGTATGTTCTGGAGCCATTAGGCACCTCAAGAGGATTGTAATCCTTCACTGCTCTTGTTAGGACAGACTTGACTAGACAATCTGAGCAAATTGTAGCTTGAGCACTTGCTTGTCTACCAAACCAAAAGTATAAATAAATGAAATTATATATTGTTTCTTGAATTTGAGGGGTGAGGAAGGCCGGGTATCCAGCCTGCTTCTGTTTTTCCATTTTCCCTAAAGAAAAGACAAACTGGGTTGTGTTTAATGAAACTTCAGGAGCAAAGAAAATGCTTGTTCTCTCATTATGTTTTTATTCCTCCTGTGCTCATTTCTGGGGAACCTGTGCTGGGTCAAGTTCTTGCTGTGCTATACATAACTGTCCTTAATGCATTATGTTCTTTTCCCTTCTAAAGAGGCCATGATTACAGATACTATATTTTCTCTGTTCTCAACCAGGTACAAAAAAAAAATTACAGACAGGAGAAGAAAAGAGCTACCAAACAACTCTTCAGTGCTCTGAAGGACCCCAGTGTGGTGATCACAGCAGACTGGCTGAAGGTATCTGATACAGACCATTTCTTCTGAGGCTGTGGGAAAAAATAAGTGAGATGTGAAGTAGTTATGTGTCTGACATGTATGCACTAGCACTTTTTTAAATGAAAGAAGACCCAAATAGTTTCAACAAAGCTTCAATTCAAGCTTTATTTAAATAACTGCTATAAAAGTGGAACTGTGGATATTTACTTTCCACCTTAACTCAACTGGTCTATTCCATGTCCTTAAGCAGCAACAAGGACTCAAAAAGGGCATAGTACAAAGGGAAGTAATGTTTCTCTCTTTGTTCCTCTCTGAAAGACTCTGTTGGCCTCTTCCCATAAATGTGGTTTTGTACTGAAGAGGGAATAGACTGAGTAACAGCCTGAAAATGGGCAGATACAGCTTGTTCTATCGACAATTGGATTCTCTGTTGTCACAGCACAGAATGAAACATATTGTACCTGATGACAACTGCAATTTCTCCTTGTGCACACACTCGGGTAGTGACAGCTTCTCATTGAAGTCCTGAAACTTCTGTGTGGCAAAGTAAATCTGGATTGACATTGAGAGATGTCAATGGTTTTCTCCTCCTTTGGGGCCATTTAGTCTTCTCAAATAATAGTGAATGGTTGAACCTTTTATATTAGCAAAACCTAATTTCCAAAGATTGCCAAATGCATTGCTCTTAAAAAAAAACGAAGTAACTTAACGATCTCATGAAACAATACAGTTGCTTTTGGTTAGTGGTAAAAACCTCCAACATTGCTCTGCAATTATTATTAGAGGTCAGAAAAGTGACATGCTTATGGTTTATTTGAGAAGTTAGATTGGCAGCAAAATCTTCCTGTAGTGTTTACTGTTAATGAAAAATAAATATTTAGACTTTTTAAAACACAAAATACCTCTTACATGTTTGCTGTGGCTGGAAATTTCTGGTGAGCTGCGAATAATGCTGGGCCACAAAAACAGAACACAGAAAAGACTTGAGGTTTGGCCTATGCACTCTGAAGGCAGGAAGACCTTAGGCAAAATCTAACCTTACTGAGAAACTTCTCCATTCTTAAAGCCGTTATCTTTAATATACTCTTATCAGATTTAATGTTTTCTATACAAGAGAGAGCTGCATTGAGTTCGACAGAGAAGTAAACCAGCTGGAGACAGTGCTTTTAAAAATGGGGTATTTGACAAAACCCATTAATAGCAGTGTTCTGCAGAACACTATTAAAATGACTTATAAGTCAAGTTAGACTAGCTATAACATTTTTATATGCAATGTTCTAATTGGCATGTCCTCCATGATTATTAACAGATCACTCTCACATGGGCCATCAGTGCTGATTGCCTAAAAAATGAATCAAGCTGCTAACACTGAGCTAGTAATAAAAATAGGAAGAATACTAAGTCAGTAATAAAATATGAAGACAAAATTCTGATAGCCAGATTTCCAAGTTCTGGGATTTTGCTGTGATGTCCTTAGGACTGTTCAGGGAACACCATGTGTTTTCCTTAGGAAGTGTATCATGGTGCAGCCTTGGAATAACCATACTGGAAATACTATATGAATACTGAATAAATGCTGGGTTTCTTCTAAGGAACAATATAGATGCAACTTTTTTTTTCCCTCCAGATTCGTGGGACTCTGAAGAGCTGGACCAAACTGTGGTGTGTCCTGAAACCAGGAGTGCTGCTCATTTATAAGACGCCAAAGATTGGACAGTGGGTTGGGACAATTCTGCTCCATTCTTGTGAGCTGATCGAGAGACCCTCCAAAAAGGATGGCTTCTGCTTTAAACTCTTCCATCCTTTGGATCAATCCATCTGGGCTGTAAAGGTAACAACCCTGATGAGTCAAACAACCTCTTCTTGGTCACCAAGGTTTCTGAGCTGGTATTGCCTAGCACTGATACTATTTAGTTATTCAGTTGCTGTTAGCAGCAGTGAATTGACTACATAAAAAGATTAAGGATACCAAAGCTTGATCACTGAATGACATCAAAGAGACATAGTCCTTGTGATTAGTTCCACAGATGTATCATTCTTGGTGTACAGATGCCTGCATAGACTGAGGAACAAGGAAATGTGTTAGTGCAGGAAATAAAATTCAATACCTAGAAGCTGTATCAAGCCATGACCTACATCTTTAAAAGGAGTTGGGCATAGACACAGTTAACTAAAGTCCCCAAAACAAGGACACAGAAAGCACCAAGTGCTTCACACAAGACAGGGAGATGGTTGGCAAAGTGACAACCAACAACAAAAAAAGCAGGTTTATAATTTGACTTCTTTTTTTCTAATGCCCCTGAGGTTTGGATTTGGTTGCAATGGACTTGGAACTCAGTGTTCAGCTCAAGCCTTGACTGTTGCACAAAAGTGTGACTTCAGATAGCCCTTATTGTCTCTTCTTTGAAATGGAAATAGCAGAATTTTCTTCACTTCATTTTGAGTTATTCTTCAGGCTGAGACAATCCCTTCCTGTACACACAGTGGCTCCTGCAGTGACCTCTGGATCTCCCTGTAACAAAAATGATTAATAGTTTTTCACATTTCTTGAAATAACTCCCTGCAAATCTTAAAGAGCTGTATTCCTTTTTCTTCTTTCCTTTAAGAATAGGCAAAAAGAAAAAAAAAAATATGTAATGCATGTGAGCAAAGAGGAAGATCCCAGTACCTCCTGAGAGGCACTGAGAGCCACATCTTTTGGATACCCTGAAGACAAAATTTAAATGTTCTTGTATTTGTTTCCCTGTCAAAAACAGTGACAAAAACAGAGTTACTGCAGGTATAAATTCTCTAGGAGACATCACAAGTGTAAATAAGGCATTATGAGCTGATGCCTTGCTGCAAGGTAGTCAGCAGAGGGAATGGAGATGGAGAGACTCACGAGAGTGCAGTGAAAGCACTTGTCATGGCATCAGGAGTTCTAACAAAAGGGAGAAGCCCTGTGGGAGCAGATCAAGCAGACACACTCCTGCTCATCCGTGCAGTTAATTGAACAGTTTTAAACACAGCTATGCAATCCCTATAAAAAGCCTTTCCATTTTTAATAAGGGAGGAGGAGAGAATTAAAATTAACCTCAGCAACCAGGGGTGAGAGCTGCTGATTTCTGCCAGCAGCTCAGCTCTGATTTGTGCCTAAATGCATTGCTTTTCCTTAAAGTTCCAAAGGTTTCATTGCTACCTTGCTTTTTATTCAGTTTTGAGAGTCTTGATGTTTTTTGAATTCAGAATATGCACCCAAGAAGATTGTTGATGATTTACTGTCTGTCAACAAAAACCTTCCTTGTGACTTGACAGGTCAACTGAATTCTTTGGAGAAGAAGAATTTTGCTTGGAAAAGCACAGTCAGAGGAGGTAGTGAAAAATGGAATCAAAAGTGCAGTCAGATACTGAAAGGCAGAGTTGCTGACAGATCTGAAGTGTTGCACTAGGGTGCCCTTCCTTTGATAAGAAGCATCCCAAAGAAAGAGGAGGTTTTATCAATGTGTGTATGCAATTAAGTATGTGTATCTAATTCTTATGTCTCTTGAGAAAAAATAAGATAGAAATAAGAATTAGTAAATTAAATGTGATGGGAGTGTATATCCAAAAATGTTTGTGCACTAGAGGAAGTCCAAAGAGGTTTAAATTTTAAAGTCAAAGTAATATTCTGCATCTTGAGACATATTTAGAAAGCCACATTTGAGCTGCACAGTAGGATACTCCCTGAAACCTGAGTTCAGCCTGGATTGTTGTGTGTGATAGATGCTTTCAGCCACGAGGTAAACACCAAAATACACATCAGGAAGAAATCCACCAGTGAGCTGCTTGATGTCAAAGAGGCTGTCTGCACTCTGTCAACAGTTTAAGGCTGAAACTGCTAAAAATACTGTTTTATTTTTTGTTGTTTCACAGCCTCTTTTTAAAGCAACTGAAGCAGAATTGACTGATCTACATTGGTTGTATATAACTATGCAAAGAAAGTCTGTTTCTCATGAAATATAGATTGACTCAAGCTTAAGCAAAAAGCCCAAGTTACTGTCCATCACAATAGAAATAAGAGGTGGATGAGCACCTTTCATTCTTGACCAAAATGGCTTGTGAAATTTTCAGGGGTTGTCCAGATTAGAGTTGATGGTCCAGCTTTCACTCTCATCAGTGGCTTTGCAGTTTACTCAGGGTAATTACTGAATATCTTTGTACATATTGGCCTGGCTGCCCAGCAGATGTTTGGAGCTACCTCTGGGGTTCAGCCCTGGAAAAAATGTCTGGTTCAGGCACTGCCATAGGCCTTTATGGTAGTACTGGCCAAATAAATTTGATGTGCAGGCATTTAACTTCAGTTAGAGCAGAATGAGATTTTGGAGCACCTTTCAAGATAAGATGTGAAGGCCATGGCTTATAGTTGAAAGCTAAATACATGCAGCAGGTTACTGTTTTTCCTATAAAGCTCTCTGGGGTCTAGAGCTGTCTTAGAAGCATATTGCTGAGGGAAGGAGTTCTTTCTTCTATAGTGCTTCCCTGGCTTTTTGAGAGTTTCAGCTTGAAACTCCTTTGCAGAGCACACAGATTAGACCTGTTATCTATTTGTTCCATCCAGGCCTTTGTAAATGCAAGGCCAAAATGGTCAAGGTCCCAAAATCAGCCAGCAGTGCAAGCAGCAGTAAGAAAAGCTTCCCCCACATGCTCCAAATGCTGCTGCAGGGGCACTTTGTCCAATGTGTGAGGGCATTGTGATCCCACACTGCTCCTGGGAAGAGACATTTTGCCGAGGTTGCTGCAGGAGACAGGGGAATGCCAGCCTAGTAATTCGTGTGAGGTTGTGGGTGTCTGTGCTCTTACTGCACAGAGGGAGTGTGGAGCTATCAGCTGGCAGGGTTTGCCTGCCTGTCCCAAAAGATGTCCTGAACAGGTTGTACATCCCTTCAAGCTTGCTTAGAAGCTGGCTGAACAGTGTGGTGTGGGAAGGCTTTCATTATTATTATTTTTATTATTTATTAATGCCTGTTCTGACATTTATTTAGAACAATAAGTAAGTTGGGGTCAGACCCACTGCATCTGGAAAAATGTGTAGTTTGAATTTTGTTGATTTGTAAGAATTTGAGTAATCCCTTTAAAGAAAAAGTTCTAGTAATGGTCTTGCACTGCTGCTTTTCTAGTTGTTATTCTATTCCAGAGCAACAGTTTCATCTTCATCCTTGTGGTTATCCACAATACTGTTAAGGAGATTTTTCCCCCTTTTTAAGCTTTGTTTTATGACTCTCTGAGATGTCTTGTTATACTATCCAATATACTATCAGTCATCTCCATTTTTCAAAGCCCAATCACCCCCGGTTTCATAATGCCTTTTGAGTCTCAAATCAGCTGTAAAGATAGGAATGATCTGAAGGTGATCCTTTCTTAGTTGTACTGCACAGGGGCTGCAGCCTGGCTCTGGCTGCTGGTGCAGCTGGGAAAATGCTTTGAGTGAGAGATGGTCATTGGCATGGTGCTCAAAGGCTGGGAGACAGAAACCACATTATCTCTGCTGTGCAGATACAGAACATCACTTAATCTGTGCAGATGTTGGTTTTATTTTCATGGCCTCCTCTCTTTTCTTTTCCTGTTGGAAATGGCCCCCTCCATGCATGAACATGCCTTACTGTTGAATATGTTTCCTTGACAGAGTGACCTGGCTGCTTCGTGAGTTAATCCATGCACCTAAATGCTGGTTAGAATCTTGTGTTATCCCTTCTTTCCCATCTCCCCTTTTTTTTAAAAAAATACTGATTCTCTGTATCTGTACTGCTAGGTTGTGGGGTGTTTCCTCAAACAGAGCAAATATCCACCTCTGCACTAAAAACACAAGTAATGGTGTTATCAATAGTTGTCCAATGCTCTGCCCAGCTGCAAGCAGCTGAAAGGAAAAGTGCCATGGGTAATGATGCCTGATTGCATTAATGTCACTAGGAATGTCTTAAGTTGCTCTGCTCTGGTTTACAAATCAAATCTCAACTTTGCCTGTCCTGACTATTAAGCCTTTAAACAGTCTTAATTTTGTGAAGCTCCTATGGGAGAGGGGAGGGGAAAAAGAAAGTAATCCAGTTTCTCTTGGCAGCAGAGGAACCCTGCAGATGTGATGGCAAGAAGCTTGACTGGAGACTGTTGTCTTCTTAACACTTCAAATTCATACACTCAGATACATTTTGATGCTTTTCCTACTTTAAATTCTGTCCAAATTTTGGTTTTCTGAGTATAACTTAAAAATCCAGATAAAATTACTATTTAACTTTGAAGCACTTATGTACAGGAGCAGTTTTCAGTAGCAGTCACAGTTCCATGCTTACCAACTAGGAGGGAGGAATTCTTCTTTCAAGGAATATGGTTGGATACTATAAAGGCCCATGTAAGGGAGGAAAGTAATAGTCACACTGCAAAAATCTGCCTAGAGTTTTTCAGCATTGTGTGGTATTCTCTACAAAGTCAAGGAAATCTATATTGGAGCATCCTGGAGAAAACCTCTTGCTTCCCCCTGCAGGTGACATAATGGTCACTGGGTTTGGTGATGTTTTCTGCCCTGCTTTTATTTCTGACATAATGTCTGCATATTTGAAAAAAGAATTGCTTTTGTGTTGTTACAAAGTGAGGAAGAGAACAAGCTGGAGGAGGCTGGGTCACTTTGAAAATGCAATGGAGGAGGAGAGATTTCAATTTATTTCTGTCAGGTTATGGCACAAAGTCCATACCATGAAGAATATGAAGCTGTGTTCACTTCATACAGGAACTGCTTTTTCTTAGCATCTTCTGGAGTTCAGAAGAGAAGGAAGCAGAGAGGAGATCAAGGAGGGAGCCTGTGGTTCTGCTCAAAGTCTCTCATCCAGGATGAACTTTGCTTCCCTGAGCATCATTTCTGGAGGGTCATGCTGAAAGCATGGTGGCAGGATGTTTACAAGACAATTTTTTTAAATTTTTTTTTTTTTTTTTTGCCACAGCTTCTAAACTAAAGGCAGCCTAAAATGAGCAAAGCCTGAAGTGGCTGTCGCCACAGGCGCCACAGCATAAGGGTTCTCTGGATTTAAAGGTGAAGGATTGCAACCCAGTAGAATGGGCCCATGTTGGGGAGCCTTTGGTCCTCAATCTGTGGTTTTCCCATCTTCACCTTTCCCTCAGGATGGAGCCAAGTCCCCTTGGCTTCCAGGAGAGCTGCTGTTGCCTCTCTGCTGGAGGCACTCACAGCACAAGGTGTGGCTCCACTGCTTTTGTGGTGGCAAGGGCAGGGTGTTTCACTGTGAGTGTGTCTGCCTGCAAGCAGACTCCACGTGCACCTCATGGAGCAGTTCCTTCTGGTGCTGCACAAAGGTTTGACTGATTTTGTCCCAAGTGACAGTAATAAGATCTTTCCACTCCTGCATATCAGGATAAACATAGCAGGTTTTGGGCTAAGCATAGGTTAGGCCAAGCCCCATTTTCATAGCAGCCCATTACTGCCTTGGAGCTGCAGCATCAATGTCATGATTACTAATGAATCTCTCCAAATTACTCCATCTGCTCCTGCCTTCTTTCCTATCACAAACATGCACACTCTGCCTGGGAAGGGTGGAAAGACACTGAGCAGTCCATTGCTGCTTCCATGCCTTACATCTTTCTGTCTGTGTGCATTTCCAGGGACCAAAGGGAGAAAATGTCGGTTCAATCACTCAGCCTCTTCCCAGCAGCTACTTGATTTTCAGAGCAGCCTCCGAATCAGATGGTAAGTTTGGGGGTTTGTTTGCTTTCTCCAGATAGCATACTTCCTGCTAGTTAAGAAAATAGGTTGATTAAAAAAAAAAAAAAAAAAAGTGTAAAAAGGAAAAAATGGTGGCTCACCCAGCTTGAAAGACTGCTCTTAGCAATGGTCAGAATAAGTCAAGCAGACTTCTGGCCCATTTCATTGCCCTCACTGAGCAGCCACCTCTCTGGCCTTGTGTATGGAAGAAGGACTTAAGCTTCTAATTGGGGAAAACCACTAAGTCAGTGTAAACTAAAGGGTGGAAGGAGTCGGTCCCAAAACTGATATGAAAAGGGCTCTGTGTCCTCAGTTCAGCAGAGACTTCATTGTCTTATCTGCCTATGTCTTACTCTGGGGAGGGATCTGTTGGAGGAAAATGGCATGGTAGTATTGAAGAGCTGTCAGTAGATGCCTTTCAGCCACCTGAATTTTGCTGTGAACTGTTTGTGCTGTGGTTTGCAGTGTAGCAGGCCCAGATGCTGGTGACTCCACATGTAAAATACCATTCTGGGAATTTGCAAAATTATGGAAGGTAAATTTAGGTCAGTATATAACAGACATGCCAGCTTGCTATGTGAAAATCTCTATAAATTACTTTAGAGGACGTAAAATATCAGTGATTTATAAGTAGATAAGAAGATTAAAACCATGTTTTCATTCCATTTGACCTTCAGACTACTCTATTTTCTTTTTCCATAGCAAATTAACCCAGGCTGTTTGTTTTACAGATATTTTTCACCTACCCCACTAAGGGGACTCATCTATCCCATATGCTCCTTTGGGTCTCAACTAGAGTAACTTTAGGGACATGAGGACTTCTTATGGAGCAAAATAGGCTTTGAAAGTAATGTCCTTCTGGTCCAGTGATTAGGTTTTACATTTTCCTAAGGGATGGAAATGAGACAATGAAATGCACCTTTGACATGACACTTAGAATAGGAGGAAACCCCCCTTCATTACAGACTTCTGTGCTATTTTCCTCCTGCAGTGAAAGGAGGACAGTTCATGGTGAGGGACACCATCTTGATACTGAAAACTGCTCACAGATGTCAGTGTAGTGAAATTATATGAAAATAAGCAGAACTTATATAGACCCATAGAAACACATCTATTTCCTAAAATATTATGCTTTTGTAGCTTATTTGTGTAAAGGAATATAGGATTCTAACCTGGCTCCAAATATCACATGCCTAGAAAGAGATAGATTGATGCAATAATCTCTTGTGGGGAAAAATAGTGCTGTAGGGTAGAGCTGCTAAATTAGAGGCATTTCAAACCCTGATTATACACACAGCCCACAGAACAGATATACAGAACAGTCCCACAGAGTTCTTAGGCAACCAAATAGCTTCAACAACTGTCTGTCAATCCAGATTTTATAAAATATTATTTCCTTAGAGACCCATGTACTTGTCTTTCCACTAGTTTAATTATTAATGATTAAACCATAGAGGCAGCCTGGCAAAGAGACCTGTGGCTGAGCTTCTACTCTCTCTTTTTATGATCTCTGCCATAGGCCAGTTACATGGAGTAGAAGAGCTTTAGATTTGTTTTAACTAACCTTAAGTTAGTTATTGCTCCTAAGGTAGCAATAGCTCCCAAGAGATCATCAGAGGTAAGACTTTTCTAGCTGTGATCTCTCTGTCTGGGTCATACAACACATGGTGGAAAAGCACAAAAGGGGCCATACCTGGCATGTGAGAGTTTTCAGTGTTGAAATGCCTGTGGGAAGTTTTCTGCCCAGTGAATTATTACATGTCTCCAGTGTCAAAAGAGCTTAAAAGAGTGAGTTACTGGAACACATTTTGAAAGCCAAGATGTTGGCCAAGATTCTTGGGAAGCATGCAGAGGCAAGGCAGATCAAAGTAGAGTTACTTTCAGTTCAGTATGATTTTCCTTTACTTTGCTGCTTCTCTCCAGTAGGGTCCTAATGTTAGATGGAAAGCTAATGTGATCAAGGGAAGGTGGAGGAACTGAGGTGCCTCTCAATCAAATATCCTAAATGTGTATGTATAAAGTAACTAGGATTCATTTTGGTTCAAGATACAACCTCTTGAACAGCACCAGCAGCGCCCTAGAGCCACCTGCTCTAGGAGCACCCACATTATGCCTGGTAGATTCTGAGCCTTATGAGGTGGTCATGAAAGCCAAAGCTTTGGGATCTGTCCATTTAGCAGTGAACTTCACAAAAAAAAAATTATAATGAATTGCACCAGATATATTAGCATGGAAAATGGTGCAATTTTCAGCTGAATGAGGGTATTTGGCTTCACAGCTGAGGTCAGTGAGCTGTGGAAAGTGGGCATACTTTGTGTAGGAAGGGCAGGATGTGAATCTCCAGGCAAGAGGGAAGAACAGCTTCCTCCCAAACACATGTCCTGACAAAGGGCCAAACATGAGTGTTGTACATGGAGATGAGTGACTTGTAGACAGTATTAATGTCAGTAGGTCATGTAAAACGTATGCAGACAAAGACACAAGGAGCAGAAACTGCTACCTGTAAAGAATTCTGTATAAACTACAGGAAATTAAGGCTTGTGCTTTGCAGTTTATATGGTTTGATTTTAAGCTCAGAAGACAGGACTGAAATGGCTTTAGACTGTTACACTGCTTCACCTGTTGTAAAGAGGCATCTCCAAAAGGTTGTCCCTGGGTTTGTTTCATTTCTTTAACACACTGGACAAACCTAGAGGATTCAGTGGAGACAGGAGATTGAGGTAAATTGAGCTAAGCCAGCTGAGACAAGTGGGGCAGGTGGGATCTGGGCCCTTGTGTATATTTGAAGTGCTTTCACATCTCCCCTGTAGGGCACTACTGAATGAGTCTACAGCATCTCTGAAGAGGTGTCCTTGTCGTGTTCTTCTTAACACAGTCTCCCATGTTAGTAGTGGAAAATGAACAGCAAAGCATTTGGCAAATATAACTAACTCGTGGAGGCCTCTGACTTGCTGGGAAATCCTGAGTTGCTGCATATGTTAGATGTACAGTTCAGCCATCCAGGCAACTATGTCATGATCAGCAGCTACATGGCCTACTTTTTCTCTCAGCATTTCAGAATCCCCATTTTCCCCTCTGCTGTACCATCTGTGACAGACTTTTGGTAGGATTTAAGACTGTGACTTTTGGATGATCTGCAGAACCACTGCCTGGATACAGCAGATTGCACATTCACAGACCAGAGCAGCAGTCTGCTTTATTTTTTTTGATGTGTTTTAAACATCAACCTCTGGAAAGGTCATGTCAGCCGACAGGGCTCAACCTGTACAAGTGCATGGTCTTTCTTTCTTAGCAGTTTCAAAAAAGAAGACTGCTTTTCCTGAACCAGTGACTGTGTCTACATTTCAGATTTGTGTTGAGGACTGACTTAGAATTAGTAGTTTAAATCTGTCCCAAGCTTCCTGCCCAGACCATTCTGGAGCTGCCCCTGAGATCTAACTGGTGTGTCCTGAGCATTTTAAGTCACCTGCTTAGGTCTCCCAGTGAAGATCTCCACTTTGCCATGGGCACTGCTGCCACAGGGTGTATTCCTACAAATGGAATTCAAAGTGGCAGATTACCAAGGGTTAAAAATCTTAACGGTGGAATTGTAAACCACATTTACATTTTATTCCTTCTGTCTGCCCTCTCCTTCAGGTATGCTTTGGGTAGCCTCCAGTGCCTGATGTGGATGCAGTTGTGTGGAAATGCTGATGGATTGCAGTGTTGTTTCTTTTCTAGGCATCTGGCCCTTCCCCCCAAACTGATGCTCTCATCTGGGGAGGAAATTAGGTTATTGAAATAAGGGTCACGCACAAAAGCAAAGAACCACAGGGAAGATTGCAATTTGAAACCAATTTAACAATGAAATACATCTCTGGGTCCTGGCAGCTCTGGAGAAAATAGAATATCTTTTTATTTTTATGTCTGTGTTTCATATTCCTTAGACCCTTCACAGTGCTTTAAAATCCAGGCTTTTGCAACATGATTTCATTAAGTTCACTGCATAAATTGCACCTGCAGCTGATTGAGAGCTCACATCCTTGCATCTTGACAGCCAAAGTGCGAGAAATCATGCACACAGGCACCCAAGTGGCACAGCAAAATAAGCAGTCAGCTGAACACGATGACCTTAATGTTCACTGACTGAACCAAATCAGCCTCTTTCTCACGATTCCTGATTTGTGTGCACTTGAGCAAGGATTCATCGTTTCCAGGTGACAGTCTACTTCAGGTTGACTTTTAAAAGCATCTATCTTGTAAGTGTGAGGCATGAGGCCAAAGCTGAAGGACTTTAATAATACAAGAAGAATAATATTCCCTTAGTGATGCCTCTCTGGAGGAATGTGTGGTTGCTCAGTGTGAGCCTTTTGAAGTCTTAATTGGCAAGAGATTCATCCCAGGTGTTCTGTAGCTACAGGAATGCAGTGGAAAAGAAGTATAGTCCCAGACTGATATTTCTGTGTGTAAGGGTGTGATTCCATCTAGAGCAGATTTTTCTTTCTGGTGAGTGCTGAGAGAACATTGGCTGCGTCCTCCGTGACCAGCTGCTGCAAAATGTGGCAGATAGACTTGGCTCATCACATTATGAGTTGTTCTAGGTGAGTGCAAAGAATTTCAAAACTGAATAGCTTAGTGTTTTCAGTGCTGCCTGGTTTTGTCCTGTGAGATATTTCTGTAATTTCAGATCTCTTCAAAGACTAGGACAGAGTCAAGTTTTTCTTTGAACTGAACCTCGGTTATCAGCATAAGCACCTTCTGTTGTTTTGATTTTTTTTCCCAAGAGGGAGAAGAAATTATTTTTGTCTCTTGGTTTTAGTAGTTCCTTTTGTCTGTGAAAAAAAAGAGTTGGTGCAAGTACATGCCTGCTGATATTCAGCCTTGCAGCCTCCAGGTTTCTTCATGGTACCAGCAGTGCCCTGCTGACCCAGGAGGTATCCTGCAAGGAGCCATAGTGATTCCTGTTTGCACCTCAAAGCATGTAGAGGAGAACCAAGGGATCAGGACCAGCCAGCCTGAGTTTGGGGAAGGCAGGTCCTGCTTGACCAACCTGATCTCCTTCTGTGGCAAGGTGACCTGCTTAGTGGATGAGCCTTGGAACAGGCTGCCCAGGGAAGTGGCTGAGTCACCATCCCTGCAGGTATTTAGAAGACATGCAGATGTGGCACTTTGGGACATGGTTTAATGGTGGACTTGGCAGTCCTGGGTTAACAGTTGGACTTGATGATCATAGAGGTATTTTCCAATGTAAACAACTCTCTGTTTCTATACAATTTGATTTGAGAAGATCTTAAAAGCTTGTGGGGAGGTCCTGCCACAAGATGAAAATATACTTCTGGGTTTTTCTTCAGAATTTAAACATATGCTGAGTTTAAGCCACAGTTTGTGAAAAATTATAACTGATAATTAATTCCAGTTTTTACATTGCAGCTTCAAACCTCCTAAAAGAATATTATTTTAACTTTTTTTTTGCTTCCTTCATATGCATCCTTTTGGGCTGCCATTCCTCTCTGAAGGAACCCACATCTTACATTATTTTCTGATCTAATTACCCTGTATACAAAAAACCCTATTTGAGTCACCCACTCAAAATTAGAAGATGTGAGAATTGAGGTAGCCATGAAGCCTTCATGCAGTACCGTGACTGTAGGTGACAGCCTTTAATTATGTGACCACATTAATTTCTCCCCTTCTCCAGTTCCTGAGGGAGTGAGTAGACTTGTCAGGTAAACAATTAAGTAATCCAAATGCTAGCGTTTTTGTATCATCTTCACAATCCAGAAGAATACAGCCCAATGGAAAGGTCACTCAGATGTAAAAACATTTCATATAGGCCTTTAGCAAGGAAACAGGTTTATCTTGTGTGCAATCCCTGTAATTGAGAGAGTATAATTTTATGGTTTTATGCTGCAATTAACACACCATTGACTGGCAGAGAATGTAACCTTTTTATTTGCAGAGGTAAGCCCGCATTTTCCAACTGGGTTAGTGACATGTGTTTGTTTGGATTCACAGCACCACCTGATGGCTGAAGGCCCATTTCTGGGCTTGGGGATGCTCTGCATCCCTTCGGTTCAGTTTCTGTTAGAAATGAAAACAAGGGTGTACACTGATGCCATTTCTGTTTGCTGCAGGGCACAAGGAATGCTGACTGCTGATGCACAGCAAGTTCCTCTAAAGCTTCATGTGTCTGCCTGGGACCATTAAAATGAATATTTAATGGTTTGGGTTTGGTTGTTTTTTGGGGTTTCTTTTGTTTGTTTTTTTTTTTGATTTTTTTTTTTTGGTTTTTTTTTTGGGTTTTTTTTTTTTTTTTTTTAATTTAAGGTCCTTGAATAAGGCTTCAGAAAAGATTCAGGTTTCTCATAACACCTCCCAGGAAGTTATCTGAAGAGTTGGAAACCCCAAGTATATTGTGTAGAAATTTCCTCTGGTGACGTAGTGAACCCCCACATTTTTGACCAAGCCTGTAAGGTCATGGCAGCACCAGTGAACCCCTGTGGCAGTGGGGTGGGGGTAAAAGAGCTACCCATGGGTCACAGCCAGCATGGGCTGCTCTGTCTACATCCCCAGGGAGGGGGATGTCAGAGGGAGACTTGGGGCCACCCTTGCCTCAGGCATCATAGGGTAATGAGTGTATGTGAGAGCTTCAGAGCACTGAGGAGATGACCTCGGTGCTGCCCTCAAAGGCCTCATGCTGCTACAAATCAGCCTACCTGTCAAAGCACCTGATTTTAACAGACTATTTCATACAAAAATATCTTGACATGTGCAGCATTTCCAAATGTCAAATCACACAGTTCTCACTCTGCGGAACTGGAAAAGAAAAGCAATTTTAAAAGCAGAGGAGAGTCAAGGTGGGGAACCTGAGCAGGAGCGTGCTCCCTTGTGAGGCACAGCCTGAAACAGATTTGCATAGTGGTGGGCTTGGGGGACAAGGAATATGTGGGAGGAGGTGGATTTGTGCTCAGTGCAGCCATTAACTCTAATGGGTTATCCATGCAAATCCTCCACATAGTGAGAACAGCATAAATCTCTGCCTGTAAAGCCTTAATGCAAGAATATTTGTTAAATACAAAATGGTGTGAAATCAATTCCAACAGCATTCAACCTTTCTAATCTTTTATTAACCATTATTTGTGATGTTATTATTAAATCATAAGCTGATGCTGAAGGAATTTATTGGATAAAATTAGAATAAATGACTGGGGCTCTGCAGTGTTTGAGGCTAAATGTTCAAGTGCAATTCTTCAAAGATTTGAGATGTGGTTTTTTTACTGGTTGCAGTTTTGTATCAAACCAAGCACTGAAAGCCACTCAAATTTTTAAATATTTCTTTAGATGCATGTTTGAGATTTTTTTTAAGCTGTCATTGGTCTCATAGAGCCAAATTTTGGTGATGTTGAAGTTGATGGGAATTCTGCCCAGTAGAACAGCAGGATCCCAGTGAGATTTATGCATGTGGTTGATGCTGTGTGATAGAAGAGAATTTAATGAAAATTTTGCCAAATGGGACCAGGAATGAATGCAGTCCAGGGAAACCCTGTTTGCAGCACTTGCCATTGCTAGAGGAAAATCCTTTGTTTCCTTCACTGCCTCTCAATCACACTTCTAATTATTGTGAAATGTATTCTGAGAAGTGTAATGAAGAGCTCTGTTTTACAAGCTTGAAATTAGAGGATAACTCCCTTGATACTTCAATTCTCGAATGTTCAGCTAATTTGCAGGTGCCCTGGCCTCATTAATGACTGCACTACAGAAGCAGGCTATTTCCAGGTGCTTGCAGGAGTACAGCAGCTCCAGCACTGGTGGTTGGGCTTTTACACACAGCTCTGTAGCCTTGTATGGATCATTGCAAAAGGAGCTGAGGGTCAGCTTGGATTCCTGTGCTTTTCGTTTGCTGTCTGTCTGTGGGACCTGTGCAGGCCATAAGGAAATCCAGTGTGGCTGTGCCATAGGAGCCACAGAGATTATCTGATGGACCTGGCAGAGAGAAGGAATAGGGAAAAAAATTCAAAATTCAGAGAAAGAGGGGAAAAAGAACAGCCTGACAATTTTCTCTAGTCTCTATATTGAGCAACTCTGTCACATATTGAGCATCTTGGATTTTGATTGGAATGGTGGTTACTGCAGCACTAAAGCCAACATGGGACCCCTGAGCAGGCTGTGATTCAGTAATCCCAGAGTAAGCAGGGATCTCTTCCACACAGCTCAGTGCCCTGGCACCTCCCTGCCATTGGGAAGTGCATGAGGTGGGGATGCCAAGGGGTGAATGTGTTTTGGGGAGTGTATTACTTGCAGACATGCGATGCTGGGTGGTGGAAGCACCGTACCCGCACAGATTCTCTGCATCTCAGACTAAATCAGAAAGGGGCAATGAGATGTGAGCAAGCTGTGGGAGATCAGAAGGGGATGTTATTAGGGAAGAGGGAGTTGGAGTGAGCTTCCCACTGTATCACCCATGCAGATGTATTACTCATGCAGCTGCTAAAACACACCCTTCCTGGCAAGATAACCTAGGCATTATATGTATGAAAAATATATTCTGCGCAGTGACTTCTTGAATTCGAATGACAATAAGCTTTACTCCCAGGCAAGAAGCTTTTGAGAAGCAGTGCATGAATTGTGTTATTTACTCTGCTATGCTTAAATAATTCCTTTTGTTTCCACAGGCCGATGCTGGCTGGATGCCTTGGAGCTTGCCCTGCGTTGCTCCAGCCTCTTCCGGCTCAGTGCCTCCAAGCAGGGAAAGGAGGGAGACGTGAACTGCTCGAGTGACTCCGCGCATGCGGGGCTCAACCACCTCTTGCACACCAGTGCTATGTCAGACCAGGAGTTCTTCCAGTAAGATGGGGCACTTACTCCTTACTGCCCAGAGAGGTGGCACATGGCTCAAACTTGAGCGTAATCTAGCCAGAGCCCACCGAGGAAATCTGTTTAAAAACCAGCCTATGTGTTCTGCTGCTGCATCCCTCACTAATAATATATGGGCTAGGTGTTGCCACCTAAGGCTTGAACACACGGGCTGGGGGAAATCTCAGCTGTGTTTGTTTGTACACATACAACTTTCTTCTGTCCCCTGCTTGAGCCAAAATGGTGTCTGGGGATGCCAGCATGAAAAATGGCTTGCCTGAGTAAAGATTGCAGAATCTAGCTGCTGTAGTTACACAGACAGTCACTAACAATGTCTGTGTGATGCTAGCACATATGGCTCTGAGTCTGATCTATTTTTTAATAATGTGTACTCTTCCCTAGTAATACTGTGTTATAGTCAGCAGAGTGCACACACTGCATCCTTAGTTTTGTAATGACTTTCTCTCTCTGCAGGGGTTTTGAGGGGTGTCCAATTTCTTCCTCGATGAATCAGATAAATTTTTACATAAGGGGGAAAAAGTCCCCACAGCCTCCTTTCTATTCACATTCCTGATACTACTGCAGCATTTTGGAACATCAAAGCTCTGTACACATTAAAAAGCCCCAGGCCTTTCTGTTGCTTATAGCTGAATAAGCAACTTCAAGAATCCTCCTGGTATAGACATTTGGCCTTTGGAGTGAGAACTGGGAGAGGTAGTGTCTATTTCTGGTTCTGCTGATTGGAATTTGACTTTCAGAGCTCACAGCAACACACTATCAGTTATGCAGTTTCTAGGGTAGCAATTCTTGCAGTCTGCAAAGATGATGCCTTGCAGAGCAGGAACTCACCCTTAAGAGGTTTTCTTGGTCTCTGTTATAACAACAGCAGGGGTCTGAGTCCTCTTCAGAGTGTGAAGGTACCTCTGGCACCATGGGACCAAAGGGGTGGCAGCATTTCAGCCTGCCCTTTGCCCTGATAGGTTCTGGTAATCCCAGCAAGTGTTCTCCAGTCCTGCTGTTCAGGTTTTTATCTAGAGTTTGAAGAGAGCTTTACTGAAAAGCAGTGGGAGAAGAAAAGGAAATCTAATATCTTACCACATCATGTACCCTAGTACTTGTGCTTGTGGGATTCTTTCATAATACTTTCCTTATGCCTGGGAGTCTCTGTGCTCTCTGTGATAATGAATTCAAGAATGCAGTGGACTTGTTTTTTGGCTGATGGATGTGTGTACAGAAACATACATAATATTAAAATGGAGCCTGTGGCACAGAGAACATTCAGGCAAACCCATGGCTACTGTAAGCTGATGCAGAAGATAGGGTTAAAACTGTAGTAAAGTATTTCCTCAGAATATGATGTGTGAATGATGCTTAAGTGATGCCTCTATTTCACCTCTTAGTTGTTCAACGTTAAAAGCCCCCTTGAAATATGGGACTCAGTAGTAGCAACACACATGGCAGAGTTTTCAGCAGGATAGAGTACCCACAATTGTAATCAGATATTTCTTACAGGCTCAAATTTTAGCTGAGTCTGGTTCAAGCTGAGTGTTCAGCATGTGGTTGTCTGGACAGTACATTCTCCTTTCTGAGTCCTACCTCTGTTGGGAATGTGTACCCAAATTTCCCAGTGCTTAAAGCCCAGGGGAGTTTGAGGGTTGCAGGACAGGAGGATGACTTGCTGTCATCCCTGAAGGAATGAAGAACATTTAAATAAGGGAGAATGCAAAACCCAAACTGTGCAAGTGCTGAGCAAAGTGTTTTTGGTTTGCCAGTGACAGTGCCTTCCTCACAGGGATTCAATCATTCTAATTAAATGCTTTCCCTACAGGGAATCTTACCAATTAAATTGGCATGCAGTTGTTAGGGGGCCAGTTAATTACATTTAACTCTATCTTCAAATTAGCCAAACTACTCTGTCAAGAACAGAAAAAGAAAGGGAAGATGATGGATATTATAGGGAGAACAAAATCCCCTTGGGAGCTGGCAAAAGCAGATTTTCTGTTGAGCCAAAGTTGCATTTGTCTGCTGGCTGCTTTTCTCCTTTCCTGCTGAGAAACAAATCAAGATTATATAGTGATTTCAAAATCCATGTCTTCAGTACCATATAAAAATGAGAGAAAACTGGGTGAGGGAATCAAAGGCTTAAGTACTGTGTAAATCAGTGATTTTAGACAAGAGACTTTTAGGGCACCAGGCACTTCTCTTTTTAATATTAAGTTGTATTTCTTGTGGATTCCATGTCTTATCTCCAGCAGCCCCAGGAATCTGGCTGGTTACTTGTTTGCAAAAGCCAAAGTTTTTTATTTGCTTTGTGTAGAAGAGCAGTATCAAACCCAAAGAAGTCCTGGTCACCAACTGGTGTTTCCAGGAATGCCACTTAGAGAATAAAGCACTGCTGTAAGAGAACTATAATATGCTGAAACAGTAAATTAGCCATGAAAAGTGTCAGGTTACCCATGTTCATGGTGGAAATCCAGTGCTGACTTTTAGCATAGTCATTTTCCCCCTCAGCTTTTAGAGTCTGGTCCAATGTCATTGGAAGCCCCTGGGAAGTCTTTACATAGATTGGTTGGCCAAGCTCATGGCATGGCATTTGTTTTTAGCATATCACACATATTCAGTGGTGATTCTCTGTGGAGGAAGAATCTGGGTGCACTTCAGCATCTCATATTTGATCCTCAGAATGAGAAGCATTCCCTTTGGCTCTCCAGAGTGGCTCCATGGCTCTGGATGTATTAAGTCTTGCCTTGTTTGTGGTGGTGGGTAATCAGTGCACAGTTGAGTGGAATTTCAAATTAATCTCATTTCCCTCTTGGACTAAATCTGAAATCCTTAAAAAATACTAGGGTGGGGGATGGTGGTGGTGGTGAGAGAAAACTAATAAAAGAGTAATTTACTCAGTTAAAATTCAAATATTTCCCAAATGTGAGGCAGGTGACATTGGAAAACTTGCTCTTTTTACAAATGTGAAATAGAACAAATACTACTTCTCAGGCATGAACTAAAAGCCTCATAATGAACTGTTCTTTCAAGTATTTTTTTCCCCATGGAGGAGACTTTCAGTAGGTCTAGGAAGCAAAGCAACCACAGACAGCACTCACATGTTTACCTGACCATTGAAAAATTAAGAAATAAATTAGGTATTTAAATGATTAAAAACTAATATTTTCCTGGGAATACTATCCAGGAAACAACTGTGGTGAGGAATTGTGGGATAATGTCTCCAGACAGCTCTCTCCTCATCTTTTTTCTGCTTTATTATTTTAAATTCATGTGTGTGTAATCTGTGTCTCCAGTGTATTTGGTTATCAGTCATTACATTTGCTGCCTGCTGGCTAAAAAAGAGAACATCCTGGCACTAGAACAATGAAGACATATAATGTCTGATAGCAAATTATTAGTGCTGGTCATTGACTCTGATTTATGACTCTTAGTTTTATTGTACAGTACAACTGTCAATTAAAAAACCTTGTGATTTGTATATATAAACACTTTATATGTGTATATATATGCAGACATACATATATTTACAAATGGAATTCAAAGAAAGATTTTCTTAAGGCACAGAAAGCTGTAAGATGACACTTCCAAAAGAACTCTAGAAACTGGGCTCTGCCAGAAACTGAGCTGTGGCTGTCACAATGTGGCTTGCTTGGCAAGTTAAAAATCATGAGCTTATTTCAGTGCATAGTTGGAAGTTGAGATCTTCTGAAAAGCTGATGCCAGTTCTGCATTTTGATTCTTCTGTTGCTTTTTTTTTTTTTTTTAATTTAATCTGGCTCTACCTAGCAATGCCTAATTATCTTTTTAAAATAGAAAATAACAAAAGCAAGGAAAAGCAAGGGTGGGAACTTTCAGCATTCATCCTTAGTAAAAATTGGAACATGGCCAGAATGGCCTGAGAAAATGCCCATCATAGAGAAGCTTGATGCTTGACAGAACATTCCCATGTACTGAGAAATCTTGGAGAGGAAGACAGTCTGCAGGAAGTTACAAAACTCTTCAAGATCCAGGGCCTGTTTAGATTTTCTGGACCCCTTTGTATAGCTGGGAATGTTTTTTTATTGCTCTATGCAAGAGCAATTTTTCATGAGGTCTCAGTTAAGAAATTTTCAGAGGAAGGACAAGCTGAGAAGTTCAGCAAATGGGAGCTAGGCCAGGCTATGGAAGAGGTAATGTGTCTGCAGACACATATGAATAAGGAAAACTGTTTCCCATGATAGATACCACTTGAAAAAAGTTCATTTAGTGGGTACTTTTCTGCACCTGATCTTTGGCCTGTGCAATCATGTTTGCCATCTGTCATATGAATAGCTTTTTCAAGTGGAGATGCTATAGGTTACTTGAGAGAGAATTTTTGGCATTCTCTGAAGTCTGGATCATGGAGCATGAAGCTTGTTACACCTTCCATGCTTTCCCTTAAATGCTGTTATAATTTGGGAGTTCTTACCACATGCAGTTGTCCACTCCACGCTTTCAACTCTGTTCTTCCACACAGCATCATCTGGGGGAAGCACATTCCCCCAGAGGAAGGAATGGATGAGGAAAGGGGTATGTGTGTGAGAAAATACTTGCTTCTATTCGTTTTTAAATTTGTCTTTTCTAGTGTAGGGCTGACTTAGGACCACCCTCTGTTGAAATAAAATAGCAATAGCACTGAAAGGAAAATGTATCCCATAATGTTATATTTTTCATATGGGCTGCAATCCACTGATTTCTGTAAAGGGAAAAATCTCTCCTGGTGGTTGCTTCAGTTCTCTTATCAGCAGTGTAGAGTTGTTGGAGTGCACTTGCTCTGTATCCCTCTGGTCTGTGTGCTCCCATCTGGAGACAGCAGCAGGGCTGTGGAAGGGTGGGTAAATGGAGCTGGCACATTTTGAAAAGTGCAGTTTGGAGGTGAAAATTATGATGAAAATCACTCTTTCTATGATAAAACCCTTGTTATTCAGGAAATCAATGTCGAGACTGTCCTGGTGTGCATACCCTATTCTGAGTCCTGGGATTGTTTTAAATGTGTTTTAAAAGCCTTAAGCAACATGGCTTTGTAAGTCAAACTGAAGCAAGTAATGAACTGTGTGTTGCAGGCTGAATGAATCAACCCTGGAGAACAACCACCATTTGGAAAACGATGCTTTTTCGGACAAGTCAGAGAGAGACAACCAAGAGGAGTCAGAGAACGAGGCCCACGAGAACAGCCGGAAGACAAATGAAAGTGAGAGTGATCAGTCAGAAATGCAGGGAGAGGTCTCTCCAGGAGGGAAGGGGACCACTTACATTGAACAAGTCTATGAAGAATTTGGAGAGGTAAGAAAAGAAAAATCTTGATTGCTGCCTGTTCTGTTAAAATGTCTCTGTTCATAGTATTTGTCCTTCAGCCTTTAGCTATAGGCAGGTTACAGCCAACTTTATGAGTTCCAGTGTTTTACAGATAAAGCACAGCACAGTTTTCTGCTAAATTACGTGGTGTTATGTGCTTTAATAATTCTGCATTATGAACAGCAACTCTGCTACTGTGCTTTGCTGTGTTTCCAGCATGAGTGATTGCTTTAACCAGTTATTGCATTAAAGATCTGCACAGCATTGGCACATTCATGGAGCCAGCAGGAGGGGGGATTATTATCCTAGGCATGTGTCCTGGCCAATTAGGGCACTCACTCCTTGTGTGATACAAAATATGACACTTCCCTTTTTTATTATGCATGGAACATCCCTTTTTTTGTGTCTGAATGGAGCATTTGAGGCATTTGATTGCTAAATGCCAGTTGCTTATCTGAAAGCCATTTCTCATGACATTTAACAGCAGGAGGATGCATTTCTGTTCCACATAAGAGCCTTGCTAGCTGGTGTCACTGTGATACCTCAGAGGAAGGCAGTGGTAGAGAGCTGGGGCAGCCAAGTGTGCTGTGTGAGAATTGGTCTGAGCAGGCAGCAGAGGAGCTCTGCTCTGAGCACTCATTTGCCTGCTGCTTTGAACAAGGAAGCTGATGTCTTGCTGGTGCTTTAAAGAAACACACTGCTGGGAAGCTGTTTTTTCCTTAGAGTCACAGAATTGTAGAACGATTTACATTGGAAAAGACCCTTAAGATCAAGTCCAGTTATTAACTCAGCACTGCCAAGTCCACCACTAAACTATGTCCCTCAGCACCACATCTACATGGCTTTTAAGTCCCTCCAGAGATGGTGACTCCATCACCATCTGTTCCAGGCCTGTTCCAATGCCAGACAATCTTTTTATTGAAAACATTTTGCTAATATCCAATCTAAACTTCCCCTGACATAGCTTGAGGCCACTTCCTCTTCTCCTATCACTTGTTACCTGGAGAAGACACCAACACTCACCTCTCTGCAACCTCCTTTCAGGTACTTCAAGACAGTGATAAGGTCTTCCCTTACCTTGTTTTCTTCAGGCTAAACCACCCAAGTTCCCTCAGCTGCTCCTCACAGGACTCGTGCTCCAGGCCCTTCACCAGCCTCTTATGCTTTTCTTTCAATGTTTTCCTGAAAGTGTACTACTAATATTGACGGAAAAAATATATTCAAATATATCCTAATTACACCTAGCTTCTCTTCAGTGCATTTTTTTCCCTCAAATCCTCTTGCAGACAGGCAAATGGCAACTGGGTTCAAACAGGAGATTTTGAATATAGATAAGTAGCTACGCAGCAGCAAAATGAAAGCAAACATAATTTCTGTCAGCTGCTTATTCTGAAATGACCTTTCTTCACATGACAAACTTATCCTAGAAGTGGTGGTAGGGCAGGCTGGTATTTTGGTGTTTGGACAAACCTTACAGGCTACACTGATGTGTGTACGTGGGTGTGTGTGAGAGAAAGAGAGAGATCTCTGCAGTTTTACATTAAAGTAAGAAAAAAATGCACTACAAACCAAGTGAAAAAGATTGCATTTCTGTTGAAGAGTGACACTTCGTGTGGCATTAAATAACTCTCTCTGTAGTGTGTCTGCTCAGGCACAAGTAGCATCCAGTGGGCTTCCAAAAAGAATTGCCATGTGGCCTTGGCCACTGGGTGTTTTGTAAGATTTCTTCAGGAGGTGGGGCTGTCATCACCTGGGCCACACAGGTAGGACAGGTTGTTGAGTCTGAACTCACTGATGGAAGGAATGTAGAGAAGAATAGGTTTTGTGCAATGATGTAACTCCCCTGGGGTGGAGATGTATCAAGGGAAACACCTGCCAGTAGTAATGTCAGTCCTCATCTTAAACTGCCCTCAGCCTGTGTGTGCAATTCAGGTGTGGCAGCACAAAGGTCACAAACTGGCACTGTTACATTTTCAGCTTGGCTTTGAGGGCTCATTTTAGAGGTGTGCACGTGGGTAGGTAGGTGCATCGCTGTGCTCTTGGAACGTGTTTGTGCATTTGGCAGTTTTGCCTTGTTTGCAGATGGAACGTGAAGGCAGAGACAGGTGTCAGAAGAACTTTGAGATTGCAAAAGTTGCTCTAGAATACAAAATAGACACTTTGGTAGGTAGATTGATAACAGAAAAAAAAAAAAAACATTTTTTCCAAGCTTGTAGTTTAAACAAGTTATAAGAAGGGTTATTCTTTGAGGTTGTTCACATCTTCCTGCATCTTTTTCTCTTTCTATTTATGTCCATCCTGTGTGCAGTGATTCATCCTGAGTAACACTTTGTCCAGCAATTTCAACATGGCATTAATTTATATTGACAGTACATGCACACTTGAGAGCCTGGATAAGTAATGAGAGTTCTGGCAGACCTCTGCATTGTGAGCCCTAGGTGATACTGTGGTATTCCATTTCTCCTTGGAGGTTCAAGGTGTGCGTTGCATCAGACAGTCAAAAGAAGAATTGTACAAAAATTGAAAAGCAACAGAGTAACAGAGCTTTGTTGTTCCTCAGTTTGAAATTCCCTCAGCCTGCAAGCCCTGTAGGACTGGTAAATTTGCTGTGTCCGTAGGGCTGGGTGGGAGGCAACATGGAGGCAATGCTCAGGTGGTGAAAAAGAATGTTTAGTGATTGATACCACCTGAAAATCCTGTTGTGCTGTGCTATGCCCTCTCCCAAACCAAAGTCCATTTCAAAAGTGAATCTCTGCCCTTTTTCTCATAGAAATCTCTTGCCTAAAATCAGTAGAAAGCCTAAATATTCTCTTTCACTGTTAAATTATGATGCCTAGGATCCATTGAAATGGAATTTTATTTGAAATTTTACCTTCTCTAGTGGTGTGAAAGGCATGTTGCACATCTCATAGACCCATTGAATGCACAGGAACTACACAGGGCTGAAACCACAGCATAACCCCTGGCTTTTTTTCCCTACACTTCTACTGCAAAGGGCTCTGAGCGGCACTGGCAAGTGCTGGAGTTTTTGTGCCTCTCACCTGGCAGTGGGGCCCTTGCCATATTGACACACCAGTTTGTCTTGTCTAGAAGTTGCAGGACTGCATCTATTCTCTGTTGATTACTTCTTTACCTCCTACATTTTTCTACATCTATCCTAGTGAATCCTATAATCTCTCGTTTGTGGAGAATGGGACTGAGAGGAGCTGCTTCTGTGCCTCCCCCAGGCCACAGGGGTGCTGTAACAGCTCTGGGCATGTCCACCCCTCCTGAGGGTCTGCAGTGCAGAGTCACCTTAGCTAATGTTGGTCCATGCTGGCTGCTGGGAGCCCTGAGGTGTGTGGAGGCAGTGCCTCAGGAGTGAGCGCAACAGAGCCTCGTGCCAGCCTCCCCAGACACCCAGGGCTTTCTGCACCCCTCACTTGATTGCTTTGGGGATTCATTTCTCCTGAGACATGGCTGATGTCTCTCTGCAGTGGTGTAGGTGACATTCACCCTAGTGCCAGGGCCTGGCGTGCATGGATCCCAGAGAAATGCACCCACGGGGAATGGTTTTCCTGTTCCTGTCCTGAAGTTCCCTTTGCCTCTGTAGACAGGGGAGTCATCTCAGACAGAAACCGTCTCTGAGGAGAACAAGAGCCTGATGTGGATCCTGCTGAAGCAGCTGCGGCCTGGCATGGACCTGTCACGGGTGGTGCTGCCCACCTTCATCCTGGAGCCACGCTCGTTCCTTAACAAACTCTCCGACTACTACTACCATGCCGACCTGCTCTCCCAGTAAGCAGCACACACGGTGGGCCTGACCTGGGCACTTCTCCTGTATTTGTGAAAATATCTGTGTGTGTGTGTGTGCCAGAAAGGCTCCCAAATAATGCTGAGGTCACTGGCTTCCACATAGACCAAGCCAGGCACCAGCTGAAGTGGCTTTTTACAGATAGACTGCTGCCAGTGAGGGGCAAGGAAGGAATAATTAAACTCCAGACAAACCCACCTTTGCATATGGACGGGTTTGCCACTGTTGGCTGGAACTGATGGGAGTTCCGCCGATGCCTTGGAGTTTGCACAACAGAGCTGTGCCACCTCCTGGTGTGCTCGTGTACATACACGAACAGGGGAATAGGACAGAGAGCAACCGAAATTGTCAAGCACTTCTGTTCCCCAAAGCAATATAATTATCATGGTTGATAAACAAATAGGAACATTTTTTAAAAACATCGATGAGAGAGGCCTGCTGGGAGCAACAGAGTCAAAAATAGGAAATGTTCTGCTTCCAGATAGGACCTGCCTTCTGAATGAGATATGCCTAGTGGATTGTAAAACCAGGATGTGCAGTGTTCTAATAGTAGCACTAGTTACTCATTTTTGTTCCACTTTCTCTGGGTAATTACAGAATCATGGTATTTTCAAGCCTTGGTTGTGGTATTTGTACCATCTGAAGTTAAAGAAATAGTTCTCCTCAGTGCTGATATGTAAGAAGACTTCAAGAGGTTTGGAGGTTTTGATAAAAAAACCGTTTGATTTGTGGTTTGGGTGATCCTTTTAAATGAATTTTGCAATAATTTTCCCAAATTGATTTTTAAATCTGACTAAATAGTTGGAAATACCAGGAATGCCTTTGGTTTGGTTTACTTCCTGCTTCATCTTTGAGCATTGTTTGGAGGTGTTTACTGAGATGACTTTTTGAAGTCCCTTCCAACCTGAAGTATTGCATGAAATCTCAAAGTACTGATAGTGTTCATGGAGCACATCAGCCTTAAAGATCTTTTATGAAAGAGGAAAACAGAGAAAAAGAGACCAAAAAAAAAGTCTTGGATCTTGATGGTGTAGGTTTATTTTTATGACTCACACTGTTCTACTAGCTGTGACTCAGTGTGAGAGGCAGTCCCACATTAACCTGATATCCAATATCCAATCAAACCTGATACACTCCAGAAATGTTATTGGTGTTTTTCCAGAAATGTGGGGCAAAGGATGCCACTTTTTAACAATTCGTGTTGTGCGATGTACGTTACTAAAAATATATATATTTCTGCTGGGAGACACCTTTTTCACTGGCAGCAGCACAGAAGTTTCTTCCCTTTAGTTGTGGGGAAATAGATTGAAATTGATGTTATTATACTGCTAAGGAGCTAATGTGATGTGTGACCAGTATAAAGAAGGTTTTATGTTCTGTTCTGCAGGGCTGCCCTTGAAGACGATCCGTACACCCGAATGAAGCAAGTTCTGAGGTGGTATCTGTCCGGCTTCTATAAGAAGCCAAAGGTAAAATGAGGCATAAAATTGGGGTTGTAATGGGCATTGAAATCTTCTGCTGTGGTTTTGTTTAATTTCTCTATTGCCTCTCCTTTGAGACTTTACCTCTTTTATTGCTCAGAAGACTTTGACCATTACTTTTAACTGGAGTTGCATTTGGTTTCAGAGTAGACAGTGAATGCAAAATAGGGGCAATCAACCTCATGAGGCAAGAGCCTTTGCCCTGGACAGTTAGAAAGTAAAACTGGTCATTGACAAGTAACATGCCCTGGGATGCAAGGTTTTTCCCTTTGCTGAAAGCAGGTCTCCTTTCTCTTTTCAGGCCAATTAGTACCACTGTGCCATGTCCCCACATCAGTGTGCTGTGTATAGTAGCAGCAATAATAAAGTTTGATCATCTTGTAAGGCTTTGATTGGGCAATATTAAATATTAAAATGGTGAGAATAGCAGATTAATCCATGGCTCGGATGAGAAGATTTGATTAGATGGATATGTAACAAGTTCTTCAGTTTTTATTCTTGTGATTGACTTTGTGTAAAACATCCAAGAAAAAATTACTGTATTGTTTTGTGGCCATCTGTAGCACTGGATTGCAAATCTTCATTTGTAGCAGGTTTTGATTACTTGGTTTTTCAGGGAATAAAAAAGCCATACAACCCTATTCTGGGAGAGACATTTCGCTGCTGTTGGTTTCACCCCCAGACGAACAGTCACACATTTTACATAGCAGAACAGGTAAGTTGCTGTTTGGATGCTCAGCTGTTGCCAACACCAACCTGCTTTCACCTCCATGCACAGAAACACACTACTTGTCTCACCCTAGGAGAGGAACCTGGAGCTCTGTGTAGACAGGCAGAGCAGAACCTGGGGTAAATTGGCTGATCTTTTTTCTTTGCAGATTTACAGAAATTATGTGAGGCTTGGTGGGCACTCGAGACTACAACAGCAGGTCTCCCATATATAAGTTTCTTCAATAAAGACCTTTTCCATGGAATTCTGCCCTACTGTTATCTTATTGTTAATAAAATGGGGGTTATGTTGCCTCTGTCAAAAGGGGCATAGAACACACAACCAAATCCTTCCATCTTTTTATTTCTAAACTTTCCTTGGTGATTTTAATAGGAGTAAATTTAGGGCTTATCTCTATGTCTTTGTGATTAAATGAAGGACAGAGTTCATAAGTTAACTGACCTGACAAAGTGTAGTTTGAGATTTATTGTGTTAATAAAGGAATCTGAGAACCATGTGGTCTTTGGTAAAGGGACTCCCAGTTTCACATACATTTTTCCCTGATTTGATCAGATAATTTTAGCTTTGTTAAAAATTTTATTTCAACCACTGCATGCATTTCATGGAGGTTATTCAAATGCTGCACTAAAGTTCTGCACTGTTCTTTTATTGTCTTGAAAACCTTACACTCTACCTGTTGGCTTGAAAGTGATCTCATGTGCACAAGCTCAACAAAATACAGGGTGGGGGAAAAAGATTAGATGTATAATACTCTCATACATAATGGTGTCATGTATTGTGTTCCCCCTTTATTCTGCACCCCCCACTCTGCTTGGCCTGTGCAAACTGCTCTAAATGACCCCTGCCTGTTTTTGTCCTAGGTGTCCCATCACCCACCAGTGTCAGCTTTTCACGTCAGCAATAGGAAGGATGGATTCTGCATTTCTGGCAGCATTCTAGCTAGGTCCAAGTTTTATGGTAAGGCATTAAGTCTAGGCCTCTCTCAGGTAATGTTGTGGCATCAGTTTTGGTTTGTTTTTCAATCATCCCAGAGTATGTTGAGAGTTAAGAACAAAGAAATGGTTGAAATTCTATCATTGGGATAGCCTAAGTCCTTGTCTTGGCTCTCCTGGGTCTTCCCCATTTCCACAATTTCAGTGTGACACCACTCTGATGTTAAAAGAAATAAAAAAATCAGAGAGAAAGACNAATTTCAGTGTGACACCACTCTGATGTTAAATAAAAAAATCGGAGAGAAAGATTGAGAGCTTTAAAAATTTGTTTTTTCAGAAAGCAAAGGCTCACCATAATGTATGGGATTGCTTGTATGCACTTGGTATGTGCTCATGGATGTGTTACATTTCAGCTCTCTGGCACTAAACCAACAAACACAAACGTCTCTGAATAGATTTGAACCTTTATCTGGCTCCCAGACTCCTGTAGGGTTTTGAAGGTCCCCAGACCTTCAAAATGTCCTCTAGTCATTTAATATCAATGGAAACAGCACAACTCCAGGCTCTGAAACACTGTTGTTCTTTAAAATCGATTTTTTTGTTTAGACAAACATTTTGTAATTACTGTCCTCTGCTAAGTGTGTTTGCCAAAACACTTTAAGATAGTCTTTGCTGTCCTTCTGGCAATTTCATTTGTTATTTGGGATCATCCCCTGTTGCAGCAGGCCTTTCATTAGGGGTCAAAATGAGCCAAGACTCAAGACACAGACTCTCATTTATAAATGTGAAAAGGGTCCTGGTTTATTCTTTATAACTTAGCCATCCTGACTCTGACTACAGCAAGCTCCTGCTGTTGGCTTCTCCGGCAGACTGTGACTGGTGGCTATTCCTGCTGGAATATGGCTGCAAGTATTTCTTTGCTGCCTCTGACCGCAGGCTTTTACCGAGCTTAACTGTGACTGCAGGCTCCAGCAGCTCCTCTAACTCTATCAGACCCAGCCTGACCTCTCAGCAGATCTTTCGTAGCAACAACTCTCTTCCTTGTTTTGTTCTTCTTCCTCAGGGCTCCTCTATCTCCTTAAGGTCTTCTTTCTCTAGGCCCTCTTCCTCAAGGATCCCCCTGATCGGCCAACTCAACCCTTTTATCACACTTTGTTAGTCACAGCTGTGACCCATTGAGGGCAAGGCTGTTCTTCTTTGGTAATTAGTACAACATTTGTTCTTCTTTGGAAATTAGTTAAACTCTGGTAATTTGTACAACATTAGTACAAATCAGGGGCAAGGTTACTTGTAATCCCTTCTTCTACACTTAAAATCCACAATCAGAAAAGCTGTGAGAACTGGAGGACCTGAGAAACTTCTAAGCTCCCACTAATGACCTGTTAAATCTACTGCTCTTTCTCCAAGAGGGGCTAAATGCCAGGGCAAGTAAGAGCAGCAGTTTGTTAGAGCTGCCTGCCTCCAGCTGTGTATGATTTGCAGGGTCCTAAATTTTGAGCATTTCATCTCTTCTTTCATTAGTGACCTACATGTAAATGGAAATGCTTTTTCTAAAGTAGGAGGAGGGGCGGCAAAGTATAACATTAATTTTTTAATGTATGTGGTTTTGTTTTTTTTTTAATTCTAGGCAACTCACTTTCTGCATTGTTGGATGGGAAAGCAAAGCTTATATTTCTGAGCAGAGGGGAAGACTATATAATCACTATGCCATATGCCCACTGTAAAGGTAAGGCATGACTCTTCAAATATGAAGCAAACAGTGTAACAAAATGGTGTCTCACTGACTAACTTTGCACTGGCTCTCCCCTCTCAAGCAGATGACATGAGTCACAGCACTCAGCAGGACACCTTCAGTAATCCTCACTGAAGTCTTTCTGGTTTACCTGTGCAGTCCAAGAGAGAATTAGGCCCATCAGTGTTAGTTTTCACACTATGCAGAAACAGAAAAATACTGCATATATGCACTGCAGATAAGATGAAAATAACAAGGCTACATTTCTGAGCTTCTTAGGATAAAAAGTTTTTATTATGTTAACACTGAAATTGCTTATATATTTTCTGGCTTTTTGAGGATAAAGGAAATTGCTGGCTTCTCTTGCTATTTGTTTGTTACTCTAATCATTGTACTTCTCAGAGTATTAGCTGCCTCAGTGAGGTTGGCATCTGCTGCTGGTGAGGCTTTGCTCTGTGGAGCCAGTGTGTGCTGAGGCTGGGGCATGGCTGCTGATTCACTGCTCCTCAGGAAGCTCTGTCTGCATCATTTCCACCACAGAGTTAAAATCAGCAGTCAAATCCAGTTTTGGGGGTTGAGTATTTTTTGATTTGGCACACTGACTTCTAAGTTTGTATTTAGAAGAGCCTGGGTGCCTGAAAACAGTAACCTCATAATATCTTGTCCTCTGTGAAGTATTCCTGTGCATAAATCTTCTTCTCACCAATTTTTCTTTTTCTGCAAAAGACCTTCAACAAATGGTAAACATGTGTAAAAAGTTCCCTGCATGACCTCTAGTCTCCCAGATGCTGGTGAATCCTGTTACAGCTTCTTTCTTCTTCACTCACCCTGAGAGAACTGACTGGGTCTGTTTAAGCACAAGTATGAATGAGGTTGCTGGGCACAACTTCATTTATTTTTCCTGTCCCACTTTCAGCTTGCCACAGGTGCACCTATGAGTCAAGCTATTTCCTAGCTGGTGTTAGAAGTGGGGAATACAGAGGGGGAGATTCTTCATGTTTATAGTAAACAGCCATTTCCTAGAAACCTCTGGTTCTGTCTTTTCAAAACTTTAAGCCAAGTGATGAATTTCACAGTGTGTCAGCAAGAGCCAGGTTGACTCGAGAAAGCAGGTTGCTTCCACTGAGGCACCTCTTAAGCCTCTTTTTTTTCCTTTCAGGACTTTTATATGGTACCATGACAATGGAGCTTGGAGGGAAAGTTACCATTGACTGTGAGAAAACTAACCACAGGGCAGAACTGGAATTCAAGCTAAAGGTGAGATACATTGTGACCTTATTTTGAGTGTGTCTCAGGCTTGTCACTGTGCTCCAGGTAGGGTTTGATCATTTCTGTACCAACAATATATGTGAGCACCAGAGCAAGGCCTGCCTGGAGAGAAGGTGTCACCCTGCCATCAGTTTTGCCTCGTGCTACTCAAACTGACCCCAGGAAGCCTTAGTTTTACATCACTTTTTCACTGCAGCTAGCTACTGGCCAAATTTTGCTCTGAAAGTTTGGCAATGACATGTGGCTTCTGTTTAAGCAGCGATAATAAGTTTTGCTTGCAAAATATAGTGAGTGTACAAAGAACTTGGAGGCAAGTTAGGATGTGGATCTTGGGGGTAGCTCTCCAGCAGCCATCACATCTGTACTTGTACCTTGCAGGCGTTGTGGTGAGCTGCACCTTGTGTTTCTCAGGGCCACAGGACCTTGCCCTGATGGTAAGGTGAGAGCCTGCTGTCAGGCAGCAATTCTGAGTGGCTGGCACACTGGCAAGTCCTGCACTGACTTGTTCATGTAGCTAGTCCCTCCCCTGGAAAGCCTGGTGATGCAAATTCATGGTATGCACAGAAAATGGAGACATCTTTGAGCATTCCTGTTATCACATGTGTTAAAATTTAGGAGAGAAAATGATAACCTGTAACTTTCTTTGGGCAGTTCACTTGAGTTTTAAGGAGCATCCTTTTCTCTTCTGCTCCAACAAACAATTTCTTGCCTGAGCATAAAATGAAAGGAGAACTGAGAGACTGCAGGAGTTCAGAGTTGCAGCCTTAGCCAATATAAATGTGAAAGATCACTGGAGTTAGGGGAATCTTTTGTTAACTGTGAGTTGCTTGAGGGCAATAATATTTTTCTGTCATTATTTCCCCTATGAAGGAAACTCTTGCCTCCTGTACTTCCCTGACATTTGCACATACTTGTCTTTAAAGCCAGTTTTCCCATAGGCCTGGTGTACTGTGTTGAGGCCAGTGGGATATTTCCCTGACTTGGGTGTCATCTCAAACCTACAAACACTTTAGAGCCTAAAGTGCTTCTTTTCTGGCTTGAAAACAGTATGATTCATCCAAACATGGTTCAGAAAGGTCCCCATGATGTAATTACATGCTCTGCTTTGAGCATTTCCTAGCTGTCTATTTCAGTAGAACTGTGGGAAGTTGCAGGTAAACCCCTTAACTGTGTTTTTAATTTAGATATGTACCAGTTCTCTGCTGGATTGCAGAGACTGATGTTTAAGATACATGTGATTATTTTATCCATGGGTGTTGTGTGAAATTTGGGGTTATATTGTTATTTAACATACACACACACAAAAGTTTGTCTGCACAAATGTTTTCAGAAAGTGCCTGCTAAAATGTCTGAAGAAGTGTATTCTGTGAATAGAAGAGCAGCTCACACTCTCACTGGCATTTCCTGTGCTTGGCAGCCAGGAGATGGGTGGAATTTTCCATTGTTCTGGGATTTTTTTTTTTTTCCTTGACTGTGGAAATACCCTTTTTTTTTTTGGTTTGTGGGGATTTTTTGCTGCTGACCAGAGTTTCTTCACACTGGAGACTTGACACACGTGATGTCATCAGCAGTGCCACACTGCTGTTGCTGTCCCATAAGCAGGAAGAGTCACCACTAGTGTTGCTCCTTTTCTTTGCTCAAGGGTGCAAAGGCTGTGATTCTGGACAGTGGGAAGGGGTTGTACACTTATCCTGATGTCTGGCTGACAATAAATAAATGTATTTCCAATAAAGATGAGTGTTGCACTCCTGAGTGTTAATGCACCTCAAGGCTTATCTCCCTACCTGCAACTGCAGTGTTTGTGGTATTACAAACAAAAGGAAGGGGGCACAATGGGAGACAGTCAGAACCCATGTTAGAATTCATTCTGCCTTTCCCCAGAAATACTGGAAGTCAAGTAGTTGCACTTTCCTTCCCTCTGTTGCATCTCTGTGTTTGGCTCCCTTCCAGTCCTCACTAGACTGACCGTGTTTGCTGTTTCTCTTCTCCCCTGACAGCCCTTCTTCGGTGGCAGCACGAGCATTAATCAGATCTCGGGGAAGATCAAGTGTGGAGAAGAAGTGCTAGCGAGTCTCACTGGACACTGGGTAACACTTGATAATCGAAGTTGCTGACAGGTTATGAGCCCGTGGCTGCAGGGTTCAAGGGGGGGCTGGCAGCCTTGGCAGGCTCCCTGCACTTGAGTGGGCACTGGGAGGGCCCTCTCCTGCCTCTTCCCACCAGCCCCAGGGCATGCAGGCAATCACAGCCCGGGCCACACCTCTTCAGGTACCTCTGGAGGTCATTTACACTTCACTAGTCCCATCCATCGGCAGTGTGAGGAAAGCTGCACTCCCAGAGCCTGAGGAAGCTGGGAACAGTAGGGGGTTCTCCATCAGAGGCAGTGGGTCTGTATTTAGGGTCATTTAGACCATGTAGGGTCTGAGGCTTAGGGCATGCACTGATGGCAGGAGATAGTGTGTATTAGCTGTGATTGCAAAGGCCTTGAGGCTGCCTTTTGTCTGGTGTGTTCAGTACTTCCCCAGTTAGACTGGGATTCAGGGAAGAACTTAGGGGGTTTTGAATTCATTATTTTCACAGCAAATCTTTATGGTAGAAGACAGTTACTCCCCTGTTCATCAGCTGAGGGACAGAGACATCGATTTGGTGAGGGTGTTATCTCTATGGCCAGCTTGGAACAGTCAGCAGAGCACCTGGCACCTTTGTGCTCCCAGTATACACAAGTGATTCACTCAGAGGCAGCCTCAAGCCAAAATCCAGCAGGAATAAAGTTGCATAGTGAATGATGCAGTTTAATTTTGATTGGAACTCCTGGTACCTGAAACAAAAGCAGTGAGCCTTGGCTTTGAGCTGGACATCTGGGTATTTCTCTGAGCAACATTTGGGCATCTACATCATCATTGCAGTTGGTCCGTGCTCCCTTGCCAGTCTATAGAAATTGCCATTTCTGAGACAAGATTTGTCTCATCTGAAGGAGATATTTAAAGTAGGCCAGGTGAAATGTGTCTGGATAAAGCCCTTACTACAGTGAGGTCCTAACCACAGTGTAGCCTTTGGTACTGGACTTGTCCAGTCAGGACAAGTGTTATGTTTTTTTACATAAAAAGCTAATCACCATTTTGAAATTGGGAGATTTTCCCTTTCTAAGCATGTACAAGGGATTTGCTCCATTCTGAGCTCCCTGTCCAGGATGAGCCCTGTCAGTGGTGAGTTGTGCTGGGCTGTGGAGTACCTTGTCTGCAGTGGGACCTGCCAACACCACCCCTGAGAGCCCATTGTCCAGGGGCTCTCCTGAGCCACAAGGTTGAGTGCTGCTCAGCTTTCAGCCTTCTGCTTATGCTCTCCTCCCTTGATCTTTGTCCTGGTTGTTTGTGGTGCACAAACTGTAGTGATGTATAAAAGAAGTTAAATGGCTTTGGGATGGTGTCTCTGTAAGCTGCTGCTTGCAGCTGTGTGCTGTGAACAGAGGAGCTGCCGTGCCGTGGGGTAGGGACAGTGTCGGTTCTCCTCCCTCCCCTCTGGGAGTACTGGCCTGCTCTCCTGCTTTTCTCTGACACCATCCAGTTTTCTGACAGAAATCCTTGCATCTGAATGGTACATTCTCTGCCTCAGGACCTGAAAACCTACCTGAATAAAGAAGGGAAGTGAATCCCAATGCTTCTCAGTCCTAGGGTCACAGCAGCAACTGAGTGCTTGTATATATGCTTGTTAGAGATGCATGTAGTGGTGCTTGATAATGCCTGCCTACCTCATCCTTTCCACACTGGGGGTCTCTTGGGGACCTGGGATCAGTCCTGGAATTACCCTATTGGAACATGGGAGAGGAAGTCCTGAGGGAGACTTTGGAAAAAGGAGCTGGGCATCTTGTTTATATGTGCTGGGTGGGAGGAACACTGGTGAGAGAAGAATATCTTAGGGCTTCTGTGGGCACTCAGATCTGGGGACAAGACTTAATAGAGGGAACCAGGTCCCTTTCTACTCTGATTAATGATAAATAGTCAGTGTTTCTGGCAGTGCCTTGCCTCATTCATTTCAGAAACTTTCAGGAAGTGTTCAGTGAGATTTTATGGGATAGAGGATTGAAAGAAGCCTCCTAAGCAACAGGAATCCCTTATCATCATCCAGGAGTAGCTTCGATTTGTCAGGATTAATTTCTGCCTTGGTTTTCTGATTGTCATTAATTCATTTAATTTTCCCTCTCAGGATGGAGAAGTGCACATAAGTGAGCTGAAAAATGGGAACACAGAAATGTTCTGGAACCCGACCAGCGAAGTGCGAAGGCAGAGACTGAAGCGCCACATTGTGCTGTTTGAGGAGCAGACGGACTTTGAGTCAGAGAGGTAGGGAGCTCGGGGAACATCTCACTGCTGCTTCTCTCCTGGGAGCAGCCTTCTGATCAGCAGGACTCCTCCAATTCCTCAGCATAGTCCTGGAAAGGCAGTGACCTGCTTTGTCGGCACGTATTACCCAGACATTTACCTGTTTCTTTCCAGACTATTAACTCTGGAGTATTTCCGTGAAGTACAGCTCTGAAATCGACCTGGGCTGAGAAATAGTGGAGGCTACATTTTATCTGCTTAAAATAACAATTCTGCCTGGACTCCAGAGATTTCTGTAACTGCTGGAGCATTTTATAAAAGGGCAGGATGTCATCCTGAGGTTGGATACCTTGTTAAGAAGGGTTGTTTCAACCACAAGCTCTTAAAGTGGATGTAGGAATTGTGGGATGTCCTGGCATTTGCAGAGAAGTGCTTTGAACCACATAACAGGATTTTAGGAATGAATGTAATTAAACAGATGTTTAACCCTGCCTCATAATCTCAGCTGAGATCTCCAATGCAATCTGCACCAGGCTTTGTAGGGTGATCTAGGTTACCAAAAATGTTGTTCTGGCACATAACTTAGTGTCACGTTTGACCCTGGCTGGATGCCAGGTACCCATGAAAATTGCTCACTCACTCTCCTCTGCAGCTGGACAGAGGAGAGAAAATTTAATGAAGGGTTCATGAGTTAAGGACTCTGAGAAAATATTTGTCAGTTACCATTGAGGGCAAAACAGGCTCAACAATAAAATACATTTATTGCTAAAAAAATCAGAGATAATGAGAAGTAAAATAAACCCCTGAAACTACCTTCCCCTCACCCCTCCCTCCTTCATAGCTCTACCTTCTCCCCCAGTGGCATGAGAAAGGAGGGTGGGGGCTTCAATCAGTTCATCACCCATGGCTTCTCCTGCTGCTCAGGGAGAGGAGTCCCTCACTGCTGCACTGTGGAGTCCCTCCCACAGGAGACAGTTCTCCATTAACTTCTCCAACATGGCTCCATCTCAGGAGCAGCAGGTCCCTGCAAACTGCTGCAGTGTGAGTCCATCCCATGGGCAACAGTCCTCCCCAAGCTGCTGCAGCGTGGGTTGCTCTTCCACAGGGTCCTTCATGGACAGGCTGCTCCACAGGCTGCAGAGGAATCTGGGTTCTGGCACCTGGAGCACCTCTTCCCCCTCCTTCTGCACAGACCCTGGTGTCTGCAGGGCTGTTCCTCTCCCATGTTCTCACCCCACTCTTCTCTAGTCACAATTAAAACTGTGCCACAACCTTTCTTTTGATTTCTTCCTCAGTATGTCATCACAAAGGCATTACCACCATCCCAGTGTTGGCCAGCAGCATGTCCATATTTGGAGCCATCAGGACTCTGCCAGATGTTGTGGAAGCTTCTGGAGCCTTTCACAGAAGCCACCTCTGTAGCACCCCTGTTGCCAAAAACCAGGCCATGCAAACCCAATACACTTAGGAAATGGAAGTGAATAATGCACACTGTACAGTTGTTGAGCAAGAGTTGAGCAAAGTTATGTAGAGCTGGCTGGCTTTAATCAAGTTAGTTGTGCTTCCTCTCCACTACAGTCAGCCAGCACCAGCCAACATCTCAAGCCAGCACATGCAGTTGCTGCCTGGCTCTGCACTACATTGTGCACTTCTCTGTGGACATCTGATTTTGGTGTTGCATCACATCACCCTAAAAAGATTCCCCTTTTTATAGGTAAAGAAAGGAATTGTATGAAAATAAAAACACATGAAGATTTAGTTTGGACAGTGTTGCCTCAGGTTTTAGCTTTCATATTTTTCAGATTCCGTACTGCTTTAGTCTAGTACTTCTGAGTTAGTACTTCTGAGCTTCTTATTAGAAGATGGTAAGCTCTTTTCACAGAGTAGTTAGACAAAACAATTCCTTCTCCAGCTGGGGACCAAGGACAAAAGGTCCAATTTTCAGGCCCAAGAGTATAAACAACAGTGAAATGAAGAGAGAAAAACAAGAAGGATGGGACTTCATAAGCTAAAGTTATAACTGGACAATTAGCTTCAATATGCAAATGGACCAGAACTTATAAAAGTGTGAGACCCTGTGACTGGTGGTCCATTTTGTGACCATTTTGGGTTCATCTTGGGTGTAGCCCTGGCTGGGCTCTTGTGCTGCCCAAGGTGTATCCATTGAGGCCTTCTAATAAATACCTACTTTATTCTTTAAGTTCTATCTAGTCTCTGTTCTAGGTCAGCCTTCACAAGGCATCAACAGCAGTGGGCATTATGAGCAATAAAGTCTGTATTCATAACTTACAGAGCAGATGTGTTAACTCTGCAAAGCAGGGCAGACTGCAGTACGTTTATCTCTTAATCTTCAGAAGATTGTTTTAAAGGAGAATCTTGGTCTTGCAGGCAAAGAATCTCCAGTTCTCTGTTTACCAAAGTTTATGGCCAGAGCTGACTCCCTTTGCTGCATGAGAGATTAATAATGTTACATGCATCCAAGGGAAGGAGGAAAAAGGGAAAGTTCAGAGATCCCTAACAGACATTCCACCAAACTCCTTATTATGCTGACAGATGCATTAATAAATTGCTATCTAATCCAGGTTATATCCCACCTCAATTGCTTAGTCTTCCCTGCAGTGCTGAAAATTGCCTATTTTCACAATTGTTGGGGAATCTCTGAGGTTCATGCTGTTGTGCAGCTCACTGTGGAGGGTCTCATTGTCTGACACATGCAGCTCTTGATGGAGTAATTTGTCCTTGTCAAACAATTTTGTGCTGTGCCTCTAAGGTTCATAGAATATGGGGACTCACTCTTTACACCCCTGCATTCCTTAGGACAGGCTTTACACCACCACAATATGTTCTCAGGCTGTTATTTCACTCCTCCCTGCCCAGTCCCCATCACTGAGTTTCCTTCCTTTGTTTCTGGAAGAAATTATTCATTCACAGAAATAGGGAAGTGACTTGTTAAAAATGAAAGGAAGGCATTGCTCTGCATCCAGTTATTTATCTAAGAGGCTGCATTTTTGGAAGTGCTGTGTTAATGAATGGTAATAGAAATATGATGAAAGCTTCAGGATCACTTTTAAATTAAGAGCTTCACAGCAAGCTCCAAATTAAATGCAGTAATGAATTCATCTTCTAAATGGTGGACAGGTGTTTTGTGGAGCTGGAAATAATGGAACAGCTTGGATCTCCTGTGCACATTCTAAACACTAAAGCATACAGTAATATTTTGGGAGGGCTAGCTGCTAGTTGTGGGAACCCAGGGCACAGGGAATATTTCTCTGTCTGCTCTGAGGGGCCCTGACCCCCAGACTGACTTTGACCCTCACCCACAGAGAAAGCTTCCAAGACTTTGAGATAGATTAGAGTCTACCAAAGTCTGATATAGAATCACAGAATCACAAGGTTGGAAGAGACCTTCAAGATCATTGAGTCCAACCCGTTCCCTAACACCTCAACTAAACCACAGCACCAAGTGCCACATCCAGTCTTTTTTTAAACACATCCAGAGATGGTGACTCCACCACCTCCCCAGGCAGGCCATTCCAGTACTTTATCACCCTTTGGTTGAAAAACTTCTTCCTAATATCCAACCTATATTTCTCTTGATGCAGCTTGAGACTGTGGCCTCTTATTCTGTCAGTTGCTGCCTGGAGAAAGAGACCAACCCCACCTGACTATGGCCACCTTTCAGGGAGCTGTAGAGAGTGATAAGGTCACCCCTGAGTCTCCTTCTCTCCAGGCTGAACACCCCCAGCTCCCTCAGCTGTTCCTCACAGGGTTTGTGTCCCAGCCCCTCACCAGCCTCGTTGCCTCTTCTGGATGTGCTCCAGCATCTCAACGTCCTTCCCAAACTGAGGGCCCAGAACTGGACACAGCACTTGAGGTGTGCCCTCACCAGTGCCCAGTACAGGGGAAGAATGACCTCCCTGCTCCTGCTGGCCACACTATTCCTGATACAGGCCAGGATGCTGTTTGCCTTCTTGGCCCCCAGGGCACACTGCTGGAGATGGATAATAGAGAGTAGTATAGTATGTCACTTGGGTGAGAAATTTAGGTTTTGGGATTTTTACTATGTTGTAGATGGGAACAAGATGGAGGATTTTTGGGTGCAGGCCCTGTCTTCTACTTCTTCTTCATCTACTCCATTTTCTGCAGTGTTGGTGGCACAGGGTGATTGGTCAAGGAAAGCACAGTGCAGTGGTTACATGGACAGTCAAGGGATGAGTTATTGGTAGATAAGTAGAAATTATGTAGGTTTTAAGAGTTAATTGGATGAAACAACTTTAAAAGACCTCGAAACTGTACGTTTTGGGGCCATTTTGCGGTGTTTTTCCCGCGTGCAAAGTCTGGTGCAAATGGCATGCTGAAGTTCTGATAACAATAAACAAGAAGCTGAAGACCAAATAGGTCCCATGTGTCTCCTTTTTCCTGGCACAGAACTGCTCAGGAGGGTTTCCCCCCATTTGGGGAGCCCCCAGAAGGGCCCAACGTAGAACAAACATCAATAGCTAGTCTCAAAAGTATTTCTAATCTGAAATGAAGATTAAAGTGCTCTGATTAGAGGAACTGTGGAGAGGCTGATCACAGTTTGGCTATAGTAAAAGAAAAGGTATTGATTTTTCTCTGGTAGAAGGCAGATCTTCTCCTGAGGGCAGATGCTCAATGAGAACAGCTCATATGACAGATCACTTATCCTTTGGCAGCTGCAAACAAGTGTGAGTGAAAACCTGTGATCATGCTTGCAGCTTGTGAGCACAAGGACATGCTTGTTGCTTGTGGATTGAATCAGCTTCCTACAGATCTGGTTGTAAATCCTGTATAGGAGGTGCATGTGCAGCTACAAGATGTGCACATTAATTTGTTTTCCAGTGCTTCTAAACTTTAAATATAAAGACTTGTTTTGAGGATAGACATTGACACAAAGGCTTTTAAACAGAAATGCCTGAAAGGATAAGGAACAGAACAGATTCTCTATCAATCACCTCTAAAGAGGCCACGGATCCCAGTGAGTTAAACACAACTTCCTTATGACTCACACAGACAGCACTGAAGAATTCAATAATTGTTGTGGTGATGTTATCTAAGAGAAAGTTCCTTCATCAGGTCACTCATACAGCATTCAGTGTTGCCTTTCTCAGTTTCTTTAACTTACAAGCTAAAACAGAGGCTGAGCAATCCTGGTACAGTTCTACTGGTGTATCAATACAGCCGACAAGTTTCTGCTCTAAAGTTCCAGCTGGTTCTAAATACACTGCGGGTTCTAAGGTGGTTTAACTTCCTTCCTTGATTATTCCTAGGCTTTGGCAGCATGTTACCAGTGCAATAAACAAAGGTGATCAGCACAAGGCGACACAGGAGAAGTTTGTGCTGGAAGAGGAGCAGAGGAGCGCTGCTCGGGAGCGGAGGGAAAGCGGCACGGAGTGGAAACCACTGCTGTTCCGGCACGATGCCGGGACCAACGAGTGGCACTACAAATACGAGGAGTGAGTGCTGGGCTTGGGGTTCCCGACACATCTCACTGCCTGAGTTCCCAGGGATGCAAGCAGGGCTACAGACCTGCCATTGGAGCCCTGCCATTCCCCAAAACTATGTCCAGAGCTTGCCCTTTCTGAGCTCCATGTCATTACTAGAATACATATTCACGTTACTAACTGGGAATAGCTGGAAATGAGGGCATGGCAATGGACAATCCACTGTGTCATTGATGCAAATTCCTATTGCTGCAGTCAAGTGCAGAGTCATTTAGCAGAGCTTTTCTGCACTGTTCAGAGCAGAGTGAACAACTGTGCTCTCCTCCCCTGGGCAACAAGGGCGAAGCGTCTGGAGACTGACCCCCCTCACTTATTGCAAGGAGCTGTGAATGTGCAGGGAACTTTCTGTTAGTCCTGTCACTGCATCTGGAAAGTCTGGCTACTGTAAGGGATGATTGACTGCTCTGATGCATGTGGAATTAGTGTATTGGGCTAATGTGGGATTCTTGCTTCCCTGATGAATTTTTTTCTTTTGGTCTCCAAAGTCTAAGACCTTGGGATCCTTTGAACGACATTGCACAATTTGAGAAGGATGGAATACTTCAGACAATGGAAAGACACTTATCCACAAGGATGTCAAACCACAAAGCAACATGCATAAACAATCAAATTACACGGCACAAGGTAAAAAAGCCTGTTCTGGGGATTATCATATTCTTTATGGTTGTTTAGATACACAGCTCTTTTTCTACAGCATTTTCATGTAAGCAGAAGCTGAAAGTTTTGGTTTTGGGTAAATATAGCTTGTGACTATAAACCTGTAGTATAATACTATTATTAGCTCTGAAGAATTCTAATTACTGATTGACTCATTCTATCAATTTTGGCATTTTTCTTCCACCCAATGCTAGTGACAGTGACTCTTACACTGAATTTTGGATATGACTGAGCTGAACTTCACTGTTCAGCGTTTCCAAAGCAGAAAACTTCCTGTAGGTTCTGGAGTACACAGCTGAGACCCCCTGACTTCAGTTTCAGTCTTTGCTGTGAGCCTTTATCATTCACTCTCTCTCAGACAAGACAAGAAATGTTTTTCCAGCCTTTCCCTTAAACAGAGATAATACTCCCCTATTTCAGTGCTTCCATCTTTGGAGCAATACCTGTAATTCATAACACACTTTGCAAATGGAGAGCTGCTAAACTAGCTAAGTATAACCCATATTACACTGAAAAACTTGTATCTTACTATGTACATAGACTTTTCTTTTGTAATACCCCACATCTGAATGTCAGTGGGGAAGCTGGGGTTCATAACTGCTTTTCAGACCCTGTAGTGAGAAGTTTGAATCAATGTGTTTGGTTCACTCATCTGAGAGAGAGGGAGAAACTTTCCAAAGTGCATCAAGAAGCTAGGCATAAAAATTCCGTGATGTTTAGATCCTTTGAGCGCCTTCTGAAAAATCTTTGCTGGGGAATTTGATTCTATTTTTTTCTCCTTTTCCAGCTTCCTCTTACGTAACTGGCTGAGTTAGGTACACAGCTCAGCAAAGGAACTGTAAGGTTCATCCATAGTTTGTATCAGTTAAAGCTACAAGAAGAATAATTTGGATAGGTGTCTTAAGAATGTGGTCATTTGGGGAAATGCTTCTGTATGAGGCACGTGTATAATATCCTTAAGTAGCTGCCAAAGTCCACTACTAGGTGTTGCTGAGAAAGCAATCAAACTTCACAATCTCACACATATTTCCCAGCACTCCAAATTGTTTTGTTTAAAGCAATCACACAAGTCTTCGATGTGATAGAGACTGAGTCCCTTTCAATCCCTGTTTGATCCAGAGGTCTGCCAAGGACTGCAGGCGCCGCAAGACCAGTGATCAGCCATCCAACCACAGCCAGAACACAGAGAGCAGCTGTTCAACGCCAGAGTCAGTGCAGGAGCTCTCAGATGATGATGGCAAGTATTTGGGTGTCACTGGGTGTCACAATCCGCTAGTGCAAGCCGGGGTCATGATGGTTTGTTTTACCCATCTCAGAGTGCAAAAGACACACAGCGAGGGGGCTTCCCGTTTAATCAAAACAAATGCACCTTTTATTGAGTGCCCACAGGAAATGTGATAGAAGGATTAGAGAGGAGATAAAGGATAGAGAAAGAGAGAAAAAGAGAGGTAGGGGAATAGCTACCAACAGAGAGACAAAATCCTTGTGGTCTGGCTAATAGATCTGTTTTATCACGTCGGGGAGAATCTCAATGTCTTTGGTTAACTCAGGGGTCTTTTATAGTCTTGGGCGGGGGGCGGGTGGGGGGGGAACAGGATGGTATGTCAAAGGANGATCCCCAAAGTTACCTCAGAAAGTTACTCTTTGTAGTTTTTCTCTAAAGCGGGTGGCAGCTGGCCAAGCGGCGGGGAAGTCCCTGGGCCGGTGATGAGCGGGGAGGGTGCAGCAGCGCAGGCGTCCAGAGCGAGCCGCTCCTTGCCAGCCCTGCTGGAAGCGGTGTAGCGTGCTGGCACAGCAAGCACTCCTGCAGACAGTCACCTGGCAAGCATCCACCTCAGCCAGGCCAGAACGCCTGTCGGGGTCTTCAGCGCCTCAGTCTCTGTCCTTGTGACAGTCGTGAGGCAAATGAGGGAAACTTGGGACCGTCTCTTACACTGGGTCAGGCTTTAATGTTTTTGCCTTGATACTTTAATTATCGAGCCAGCCCTGGTACATTTCCTGGCCCAGTTAATACCATGGGCCAGTAGCCCATAGGTAGCACAGAGAATGTTCTGCTTTTCTGTTCTCTGTATGTGCTGTTTTCTCTTTCTGCCTTACAACAAGGACTTCCCAACTCCTGGAGCCCCCGGAAAAATACAGTGAGATTCCAATCAACACATAGGAAATAGGCTGTGTTTCTCTCTCTTTTCTCTGCCTTTGTTAGAGGTAACCTTGAATGTTTGAGAGAGTGGGCAGGTGTGAGTACTCCTTTCTCCTCCACTCAGCTGAGGAGCATTCTTTCCTTAGAGAAGCACCCTGAGCCAGAGTCACAGAACCTGTTACAGCGGCCTGTATCCTCTGGGTAGAAGATTCTGTTCCCTGTCTCCTTCTCCCCATGTTTCTTCCTGAAAGAAGAAACTAGCACTGACAATTAGGTCACAGCCACCCACTTGCTGTATTGTGTTTCACTACCACCAGAATGGTGATGCAAAACATAATTGTCCTTCAATACTTTGCCACAGGGTTTGAAAGCCTGTGTGCTCAGTGTGGGAAAGAAATGAATCACCTGAAGGAAATTCACTCAGCTGTCTTATCCCTACAGAAAGCCCAACAGGACATACACAGGTAACCATTTTCTGTCATGAATCAATTATTTTAATGGGCTAGAGATAACTTGAGGCATTTAACTCCTTACTGTGGTCTTTGGAGTGTCTTTGTGAGCTGCAGGAGTGCAGTTCAAGTTGTTGCAGGTAAAGTAACCATTTAACACACCAGAAAGACAAACCCATGCTCTGCTTGAAACAGTGAGCAGGAAACCTCTTCCTCTTAACACTCTCTTTCTGGGCAAAAAACATCACCTCAGGATGTTACTCAACTCGAGCTACTCCTGACTGAGAAGGACTGGACCAGGCCCCAGCTAAAAATAAATCTCTGCCAGGCAAGAATGTGTGAGGTCTCCCTTCCGGTCCAGCATGTTAGGAATTTCGTCAGTTTGCTATAGAGATGCAAGGGTGTGGTCTGAAAAACTGGGCTCCATGGAGAAAAGCATTAAACTCCATTTTTTTATACAAATTGCTGGTTGCCATCTGAGGGAAGCAGTAATCACATCTGCTGCTGACAGAGGGCTTTGCCCTGCAGATTCCTGTGGGGAGGTATTAACTGCTACTTCAGCTCCAGGGAGCCCTGCTGATTCCTCTCTGTGTGAGGAGTATTATCCAGCCCTGCCAAGGCTTCTGTGAGGTGGGATCACACATGAGGCCTACCCTTTCTGGATGCCATAGTCATTGGTGATATGGTTTTAGCTTCACTGCAGCTCCTGGGGGTGTCCAGGGCAGGTTTGGGAAGGTTAGGGCACAGGTTAAACTCACAGGGCTATGAGTGAATGCTGGATGAAGAGATTTCTTAGGGTTTATGCCCTTCCCATGCCAGCCAGCTGCAGCCAGAAGCACTAATCTTCCTGTTAAAGAGTGGGAGGCAAAGTCTGGGGGGGGCACACTGCTCTACCCCTGGGGGTGTCACCAAAGTGCAGGGTTCCCTCCTGGTGTGGAAGTTCTGGGTATGCACACATATGTGAAGGCACACCTCTCTCCAACACACAAATAATCATATTGATTTCTTTTGCAGAAACCTCAGCGCTCTGAACAAAAAGTCCTTCCACAGGAAGGCCTCTTCTGAAAGCTTCCTCCTGGACTCTCGCTGTTGGTTTCTCCTCTGCATCTTTCTTACGTGTCAACTCTTCATTAATTATGTCTTCAAATAAAATCACTACGTTTGGCAGCAATAATGATCACTGGCTGCAGGAGGGGGCCGCTCGCGCAAGGAGCCCAGCGAGGCACCAAAGCACTTTAGAACCAACATGGCAGAGGTGGAAGGAAGTGGGAAAACGAGGTTAAAAAGGGACCTAGGAACCTGCAAAACTTTGTTCCTGCAGATTATGTCATTTTTGCCTTTTACATGTACATCTTCAAGGACCTCTTAACCTGTATGGGCCTTAATGCTGAAGCCAAATGTAGCTTTAATTGTGCAATTTGTTTTCTATGTTTTGTCATTTTCTGATGCAATTAATAATTACCCAGCAGTATTGGTAACCCCAAAATGGTAGTCACCTCAACATTTTGGAAAAATCACGGTGGCCTGGGTCATAGCTCCAGGAGTGAGGAGCAGCAGTTGGGGAGCTGTAAAGAACTGATGTCCACGGTGCCTGTCCGGCTGCCTTTAATTACAGGAGGGAGAACACTTGGTCCAAAAAATCCAGCCCTGAGATATTAAATCATGATCTGTTTAGTCAGCCCATGCAGAATGGGACCTCAGGATGTGTTTTATTTTCCATTCCACAGAACTGTAAATATACACAATTTCCTAGAGCCATTCTTCTTTAGGAAATGGGAAGTATTCAGTGAAAGCTCCTCGTCTGGTTTGGGAGCTGACTGGTGTCCTGGGTCTGGCCCATCGAGTGTGATGTCAGACACGCACGCCTGTTTGTAAAATCTGGTCACTTACTATTATTGTTATTATTTGCTATATGGCTGTTTTATAATATCACACACTAGCATTGTAGAGAGAAATCCACTGCCCCAGCATAGGTGAGAAGGATGGGAGCGATGTAGGTGTACGTATGTTCCGTCTTAGGCACATTTATTGTCAAAGGTCAGGAAAGAGGGAGGGTTTTGCCACTGCATTGTTCAGCCCTGTTAATAGTCTTCCTATTTTACACCATTTTTTAAAGATTTGCAATATTTTCTGTAGACTGCAGACAATACTAAGCCTTTCTTTTCTGGCCTGAAGTAGTTCCAAGTGGTAAGTACTGCTATATATACAGCCTTAAAATACTTAGTGGTGGTGCCAGTCTGGGCTATCTTTCAATGTAAATGTTTCCAAATTTTTAAATACATTCCTCGTCATATTCCCCAGTTAGGGGATACCTGTTTGTGCTTGATATGTTGAAATAAAACTACACACAACTTTCAGTGGCAGTCTATCTGAAAATTATTTTTGGGTTTGTGTTTGATAGTATTTTAAAAGTAAATCGCTTTCTAGAGGAAAATCTACGGGAAATTGTCTCCAAGAATGTCAGACCTGGGCCGTAAGTTAGAACAGCAATAGCAGTTTAATACCCCTCTGGCTGAAATTGTCAGAAATTGTCTGAAATTGTCTTCTTATTGTAGCAACTTCCATAGAAAGAGAAGTGGTTCCCTTGATTTTCACTTTTGTACATGCAAATGTACAAACTTGTCTTGGACTTAGGAAGCCTTTAAATCAAGGACTTGAGGATAGTGAATAGATTGTTCCACAGAGAGAACTGCAGCTCTCTGATATGAACAGGCAGGGTAGGAGCCAGCATCTGGAAGCTGACGATCAGGAAACTGATCACAAATGCTAAAGGGTGAGGGTGGCTTTGTTATTAGCAAAAGTCTCCAGAAAACCAAAGCATTCTTCATCCTTGAGGAAACGTCCTTGCAGAATATCAACAATATTTTGATGATTCAGATTGGGTGCCTTTTTGAAGGATGTCATCCTAGTCGCTCTTTCTGAGGAAGTCTGACCCGTGCCACATGTGGTGTGAAACTCAGTGAGAGGGCATTGCCTCTGCTTTCCAGGCTGTGCAAAGTTCCATATGCAGCTTCAAAGTGTTTGCTCTTGTTTGGATGTATCCAAGTGTTTGGATGTATCCAAGTTTGGATGTAAAGCTGTGCAAACACATCCATTAATCTCCTTTGAATGCTTCAGCAAGTCAGCACACTTCTGGCCTGTCAGCAGAGCCTTCCTCATCACACTCATCCTGGTTTTGGAGCATGTGTTTTGAGTTATGGATAGGAGCCCCCCCACCTCGGCAGGGCTGTTTACATCCCCTAAGTACAACTGTATCCCAGCTTTAGGAAATGGCTACCAAACAACAACAGAAAAAAACCCAAACAACCCAAGCCCCCCTGAACCAAAGAGAAGCAGTGCTGAGCAGGAAGCCTTCAGTAGGTGTAAATGTGAGTGCAGGAAATTGTTTGAATTATTTCCATTTTACCAAACTATGCACCCACAGGGATTGCGTTAGGACTTGTAACTGCAGTTGAGTAAAATAAACACTGTTACCACAGGAGCAGTTCAAGTTCAGTGAAAGAAACTATCAACAAGTTAATTCAGCATCAGCAGAGGAAGAGTTTCCTACATTTAGGGCTGCTGCCACAGAGGATTAAAAAATAATCCAAAAAGAAACAGCCTATGAATCCTTGTGTCATTAATTTTGATCCAATTTCAACAATCTGGAGGTAAATGTTCCTACGTGCTAGTTACATGCACATGGGAAATGAAAAGTATTCTTGAGGAAAATCATGGCCAGAAACGTCATTTGTACGGGAGGAATAACTGCTGAGGAGAAACGTGACAACCCTTTTAGGGCTTTAAAAAAACCAGTTATATGCACTTCGCTTGCGCAATGTTGGGAAATTTCTCTTTACAGCCTTTCCCGCCGCTTTTTGTGATCAGGGTGGACAGCCCTTCGGCACCTGAGGCAATTAACTGCGGTTTCTGTGCCCGCCCAGGTGAGGCAGGCGGGCCGGGAGCGCTCCGGAGCCCCGCCTCCCGTGTCCCGCCTCCCGTGTCCTCCCCCGCCTCCCGTGTCCCGCCTCCCGTGTCCTCCCCCGCATCCCGTGTTCTCCCCCCCGCCTCCCGCCGCCCGATAAAAGCGGCGGCAGCGGCGGAGGGGCCCAGAGCGATGGGAGCCGTGATGGAAGCCGGGCGAGCGGCGGGGCTGCTGCTGGTAAGTAGCGGCTGGGACTCTCTGGCCCGCAGGGTACGGGCTCGCCCTCCACCTGCCCGCAGCCGGAACCCAAATCCTGGCTTTTTGAGGCGGAAAAAGTCTTCCTCCAGCTCTAGCGTGAAGGAGCCTTGTGGGTTTTTCTGTCCTTTTCTTCTTCAAGAGTCTTTGGTAACTTTCCCGAACTTTTTGTTCGTGTTTGATGTCTCGGGAAACTTGTGGCAGCGCCGCTGCCGTGAGCCCAGCGCCCTCAGGGGATGTAGCGCGTCTCCGCATCCTTTCCTAGAGCACTCGCTGCCGCCCTTCCTTCTCTCCTCGGAGAAAAAAAAAGTTATAAGTCAGGTTTGAGTTCATTAACAGTCCTCGGGTAATTTAAGTGTGAAACTGGAAGTTTTCTCACCTCCCCACAGTTACGGGGAAGATTTTCAGTCTCCCGGGGAGAGAGTTTAAAGAGCGGGACTCTCTTGGTTTTAACTAAGAGGTTGCCCGCTGGTGACAATTAGTGACAGGGAGCTCGGCGGCCGCCCCTTCCCCTGCTCCTGCTTTTCTCTAGAGGATTTCTGTCGTCTGAGGCTTCTGAGGGATGTGACTCAGCTGCCCCGGGACCGAGCCCGCGCTCGCCTCCCTGGAAGCACTTGGACCTACCGGAGGCTGCGTGGGAGCCCTGCCCGGGAGTCTGTGGCCTGCACGTTTCTTCCTCTTAAAAAAAAAAAAAAATTCCCAATGCTCCTGTAGTATTGCTAATGACTCGACTTGTCTTTTGCCTAAGATTCGAGCCAGTGAGGCATGTTGGGTGAGTCTGTGGGGCGTTTCCTCAATTTTGCGGGAGTGAGACTAGCACTGATTCCGCTGAATTAAAAGGATGGGGCAAGGGAGAAACTAATCCCTTGCACACCGCAAAAACTTTGGCATCTGCAGTTCAACTGCAGTAAGGTAGTGGAAAAAACCCAGAAGTTTATGTGGAAGCAGGAATGTGTGGCAATAGTTGCCTAAAGCCCATCAGCCGCTGCATGGTGCTGCCTTAACCCCAGCTTTGTGATGGCAATTACTGCTGTGAGCAGCACTTAGCAGAAATTAGTTTGGGTTTCCTTTGTGGCTTCCCATAAACTTCTGGATGTGTTTCCAAGTCTTTACAAGCTAATCTCCCCGAGATAGTTATCGTGTCCAGGGAGGATGAATCACTCAAGAGGCCTGTTTTTCTCTGCTGTAGGTTGTGCTACTGACAATGCCTCGAGCCCGAGCAAGCTGCGGGGAGAGAGAGTACTTCCATCAAGGTCTCTGCTGTGTATTTTGTGAAGCAGGTAAGACTTGGAGCAGTTACAGCTGATAGCAATTGCTTCTTACATTGCATGCAGTGAAAGTGTAAGCCTGGTTGGAGCTGTGAGGACTTGTTAGTGCCGTAAAGGCTGGACTCCATTTTGAAATGAGAGCCCCTTAATGCAACAGGTGATGACTGGGAGAGGTGCTTTGGCATCAAGCCAGGAAACCTCTGCTTGTGGTTGAGGATAAAGCTTTTGAAGTTAAGTGACTTAGTTAACACAAAGAACTAAGGCTTAGGGGAAGAGTCCTGATATTTCTGTGTCTGTAGGTAAAATTTCAGTATGGTTTTGCTGTCCTCTCCTTGCTCAATGTGTGCAGAGTTAACAAGTTTTGCACTAAAAAGAAACCTCTTGTTAGTATCAGAAGCTTACTGGTGCATTCAGGTGGGATTCAGACAAAGGAGAAAAGAGTTTGTTGAAAGCCATTCTCCCTGGGCTTGCCCCATTCCTTCAGCAATGGTACCATCCACATGGCTCCCTGCCTGCTGCAGTGACTCATCCTTCCAGCAGATGCCTTGCTAGACACCTCGTTTTGCACCTCTCCCTGTCTGAGTGGCAAATTGTAAATGTGCCTCTTGATTCTTCTGTGCCTCCTGGTTTGTGTGGCATGAGATTGATTTGCAAGGAAGAGTTGAACTCTTCCCAGAAATTTGTGTTGTAATATCCTGGTTTACCCTTTGTCTGTCAAAAGATCCCCTGAAATTGCTGCTGCTGCCAGTTCTCTTCTTCCCACAGGTACCTTTGTTGCTGATCACTGCAGTGCTTCACATCTGAAAGGAAAATGTGACCCTTGCAAGGAAGGAAAAGGCTTTACTGCCCATGCAAACGGCTTGGAGGGATGCTTGCCTTGCAGACAGTGCAAAGAGGGTACCAAGCCTTATGAAACCTTAACCATTTCCCCTTTTTTAATGTGGGAAACCTGATCTTCTTTGAGCATATTGAACTTCAAAGTAAATTGCGCTTATGGCCTGAGTATAATCTTTGTACTTCCTAATTTATATTTTATTTTTAGATCAGATAACTCTGAGACCCTGTACTCTGACACAGAATGCTGAATGCCAGTGCAAACAAGGGTATTTCTGTGCTGATGAGGGCTGTGAAATGTGTCGGAGAATCAGTCAAAAGTAAGTTAGAGAATAAGTGACTGTTTTCCTTCTAGGGAATGTTAGAGCTGTGGCCCAATCTGTGCCAATAGTTAACACATGTCATCAGGCTGTAAATAATTGCCCTGAAGCCAAATGGCATTGTTCATGCATTTAAATTTTAGGTGTCAAAACCTGTGATGTTGAGACCTAGAAAGACATGGACTTGGGTATCACTGTGCTTGTTGCTTATGGCTGTAAACTTGCATTTTTCATGTCTTCAGGTTGGTATTTCCCCAGAAACACACTTGAATGGAACTTCTAGCACCCAGATTAAAATTTTAGGATGTAGAACTACCTATTGAAGAAAACTAACTGTGCATGAATAATGCCTATACTCTGTGGTTTCTTTTTTCCTTTCCCCCCTCCACTTAGAAGCTAACATACATGGATTTTATCTACTTTGCTTTTATTTTATCTTGTAGTCTTATCTTGGATTGTTTAACAGTATACCTCTATCAAAGCTTATGCATGTTCCATTCATGATTCTAAGCTCTGTCTGAAAAAGAATCATGCCTGGACAGAGCTCTGTACTGCTCTGGAAATGCTGATACAGTGTTGTTACCATCCCCTTCAGGCATCCAGACGGGAAAGAAATCGCGCTGAATTCCACTGATACTGCAGAACTAAGCTTAACCAGTCAAGGTCTGGTACACAAATCCCACTCAGCTTGGTTTGTTGGGTCTGTGGCTTCAGGCTAGTAACACCAGAGTAGTCTGTAAAACAGTGGTTTCAGCTACTGTAATGTATTTAAGAGGAGCTGCATTTTAGTCTGGGAGTTATTTGCTGAAGACAAGTTCTCAAAGGGGTTGATGGGACAAACCACCTTGAGTTTCACTTGGGGAAAAGCTACATGTGTTGCCAGGGTTCTTAAAGTTCCAAGGGTGACACAGTTGAAAGTTATGGGTAGTGCAAAGATGTTTACTGTGCCTGAAGTGGCTTCCTCTTCTGCCAGGAATGCACACTGTCCCTGCTACAGTGCCCGAAGCTTGCTATAATTTTGGGTTACTTGTTTGTCCTTAAGTGTCTCTCCATAAAACCTTGTAGAAGTTGTATTGCAGCTCTCTGCAGAATTCCCTGATGCCTTTAGGAGCATGATGTACAGTCCAAACTAGTGCTCACGTGTTCAGGGCAGCTGAGAGTCCCAGGATGAACTATCTGGGTTGTTGTATTAGTTTTGGGCTTAGGTTTTTCTTTAGGGCAGCAAGGAATATCTTTTTGGGGGACTGTATCAGTACTAATTTTTTTTTTCTTGCTTTGCAGGGAAGGAAGCTCTTGTTTGGGTTATTCCGGTGCTTCTGTTGTCTTGTTTGGGTTTGCTAGTAGTTGTTGTTGTATTTAAAAAGCTGAAGTGTGCTAAAGGTAACTGCTTGATGATTATCCATGAAATTTGCTTTCTAGAGTTAGGCAAATCATGCACTTGGACTGTCCCTGGTTCTTGTGTTGCCTCACAGGGGACCTGTTTAAGCTCTAGTTCATTTTGCATGTGATTGAAATGAGCAAATTAGTAAAATGAAGAGTAGTTTTGCTTGGTAAATAAAATGCATAATTCTTAACTATCAGCTTTCTTATCTTGCTGACAGATGCCTCTGCTTCAAAGCAAGATTATCATAAGGTCCTTAAAAAAGACTTCTCCAATCAACTTGCCTTGTATTGGCAAAGAGGAAAAACCTGTGTGGGGATTCAGATGCATGGGGCAAAAAGTAGCAACTAATTAGATCACTAACTACTTTCACTGTGTTTGGCTGTGGAGACTTTTTTTGTACAAATTTGTTCCCTTTAGTCATGTGGACCTCTTAATGTGAATGTTAGGTTGATAAGTCCTGTGGGAATTTATTTTTTAGTGGGAACTGAGCTGTTTTCCTTAGAAAACTTCTATTTCAACTTTTATGTGTAGAAGTATTTTTGCTACTAGTGTGGTTAAAATAATACTGAAAACTATTCTGAATTTTAGATGCTAAGTTTGTTGAAATCATGTCTTACTGATTGTATTGCAGCAAAGACAATTTCTGCCTTTCTTCTGCTTTTATTGCAATAGCCTACAAAAAATGCTAAGAAACAAAAGCTGGAGTAGAGAAGGTTGCAAGAGTGGCTTAAAAGCCAAACTGTGTCTTGTGGTCTGTATTTTACTAAGCAGGACTCTTCTCTGGATTAAGGCACAGTGTTTGTGCTGTTGGTGGAAGCTAAGGGTAGTACTGTGGTGAAATGTATGATAGGTCAAAGAAACTAAATGAATTTTAAAAGCTTTGGCTGTGTTACAGAAGTTTCTATTGCATATAAGTCCTGTGTGATTTCAGCCATGTTTAAGTTGCTGCAATTTCTACAAGTTTCTCAGACACTTCTTTTGTTTTTCAGCTGCCTCAACTGTTAAAGATGTAGAGGGATGTCTGGTAAGTATGTGATGGATTGAGTGTTTCATCTCAGTCCAATTGCTCCCAGCCTGATTGTGCTGACACACAGCCCTCAATGTTTGTCTTGCTGTAGATCTCTGGTAGGATGTGTTCCTGTGATGCAACAAGTTGTGATTCACACAAGGTCAGAAATGAATTAGCAAGTGTCTGATGCATTCAATAGCTGCTGGTGTCTGCTGCAGTTGGCCTTGTCAATACTGGAAAACACTTCAGAGCCTGTGACCAGGATGCTTTGGGAGTGGGGAAAAAACTTGGACTAACTGCAAGTTTTCACTCCAGACTGTCTCCAAGTGATACCTTGATCCAATTAGTTTATTTTTTGCTGCTTCACGTGTGTATTCCCCAACTGATGGCAGCTATTGTTTGGAGTTGCAGCATGGTGGTGGTCCAGCTCTCATTGCATTGTGACTACAAATTATTTGTTCATAAGACTTAACCACTCCTGATCCAGTAAAGTGATTGAGTCTTTCTGCCTTTGGGCTCATGTCACAAGCTGCAGACCAGGACCTGACAGTCTGAATTCCTGGTCCTAAGCAGTCCCAAAAGAGGAGGGGTTCAGGGCTCAGAGCATGCCAGTCTCAAAGTACATCCCTAAAAAGGGTTTATCCCGCTGAGGCTGGTTGCTGGCATATGTTCCAACTCAAAGCTGGATATACTCTGGCATCCTGTAGCTAAACACTATTTCAGAACCTTACTGTTTGAGTCTGAAAAAACCTATTGCTAGTCCAGCAATCTGCAAGATAACTGCAAGGCTGGGTGAAGTAAATACAAGCTGGCTTTAACTTCTCTAGTTAGAAACTACATCCCTACCAGCACCAGAAAAGGAAAAAGGAGCTTAGTCTTAGTTTTACACAACAAATGCTAGTCTCAATGAGCAACTAGGAAAATGTTCTCACAGTGTGTGTACAGCACTTTTTTCTCCCTGGAGCTTCTCTTGTCCCTCACCAAAACATTACCCACCCAGTGTATGCACTCTTGTCTCATGTTACTAATTAGACATTTTGAGTAATTAAATGAATCTTAATTATGTCAAAAATACTTGAAGACTGAAGAAACAGAATTGAAAGAGATGTTCAAGGCTCACCCTAAACTCTGCTCTTTTTCTTTTTTTTAAGGTCCATAAGTGGTTCAAATATGTGAAACACCCCAGGTTTTTTGTTGGGTTGTATCTCCCCTCATGCCCTGGCCAGATTTGCAGAACTTCATCTATTTGTAAAAAAGAGGAAGAAATGTGACAAAAAAAATGGTCAAAATTCTGTAGCATAGGAATAGGCAAATATAACATGTCTTCAGTTTCAATAAAATGGTTGCAGAATGATGCAGTTACAAATTGGTGCGTGGTGCCACTTGTCTCTCATCTAAGAGCTGTCACAGGCAGATGCAAAGTCTGCCTTGGAGTCCACTTGGAGTGCTCTTCCTGCTGTAAGAGCTTATTTGCTAAGGAGAGTTACACTGATGCAGTCCTGAGACTGAGTATTTTGGCACCTACACACCTTCCCTTCCAAAGAACCAGTGAATTCATACTGCTCTAATGCCCCCAACAACTGCTGATAATTGAATAGCTGATGCTGGGTTTTGAAACACAAGTGCCAGCCATGACAGTGCTCTTTCAGTCATTTGTTTTCCTGTTTAAGAATTATCCTGTATAAATGAGATCAACTTCTTTAATGTGTTTATACCCTTAAACAGAAAGTGTTGTCAGTGAGAATGATGTACAGCTACCTGTGTCAGATGTGGGGGGGTTCTCCCTTGTGTTCCCACTTGTGCATGTTGGTCATGGGGTGGTGTCACCTGTGGGTCACTGTTGCTGTACAAGCAGAAAACATGCTGGCTTATGCTTACAAAGGGCTTGTACCTTCATAAACACAAGTCTCGGGGCAGAACAGTAACTCTTCATCCTCATTTTCCACATAGAAAAAATATTCCTAAAGCTTGCCAGCTTTAGCACTACCTGTCATGTGAGACATGCTACTCTGCTTTGTGCTTCTCCTGTTCATGCTGAGCTGGTGCTGAACTCCCTGGCTATGCTTGTTTAAGGAATTGACAATGCCAAAAATGAAGGGACCCTTTCTTGCTGGCTTCCCTCTTTGTCCCCTCACAAAAACTATGCAATGTGCACAGGTGCTCACTGGCTTCTTTCAACTGATTATAGTTTGTGAACTTGCCAGGAAAGCTAATCCAGCCACAGCCAGCCCAAGGTAGTGCACTTCCATGGAGCTGACAGGCTACTTAGCATCAGCCTTGACACAGCAATAGGCTTGGGGCCCTTGGTGCTGCTAAGTCATCTCAGGTGCAGCAAGGCAATTTTGATTTCCTCCTGTCTTAGGAGGGGTACCTACCTTCTGTACCTAGAGAGGAGCAAGCAGCAATCCACATCAGTAAGAACATTAGGAAGAGTTTCCTGTGGTTGTTGTGGAGGCAACTTGTGCACCTTACCCTGCAGTCTGGTGGGTGCAGAACAGCCAGGCAGGTGCAGAGTCAGGCTCTGAAATAATTTTGTCATGATCCCCTAGTACAAAGCAGGGTCATAATGGTTTGTTTTACCCATCTCTGTGTGCAAAAGACACACAGCAAGAGGGCTTTCAGCATTAATCAAAACAAATGTACCTTTTATTGAGTGCCCTCAGCAAATATGATAGAAGGATTAGAAAGGAGATAAAGGATAGAGAGAGAAAAAGGTGTGGGGGAATAGCTATCAACAGAGAGACAAAATCCTTCTGGTCTGGCCAATAGATCTGTCTTGTCAGGGAGAATCTCAAAGTCTTTGGTTAACTCAGAGGTCTTTTATAGTCTTGTATCAAGGGAACAGTGGAGAATAAGTCTGTTGAGAACAAGTACAGACAGTCCAGTTCCAAACAGGACAATTCACTCCCAGCAGTGACCAGGACCCTTTGTTTCAGGACTGGTTCCTGTGGGAAACCAGTCTTGGTCCAGCGAACACACCTGCAGGCAACACTTGGCAGACATCCCGCTTCAGTCAGGCCAGCGCCCCTGGCTAGAATTTTAAGGGTCTCAGTCCTTGGGGAGGCCTTCAAGCTCCATCCTTGACAGCAGTCGTGAGGCAGATGAGAGATCTTCCACGGGGGATCCCCAAAGTTACCTCAGAAAGTTACTCTTTGTAGTTTTTCTCTAAAGCGGGTGGCAGCTGGCCAAGCGGCGGGGAAGTCCCTGGGCCGGTGATGAGCGGGGAGGGTGCAGCAGCGCAGGCGTCCAGAGCGAGCCGCTCCTTGCCAGCCCTGCTGGAAGCGGTGTAGCGTGCTGGCACAGCAAGCACTCCTGCAGACAGTCACCTGGCAAGCATCCACCTCAGCCAGGCCAGAACGCCTGTCGGGGTCTTCAGCGCCTCAGTCTCTGTCCTTGTGACAGTCGTGAGGCAAATGAGGGAAACTTGGGACCGTCTCTTACACATTTGAAGTCTAATCCTGTAAAGGCTGTAACTTTGCCAAATTATCAGCTTTCTTTTTATGTCTCTGACGTCTGGTGACTTCAAGTATTTCCTTTTCTTCCCCCAGAAGAAAATAGTGGAAAATAGTGTGGTTTCTGAGCAGGGCACTGTCCCGTGCAGGAGCTGGAAGTGCCGTGTGACAGTGTGGTTGAGGAGGATTGCTAAGTCCTCATTGGCAGCAAAACCTGCCCAGAATTCTGCTTTTCAGCAGACTGCCCTATCTAATGTTCCAAGTGGAACTCCAGCAAATTGTAAGATAAGTGAATATGTGTGAAATGAGTATTGAGAATCGTATTTTCTCTAATATAAGTATCCCTTTAGTTGAGCTTGTAACTATTCCTAGAGCTTTCAGGCAAAACAACAGAGGAAACTTTCCCTTAAAGCTGTAATAGGAAGTGTGGGAAGTGATAGCTTGGGGGAAAAAAACCTTCAATCCCTCATTTAATTTACTCTGCCTCTTTCATCTCCCTGATAGAAGCTACTCTTTTGCGATAGCAGTGAATGTTGCCTTGGAGCCAGTAGCATGTTTGTTTCACCATGAAGTTTTCTTCACTCCAGTACTTTCAAGTCTGCTCTGAAATCTGCTTCCCTTCCCCTCTTTGCTGTGTGTGATGTAAAAGTAAGCTTTCAAATAGGTAAAAAATAATAGTGAGTGAAGCACCCTGATTTGTTGGAGTAATGGTTCAACTTTGTATTACAGGTACAAGAACGAAGTCAGATAATTGTTAAAGATCTCTCTCAAAGTGGTAAGTATTCCATAAATTGGCAGTACCTGGAATTTGGTTTTTATTTCCTGTTGACTTTAGTCTACTTACAGAGTAGTATAAAGAGGCTAATGAGTATTGCTTAGAGCTATAAGGCTTTTAGTTTATTGTAAAATATGCTGAAACAGAATTATTGCTGCATTTGTAATCCCTGTGGTGAACTGTTCTACTTTGGAGCGTGACTTTTCTGCATGGGAGTATAGTGCAGTCATGATTTTAAGAATGATACAAATTTTTGAAAAATGTTTTAAAATGAGTCTGCATTGCAGCAGTGTTCTCAGCTTTACTGAGTGAGGTGTAGGTCAGAGTAAGAGATCTCTCAGTCAAGTGTCCCCTCATGTGGAAGAGCACATCAAACCTCCATTCATCCACCTGTACCCAGCAAATTGTTGTGCTGGATGTCCAAGTGATGGGTTTTGCTCGTGGTGGTCTTGGTGGGGCAAATCTATGCCAGCAGCATAGTGAAGTGGTTAAAACTTCCTCTTCATTAGCCCTGCCAAGGGAACATGCCAGCCAATGAAACCTTCCTCAAAACCACCTTTACTGGATGGTGTCCCGCCTTAGGAGATCACCTCTGAGAAGTGCACCAATACCTTTAGCTACTTTCAAGACCACTTAGTAGAAAACTTGTCTGTCCTGCTGCTTCTTAGGTGCCATAGCCTGCCTTGCTGCTGTTGTTTGGTCTGTGCAGGTATTGGCTGAAAATTAAGGGGAAAGTATGTATGTGAGCTGTGGGAAAAAAAACCCTGTGTTTTAAAACAAGCTGATGTGTGTTGTGTGTTTCTTCTTGCAGAGCTGAGAGAGACCTTTGATGTCTTTATAAAGGAAGTACCACTACAACAGTGGAAGCGGCTTATGAGAACTCTTCTACAGGAAAATGATATTGATAAAATTATTTCTAAATTTCCTAATAATAGAGAAGAACAGTCCTATGAGATGCTTATCATCTGGAGAAACAGACTGGGAAAGAAACAATGTATTATTAATTTACTGGATGCATTGAGGTATATAGATACCAAGGCTTATTACAGCGTATCAAACACTTTAAAAAGTAATAACATTATTAGTAAAGTAGAAGCTGAAGATTAATGTTTATGATGAACTGCAAAAATGTTCCTGTGTACAAACATGTGTCTTCGGACTTCCTTTAAATGAGGGTGTCAGAAACTGCTAGTAGAAATGGAGTTGATAGCCTCCTCACCTCATGGAGAGAGCTGGAAGGGATGTCATACCTTTGTTGTTTTCATGTTTACATGACCTTCCTACCTCTGAGTTGTAAAATATTAAGCACAGGTGCTGGATGCCCACTTGGGAGCCGGGAGCTCGGGCATCCCTTAGTGTGTGGCAGTGCTGTCCCAACCTGGGGGCGGGGACCGAGAGTCCGCTGCTGTTTTTGAGTACTGTGATGCTTTAGTTTCCGAAACCATTTTGTGTTGTATCGGACTGCTCAGCACCGCTATGTTTGAAGCACAGCAATAAAAGCCTGGCTCAGACGGAAGCTGGCTCTGGGACTTTGTTCTGGCGGCGGCGCCTCCGTCCTTGGAGCTATTTTAGAAAAGGCGGGCGGCGGCACTCGGAGCGGGGGCTCGGTTGGCACGGTGCTGTTGGGCGACGGGGTGGCCGCGGTGCCCTGGGCTGTCACTTCCCGGCCGGGCGGTGCCGTTTGGGGCCGTATGGGACCGGGCCGAGCTGAGCCATGCCGTGTGGGGCCGGGCCGGGCTGAGCCGTGCCGTGTGGAACCGGGCCGGGCTGAGCCGTGCCGTGTGGGACCGGGCTGGGCCGGGCCGTGTGGAGCCGGGCCGGGTCGGGCTGGGCTGAGCCG